>OX463842.1:17333249-17487777 GCA_949825065.1 Odontocerum albicorne | reverse complement strand
ATATATATATATATATATATATATATATATATATATATATATATATATATATATATATATATATATATATATATATATATATATATATATATATATATATATATATATATATATATATATATATATATATATATATATATATATATATATATATATATATATATATATATATATATATATATATATATATATATATATATATATATATATATATATATATATATATATATATATATATATATATATATATATATATATATATATATATATATATATATATATATATATATATATATATATATATATATATATATATATATATATATATATATATATATATATACTCGTATATATATCCTGACTAGATTTCCAAGTTCCTTTAATCAACCGAAACCCGAATCGTTCAAGTTGACGAGTAGCGAAAAAGTTTTCTCGAGGAAGATTATTGATGGTAATGGAATAAAAATTTTAGCATCGAAATACAAATTATTAAAAAGCTATGTTATTAGTTAAAAAAATGAGAAGAGAGTGGATTACGAAATTTTTAGACTCAACGCATGTAAATTCGTATGATGATGTGTTTTCAATAAATTATTTTAAACCAAATAAGAAATGATAAATTAACAAACATTTTAGAATCAAAAAGCAAATTATTAAATAACTGTCCAATGTAAAAAAATGCAGGGGGTGTATCTATAAATTCTTTAACAACAAAATTGGTAATGATGACCTTACACAAATTTAAGCATCTTGAAGGAAATTATAAAATAACTGTATAATGTAAAAAAATAGCGAGGGAAGGGTAAGAATAGGATATCAAAATGAAGCCAGTCTCAAGGGGTTTTCCGATCCTACTTTAATTTCCAGTCTACCACTGCACTTAACCAGCCCATTTAAACATATTTAGTGCATTAGTGCTCATATTTAGTTCATGTACCCTCTTCACTGTTCAGGACGCCATAGAGCAAATAAAGTTGCACAGCCACCTGTAGACTTGTAGGTAGTTTTTTATATAATTATGATGATATAAAGAGAAAATATAAGATCTTTATACATTTAATGGTTGGACCAAGTGTGTAATATTTTGAAACAAGGAAATGTGATAAGTCAGAGAAGTCGTAGAAGTTGTGTGAGAAGGTGTATGAATGTAGAAGATGGGTGTCCCTATAAAAAAGACAGGCGTTCTCATATCTTTACCTCACTGGACAGGTAAATGATGCGATGGTATTTTTTATGTACTTTTAATTATACAATAATAATACTGCATCAGTACAAAATAAACAAAATCAGTGATATAAATAATTCACTTCGTAAATTCACTGTTTTATGGGGAGCACAACCAGAAAAACTAAAAGTACAATTTACAAGCTAACAGCGTAATATGTAGCTCCAGTCTGGAGTGGTTCTTCACTTTCTAGACAGGTTAACGTCACCATGAAGGAAACCAAGAGGAAAATAATAGGATGCTTAAAATCATCACCAGTGTAGAAAAATTATCAACTTATCGGTATCGTCCCACCCGAGATCTGCCAAATTGTTACAACTGACCTAGAAAAAATAATACAAGTCCTGGATCCAAGACACCCATCCTTTATAATTATATGGTCACCAATTAGCTGTAACGAAATTGAAATCTAAGAAAAGTTTCATTAGAAAAAAGCGAAAACTGACGATTACTCCGGATAAAGTACGTTTTCTGAAATGAAAAGAAAATATACCCGACGATTGGATATAACTCTCGGAAAGGATGACACCTGGAGACCAGATGCCTTGACCTACTGGTGGAGGTGACTGGATGCAAGGTAAGGTGATCATGCATAAATGAGGTTTCTTGAACAAAAGTAGCATTCAATGCTATTTCGGGGTAATACAGGACTGACAACGTATGCTAACTTGTACAAACATTGGAACTGTGTACGTGCTCTGAACAAGACCTGATTGATGAAATCTCTTTTGACTCCTACTGAAAACATATAACATAATTAATAATGAATAGTACCGATATGAAAATGAAATGAAATAAACAAGACTTATTTAAATTTCACCCAAATACGTGTTTTAAATACTCGATCTTCTCAGAAATGATTTGTCTACACCCATTTTACATAAAATGATACAAGTCCCGAACTGAATATTCAAGCGTGCTCAGTGGCTTTTTCTGTTTATTTGTTGAGCCATTATAATCATAATTAAAGACAGGTTAAATCACATGGTTGTATTTTCCAAAGTAATTACTTTGTTTCGTGATATGGTTGATTGTTAAAATATTTTATGAGAACGGTAAATTTTTAAGGTAACATAAAAATGTTAGCAGCAAAATATTTTCACGTGTTTTATCGCTGATTGAGTACGACGATTGTTGACTTTTCAATTTGTGATAAAAATGTTTACAAAAAATATTTGTATTTGAGTTTTTTTCGGTCACCGTAATAACTTAAACTCATTTCATTGTTGTTGGTTTTAAGGCCTTTCTTGAAAGTTGTATGGAAGTTACAATTTATGATTAAATATAATACTTTAAATGGTTTAACTCGGTAAAGACTAAAACACCAAGGAGTTTTGATATCGCTGATGAAACATAAAATCTCAAAAATGTGTAAGGTTGTTAAAATGAACAAGTACAGAAATTAATTTCTATGAAAAATACTTTGAGAGGAAAACCATTTCGGAAACTGCCAAGAATTAATACCGAGACGCCTAGATTAGTAAGCATGCAAAGTAATACCGAGACGCCTAGATTAGTAAGATTAGTAAGCATACAAAGTAATACCGAGATGCCTAGATTAGTAAGCATGCAAAGTAATACCGATACACCTAGATTAGTAAGCATGCAAAGTTATTTTGTGGGGAGCCGGATATAATATTCAAAAAAATTGGGTTGTTTATTTAATATTTTCCTTCATATGACAGATACCGTGTTTATAATAAATATGAACTCGTATAATTTGTACCAGGTTGTGATTCTGTCTTGAATATAATATTACCTAAGCTTTCTTAAGCCCTAAATATTTCTTAAGCAGAACCGCTGTTGAAGAGTCTTCGGCCGTTTTATTTATTGACATGTCAATTGAATAATTTCTTAATTTTAAGTCGGCAATGTTTCATTGTTGAATTTTCTTTCCTCTTCATCATCCCTTCATTTTTCTTTGATTGATATCTTAATTGAATAATTTCTTAATTTAAAATCAGTATTGTTTCTCACTTTTTGTTATTTGTTGGAGCATACTTAACAATCATTTTATCGATGTCCTTCAAATCTTTTATTTTGTCATTGTGTTTCAACGTTTTTGCTTATATATTCTTTACTCTTTAGATAATAAAAATGCATGTCGATAACCACCTTCAAAGTCGTCATATCATGCTTTATCCCTTCAAAACAGGATGGAGTGCAGTACAGTTTATATAATATTATCATAAAGACTTCCCAAAAAAGATTGTCCTTCAGTGGTTTCTAAAGTTGTACACATAACCCACATCTCTATCACTTTGACGCATTTTTTTATGGAACCCAGACTGGAACCCCCTTAAATACAATTGAGCCCCAATGGGAATCCAACCTATAACCTCCCAGCTAAAAAACACGCTCACCACGTAGGCATCAGATGCCACGGGTTGTTTTATTTTTATTTAGTAAAAAATCAATCCAACTAAAACATTACTCGAGAAAATGAACGTTAACCCAAAACAGAGAGCATGCATTCATTAAATATTATGTTAAAATAATATGAATGTTGCAATAACAAAATAAACACATTTGAAATAATGAAAAATACACTGTTACGTATCAATGAAAATGGGATGGGTAATAACACCCATACGAGGATCCAATGTGGAATAGAGCAAACGCAATCACTTACCTAGTGGAATAGAGCAAACTTACTGAGGAGCTGTAAACCCCCATCCCTGACAATATATACCTCTATCATCTAAGTCAAAGTAACATGTAGATCCGGAACGTGGATTCACACAATAAACATTCACAAACCAACAAAATTACTTACCATTGATAACCGAATAATATAAAAGAAAGATTTTTGTCCCAAAACAGGCTAAAGGTTTGTGGAAACTAAAATTTAATGGGCAAACTAAAAATATAACGAAAAAACACATAACCAGCGACATAAGTTTGCGAAAGTTAGCAAGTATAGGCCATGTTAACAAATACCAATTTAAACTGTCAACAAAGATGATTTTACAAACTCAATAACATGGCCCAAGGTCACTTGATAGACCGAGACAGGGGTTTTGATTTAACACGCAGTAGGAACTTAATACTCGTATTGCAGTAGAAAGGCTGGGAGTAGAGAGGGCGAGTGACCGATTGGCTTTGAGAAAAAATCATTCAAGAGGCTAAAGCTCCACATTAGTTGTATGATCATCTGATGTAGGTTTTATAGAGATCAATAGGGTACTAACACAATATGATTCTTTTGCACTGTAATACACTTCCGTTATATACAATACAACCTGGCGGGTTAAGTGCCACGTGGTCTCATTTCACTTGTTTGAAAATATTTATAGTTCATTTTTTTTTAATTGCTATCTATAACAATATGATAGCAATAAAATGAATTAAACTGTTTCATAATGGACCAAAACCAGCTATGGGACTTAGATCGAGCGAAAATTTCATTTTATACAGACAACCTTTAACGTCATGTGGACGATTTTTTGCCAAACTTTTCCAACCAAATACATGATAGTTTCTTTAAAAAAGACATAGGTAAAATTAAACAGAAACCACTTTTGAAAAAATGGGTATCAGTGAGAATCAAGCCTGCAATCTTCAGGTTGGAAAATATGCGTCTTATCAACTGAGCCACAGAGGTCATCACAGAAAGTATAATACGACCGTTTTTAATAAAACTTAAAACAATGGATTCAAGTTATGTCCTAACAATATATTCGCTACGTGAAAGTAATTTTAAACGAGGAAAATATTTAATTAACAATTTAGTTTCTGGTAAACCTAAATTTATGATTTTTGTCGCGTGAAATTAGTATCAAACATTTGACCAGCCACAAAACACAATAAGGTAGCCCATAAAATAAGCAATTTTGCGTTACGCTAACCATAAATTAAGCAATATTGTACAATATTATAGTGTTAGCGAATATTACTGTGTATTATAATACGTTAAGGCCTCGCGCTTAAATTAAAGATTGTTTTGATTAAAATAATAGTAATGAAAACTAAACACTTGCTTTTTAAAGGCAATATCTCCAACTTAAGAGTCTTCAGGTCAGAAAGATCAACAAAGACAATTATGGGCATAACCTTCTTCGTATGATTATTGGTAACAAAGAGGAGAGGATGAATATGGACGTAAAAAGGGTGAAATATCAAGTTTTGCTATCGCGAAATACATATTTAGCCTCATCTACATCCATACACCTTCATATATAACCCTTTCGGTTTCATTACCTTTTTTCTATCGAAATTTCACCCGTTAAACCTTATGACTATTTTCAATTAGTTGTAAATAATTATGGTACTTATAACCATATTTTAAAGGATTGGTCCGACGTTTCAATGGCTTTGCAGAATTCATTTGTAAGGCGGTGTTAAAAAATCATTACCAAATAAAAGTTCTTTTGTTTCTTCCAATATTAAAAAAAATAAAGGTGAGAATTTTATTAATTTTACGCAGATACGTCCAACTGTTTTCATTATGAAACTCACCCGCACTTATTTGATTTGGAATTATTCAAGTTTTGAATAATAAAAAAACAACAGTGATAAGAAATCAGGATAGTTGAAACGAAAAAGGCGGTTTAATTATCACTTATGTAAACATCAACGAATGAAAAGAAAATTATTAAAATAAAATATTTTTCGGCAAGTAATTGGTAACCATTTTTATGTTAAATAAGGGAAATGAACATTCATTAAGTTTTGCTCAACGAAAATGTAAAAAATGACAGAATAAAAGAGGTTTTTTTTGTAAATAATTGAGAAGGGTGCAAGAAAGGAATGAATTCCGAGAAAGAATGTAATTGTTTAGAGAGAAAATTAAAATTTATCGGTTTCATTGCCTTTACATTTTTAAAAAAGCCCGTTTCAAGAGAAAATTAAAATTTATGGTTTGCGTTTCCATTAAGTTTTAAAGACAAATCGTGTTGAACTATTAGAATTTACTGTCATTAAGTCTCTAAATGTTTCGGAATTGTAATGAAAACTCCCAATCATTGTAAGTGAAGTATTTATCGTTCAACGCAAGCATCACATCCTTTTTTATTTGTTTTCTTTTATTATTCTATCATATGTTGATCATGTACGAGTATTTAATTTGAAAAATATATAACTTAACCTTATTTGTAGCCCTGGATTAAAAGACGCCGGTTTAATTAATTCGCTTGATCGAAAAACAATGATTTTTTGTCAAAAAGAATTTGTTCAACCATTAATATCAATATTGACCCCTTCGAAGAAATCTCAATAGGATAAAATACACTTTTGCCAACTTTTTTTAATCTGCAAAGTATTTGTGGAACGCACTTTGTGGGATAGATGAGAAAATGAGGTCTCATTCAAAAGAAATAACCCGAAAAACAAACGCATATCACTTGGCAAGTTAATTCTACGTATAACTAGTGTAAACAGTTGAATATTTAATTGCCTCAAATAGTTGTCAGAAATATGAAACTATATATTTTTCAATATAACATAGTTGGATAAGATGTTGCTCCCGTTAGCAATCTAAATATATTAGAAAAATCCTTTAAAAGGGAGTATCCCAATATTATTAGAATTAACATTATAGGATATAACCACTTGTATATAAAAATAACACTTATGTAAGATATGTAAATAATATCTGCAAGACTTGGGATTACAATTGAGAGTGATAATTATATTGTTATTTAGTGTTATATTGTCAATCACGTTCGGATTTTTTTTTCATGCACTGCTAAAAAGAGTATCTCCATGATTTTTCCAAACATGTTTATCCTTTGCTGATTACTGCCACGTTATTTCACTTATTTCATCCATCGAGTGGGTTTAAGTCACTTTCCTGGTATTCCTCTCGGGTACACCAAGATAAGTCTACACGTCCAACGATTGTCAGGTGTTCATTGTTATATGTCCCATATAACAATGAACACCTGACAATCTTAATCTACTTCAATCGTTTAATTTAATTCTAAAGTTGAATCAGCTCCAAGAATTTGAATCAGATCCAATTCATTTATTCAAAAATTTGAATCAGATTCCATTAATTTATTTAAAAAAATCCTTTTCGGTTGTGAGGCTTTGCTAAAGGGCGTATGATTGAACTATCATTTCTGCCATGGAACTATAATTTTAAACGTTTGTTAGGATACAGTTTTGTGTAAGTGTTAAGAAGTTAATAGGGCATGTTTTTATAATGTTAATTGTTTTTTTTTATGTTCAATTTATTCAATGTTTTTTTTTTATTTCAATGTATCATATGTATAAATATTTTGACAAATTTTTCAAAAATAATAGAATAATTGGTACAAAAAATAATGGATGCGATGTCATACTGCATGCCTTTTTACATGACTACTTTGATTGTAATTATAATTCATATGAGTATAAAAATGTACTTGTACTTTAATCAAGTCACTGGCCATTCAAAGTGAATCCACTGATGTTTCAAAGTAAATCAAGTCATCGCTATTACGGTCTCTTCCACTGTAGCCCAACATCCACATTTCCTTGCTTTCAGTAGGTTGAAACAAATGTGTGGCTATGATAGTTACCTAGATATCTCATCAACTAAAACCTCCGTTGCTTAGTTGATGAGATACCTATCTTCCAATCTGAGAATTGTCGATTCAATTCCCGTTGGTATCCATATTAAAAAAAATGAGTTTCGGTATCGTCTCAGACTTGAGACTTCTTTACCATCTTTCTGGTTGGTTTGCCTCATGGTAATAGCCCCCGCCATGTTATACTATATACAACAAAAGTATAATACGATATTATACAATAAAGTCCGTGTTCCAATATTCATATAAGAAAAATAGAAATACACTTAGTTTAAAGACGTTTTGCTTAAAGGAAGATAGGAAGGTTGCTTTTAAAGACATATTCCAATTGATCAAAATTACTTCAAGCCATGTTACTCCTTCTATTTAACAATTTCATATTGTGGTCATCGAAAAGTTTCCCAAGTCGATTTATTGTTGGGTTCGTTCAAAATTATGATGTCCAATTTGTTTGAAAATGTATTTATCATAAATTTGGTATTTTATATTTTGACTTTAAGATCAAATTTTTTTGTCTTGCATACTTATTCTTGTAGGGAATTTAGAATGCACACAATATTCTTTCCAAAACCTTAAATGAAAGAGTATTTATTAATTGGTGAAAATTTTCTTTTAATATCACATAGCATGTTTTTTAATACACGTAATGAGAGATTAATACATACGACAGCGTGCACTTAGATTTTGTTTATATATTATATTTATCCGAAAACATCAATTTTCTTGTTGGTAAAATGCCTGCTTTTCAACTCCAGTGTTGCGGATTCAATTCCCGTTGATGTCATATTTTTTTATAAATGGTTTCTGTTCACTTAAGTTATATAAGTTTTCATTTAAATTATATTAAACACCGTTCTGTTTAGGTGGAAAAAATTGTCACATGCCAATACACTTGCTAGATTATCCGGTATACAATAAAAGTGTAATACATTACAATACTAACAAATAAAATCAAAAGGGAAAGTGTTGTGTTACACTTTCATTGTATACAGTACAACTTGGCTGGTGTATTGTCAAGTGAAAACAAAAATGGAATAAATGGAGTTCCCACGGAAACCCAACCCGTAGCCCTCTGGTAAAACGACAGTCATTTTTTAACTAGATCATGGATGTCTTAAATGTTCTGATAAAATGTCCATGAAAGTTAAAAACAAAACAAAAAAAACGATTAAAATGTTCCGATGAAAAAAACGATTAGCGTTTATTTATCTCATTTACAAAAGACAGGCCGTGAACCCAATATTTAGCACTTGGGGAGAAAGTTGTACTTAAAATAAAAACAAAGGATCCTCAAAATTAATTTTAATTCACAAATAGTAATTAAAAAAAAAACGTAATTTGAGAAAGAAGTTAAAATACAAGAAATTTGTTTGTTTTTAGAAATTATCATTTCACTGTGTGATTCATTAAATATTTAAAATTAAACTTAGAATAGTTTGTTCTTCACACGCTTAAAACTTATTTAAACTCCTAAAGATAAATCTCATCGACTTTTGAACTAGCATCGTTAAAAACAAAAAAAAATATGTGTAGTAAAACAGTTACTTTGTTAAATAATAAACTTTGATTTTAAAATGGATCAAACTTTTTCAATAGAAAGATTGTTTTAAATTCATTTTTACGTTTTAAAATCAAGATTTTTTTTATTTCACTTTATTAGATTAAAGAATTGCAAAGTTTTGAAATATTAAAATCATTGTAACTTTTAATGTATGTTAAAAACGTACGAAAGTTGAAATTATATTTAAAGAACCAACGTGTATCGTCACAAAAACCTTAGTTAATCTTATTTTGCATTGACTCGAATGACTAAACTTATTCTTTAT
Organism: Odontocerum albicorne; assembly: GCA_949825065.1. Classification (NCBI taxonomy): domain Eukaryota; kingdom Metazoa; phylum Arthropoda; class Insecta; order Trichoptera; family Odontoceridae; genus Odontocerum; species Odontocerum albicorne. The sequence continues at coordinate 17,478,214 of OX463842.1, read as the reverse complement.
TCGCAAACTGTTAAAATATTCAAAACTTGACAAGTATGTATTAATATTAAGAGAAGAAAATTTAAAGTTAAGCTAAACTTATAACTTTTCGATACAAAGATAAACACGCTTTCTTTAAAAGTCTCAATGCGAAATAACTGAAAACCGGAAAAAAGCTTTATCTCTGAGATGCATAACCATGGGTTTGCGTGCTTTTTTAGACCTTTTGTTTGGCAAGCTTTAAGACTTAAATTGATTATGAGGAGAATTAGAAAAAAAATGCGAAGACGGCATAGTGTTAAAAATACGTATATCTTCAAGTTGAGGGTTTCGGGTTGTATAACTTTATTTAAACACTTAAGGTATTTTAACGTATATTTGATGGGTTAATGATAAGAGTTCTATTTTTGATGGTAAGAGTTCTATTTTCCGACTCAGGAGTTGTAGATTCGATTTCCGACAGTACCCATTTTTCGTAAAAAGGTTTCAGTTTTGTTTCCACCCAAGGCTATATACTCGTATAATATATTTCTGATTGGCTGGAAAATATTATTAGCTGAAAAATACTATAATAAAAAGAAATTTAAATGTGTCAATAAGTTTGACTGTTTGAAATACGTACAACGCAAATATAATACCAAAATAATTCAGATTAAGGCATATCCGGTAACGGACCGGATTGAACGCTTAAAAATTACTCCATGCAACAAAATATCAAGAGAAATTCTAAAACCTGATGAATATGATGTTTTCGAAGTCCGAATCGGGCATTACACAGAAAAAAGTGTCGAATGTTATGGTTAGTTATACCATCAGGATGCGCTGATAATTCTGAAGAGTTTTCGATCAATATACACATTCTTTTTCAGCTCATTCGATTTCTCCAAATGTAAATATTTCATTCTCCAAAACTTTCATTCACCGGCTTTAACCACACTTTTTGACATGCTCGTGGTCTTTTTGTATCACAAATATTTTTTTATTTATTTTATAATGTTCTTTTCACGCGAATTTTTTGAGAGTTTTCTTCTTCATCCTCCTCAACAAACCTTGATTGGTTAATTTTCATCCTTAATACCATATGCGGTCCCTAAATATTACAAAACAAGTATAAATTTAAAATGTGAGTGAAAGGGGTGGTACAGGAAGACCAAGAAGTTTAGTGTTGGACCAAGTTAATAATATTTTGAAAGAAGAAAATGTTAGAAGTCTGATACATTGTGAGAGTTGTATAAGAAGGTGTATGAATGTGGGAGAGAAATATGTGCATCAAGATAGTAAAGTATAGTGATCTGTCCTTTCTGCCTATCCCGATAGGCAAACGGCTTAATGATATATATGTATGTATTACTAAATATCTTTACACGTGCACGCATTCACTAGAATAATTTATTCAGAGCATTATAAGTCGAATTTAATTTATTTGCGATTAGTTGTTTTTTTACAAGTTACGAGTATTAACATTACGAGTACAAATAGTATATTTTATAAATTAATAAAGCGATAAAAATACTGCCATATTAGGAACGAAAGATAGCAGAAAATTTTACTTTTCGATCTTGGTCACAGAATTTAGATTGCATTTTAATTGAAGATTCGAATTGATTATTAACATTTCTTTGTATCTAAATTAAACACTGTACGATATCATATATAAATAGATTTTTTGTGTGTAAAATTACTTTATATTTTAATATATTTTTTTCAAAATCAATCCGATATGCAACCAAAAAATGTTTTCCAACACTTTCTCGGCGTGTTTGACCAACTTCTTGCAGGCGCAAGTTTCCTTTCGGTGAGTACAAGGCACCCTGCTGAATATTGAGACAAACTTAGAGGAAGTTGAGGAAAAACGTCCGCAAGTTTGGAGGGGTATTATTCTCCAGTTTTGCACTACCTGCCGGCCATTTGCGGCATTCTCAATCAAAAAAATCAAAATATTACTATAATTGTCCTGGAAATTTAAACATATTCACTGAATAGTTCTTTCGAATCAAATCATTAAGAAGGAATACGTGTGTAAAACCCAGCAACGATCTGATACGAGTATAATCTTATTTAAAGAGAGAAACAATCTTAAAAAAACTAATTTAATCGCAGAAATAAGAAAACCATACCGGTTTTTTAAATACTGCACACTTTAAGGCAGGGAATAAATTTAGGTCTTGTCATTTTTTCCTTTGTACATAAAGTTCACTTCTTCTCTGGACGCGTTTATTTGACTGAAATCGTGACTTTTCTGAGAATCGGGCAATTCTCTTCCACAAATGCTTAGATTCCGCAAAGAGAATAGCAACAGAAATAGATCGATACTTGGAGCTGGGATGTCAATTTTTGCTATTATAAGTTCCACCGCTAATTTCTCACAATTATCAGTTTCCCTATAGGTGATAGGTTCAACAAATTGCCCGATGAGTTTCATATAGACACAAGATATTCTATTGTACCATAGATTTGCAATTTCTTTAAGACAGACATATGGATATGCATAGTATTCCACTGCAAATAAAATTGCGTATTTCACTTCAAATAATATTTCATATTTCCCTACATATAACCTTTTTTTCTCAGTTATGAATATGCAATAATAATCATGAAATTTGGTCAAATTTAGTCTTGACTTTTATTTCGTATTGAATAACAACAAGAAAATGGAAATCCCAAAATAAAAAAATTAAAGATCAAGTTGTCATTTAGTGTGTACAAATTCGTTATTTGGTACAAACTAGCTACTGTTTTTTTAAATTTATCTTAAATATATTAAAAAAAACATCATTGTGATTTTATCGTAGTTTAACCATTTTCCAAATGAAGGCAAAGTTATATCCTAAAAAAAATTAACCTTAATTCTCACAACAAAAATCTATACTTTCATACTTTTTAAAAAAATATATTGAAAAAAAGACATAACCTGCATCATATTTTATTCAACTTTCTTTGTAAACATTATAAAAAGGTGAACTTATTGATTTGTGTCAATTTTTTTTCAAACATCCAAAAAAACCTTAAGTGAAAATCTTACGGAAACCTTAAAAATTTTATGGATAGAAAAACAGGCGTTTTATGAACAAGACTTATGAGCTGCTAATTTTCTAGATTGTTTGTTTTTTTATTTTGCCATTTAAGTTTATTTCACAGTATTTATATTTTAGTTACCTTTGATAAAAAGCTTTTATTCACCGAAAGTTTGAATATTTTTTCTTTTTTTTTTCAAACACGTTCTGAGAAGTATCATTTATTGAAAGTTGAAAAAAGCCTGTTTTGAACAAGCGAACTTTCTCGAGTGGAAGGGATTAAATAATTCGTGTAATATTGTCGAAATAAAAAAGGAAAATGTTTGAGGAAAAACAATTGTTTATTAATCGGAGTATTTTTGTTTATATGAGTATACCTGTTAAGGTTAGAGTCTTAAGGTCAAATATAAATAAAATAAAAAGCCAGTCATATCCATTTTTTGATTCAATATTAAGAAGAATATTTTAATACTAAGAGTACCATAAGCGCTTTTACTTTATATTAAAGTGAATCTAAATTATTGCCACTTTGAAAAAGGACAAAATCTTATGTCATAAATAATAATTTGTAACCTAAAATAGAGCCAATAAGGTTGAGAATAGTTTTTGATCTGTAGTAATCTGATGACCGAGTATTGGCGTCTCAGTTATAAATGAAAGACCTCGATTCTTTATTTGGCCATTGTGACTCATTTACCATTCCGAGTATTGGCGTCTCAGTTTTAAATATATGATCTGAATTCTTTCATTGACCAATTGCGACTCATTAAAAGCTAAAGCGTTCAAGATTATGCCTCTCAATTTATAACATTGCAAAAATATATAGTTGAAATAAAAATATAAGTTTTTTTCCTTTCGCAATTAAGCTTTCTTCTTGTGCTCTGTCCGGCTCCTTCGACGTCCACTCTTCTGTTTCTTATCAAATAACTCTTATATTACTTGTATTTTGGTCCACTTTTGAACGTTGTGGAGCCTTGACATTTTTTTTTCTAGTCCCACGACGACCCCAAATTTCCCCTTTTAGAATGAGCTGCAAGACTTGTCTTTTGCAATCACCCAGAACACATTCCAAGTATGCCTATCTCATAACTTTGGCGTTGGTCTGCAACTCTCTATTTGTTGCAGCTCTTTGAAGGGCAATTGTGTTGTTTATCATATCTCTCTTAGAGATTTGAAGTACTCTCCTTTAGATCTACCTTAATTAAGTCTAATTTCTAAAAATAAAAATTGGTGTCAACCTTGATTCTAAATCTCCTGAATGATTTTTACGTGCAGACTTTCTATCGTCTAAATTTATTGTTTTATTAATATTAACTATCTGCGAAACATTGATTTTTTATTTTGAGTGTTGTACAATCCAAGCTATCTCCATTATCTTATGTAAAATTCATTTTTCTTCCTAATCGTGAATTGTTCGGATAATTCGGTTATGCAGAATCCTCTGTAAGCCAACGCGCCACACATATTCTACACATTTCTTTTGCGGTGCACAAGGTTTGACTTTGGAACGATCTTTCTGGCTCAATCAGATGTAATTCATCGTTATCTATATTAAAGAGAAAACTATTACTTTTTAAGTATTATTTTTCTGGCAATAATCATCACTTATTCATTTACAACTTCGGCAATCATTCCTATTTTTCTTGAGATTTATCTTTTATTTTCATTTTTGTAACTTTTTTAAATATTGTTTTCATTAACTGAATTTAAAGCAATCATGGGATACTAATAAGTATGAAACAGAAACTGGTTTATTGGAAAAACCTTAAAAGCAATAAACCTGACTGGCATGTTTACACAAAAGTATCAAATAAATACTTGGAAAACTCTAAGAGCAACCATTATTAAGGCATAGCTTGTATACATTTCTAGTATTTCCTTCGATTTTAAGATTTTTCTTCAGTTCATTAAGTGTAATGAAACGTCCAATAAAAGATTTAATAGACATATAAATAAATTTTGATAATATTTTTAAAGTATTTTGTTCTCGTATAAAATGTAGATATATATAATATTTATACGAAAATTTGAAAATTTTGAGCTCCAAGGATTTCGAAAAGCTCGACGAGAAACATTCGGAATATTTTTTATTTTAGAATAAATAAGAAGAATTTTCACAATTCAACATCATGATTGAATGGATTTATGTTTTAGAATATTGAAAGTGAGTCACAATTTGAAGAAAACGTATTTTCAATATGAACATCTTTTATAGAAAATTGTTAACATTTTTAGCCTGTCTCCAATTTAATGTGAGAATCTTTGGAATGTTTTAGAAAGCGAGGATCATTTACTAATAATACATTTGGAACTGAATAAACTTTAGATAAGAAGTTCTAGTTAATTAAAAACAATATAAAAGAAATAGAGTATATTAAAAATAAACTAAGGTCGTTTGTGTGAAAATAAGAAAATAAAAATGATGAATGTAAACAAATACGTGAATAAGATTGTTGATAATGACTAAAAAAGGTAAAATTATCATCCAAACTGTAGAAAATCTGTTTTTTTTAACATTATATTTTCTATAAAAAATTATCGTCAGTTTAAAAAAAATTGAAATATAATATGTATAAATTAAATCAATCGGAAAATCGTTTTTTTTTTTTTTTTATCAGTTAATCTAAATCTGAATTTTAAATACCATAAACAATGTTAGTTCTACAAAGTTTATTTTTCAACAATTAATCATAAATATCTTTGTTTGTTTTTTTATCAACAATAAATCATAAACACCCAGATTAATATAGCATAATTTGCCGGCCATAGTCTAACGGTTAGCATTCACAAATAAGCGAACGCCCCGGATTCGATTCCTGATGGATTCCACTTGCGGACTCGTTTTACTCTAAGATCGTTTTACATCTGAATTTAGGTTCTTATGTTGGTTGTATGCTATAAATTCTTATTTGGATGTTAAATAACGCAAAAATATCACTATTTAAGAAAAAAATACGAACGAATGGCCGCAGCGGATTAAACCTGCCGATGGTCTTGAATTTTTTTTATTTTCTGCAATTGGAACAGCGGATTTTATTTACTAAGACTGCGTGCATGCTGAAGTGTAACAATTTTCACATAATAATTTAATACAAGTATAGGTGTATTTTATCCACAAATCGTAATCAATCAGTCTCGATCTCGAGGGATTGCCAATAATAATTTATAATACAGAATATGTGAATGCATTCAATATTATGGTAAATTAAGATGAAATTTGTTGTAATAATTGAATATTGTAATAAATAATACTTTCATGAGAAGAACTAATGGCTGGGTAAATATTTAGAAGGATATACCCCCGTCTGTGCTAATATAAACTACCCGAGTATATCATAACATAAATCTTTGTACAACACTAATGGGGTTTAAAGCAATTATAATCATAGAAATATATTTATGGAGAAAAGGTAAATTTACATTGAAATTATTTCTCATAACATTCTTAGTAAATAATATAATGGTGGCCTAGTTGTTTTGTGGTCTTCTTCTTACTCTTCATCGCATGCTCAGTGTTAAGCGTCGTGGTACTTTACTCTGTCTGGAAATTGGGACACGGGCCATTTTAAATGCAGCGTTTTAAGAAGACCTTATTTATTATATTATTTATATTTAAGACATTAACATTGTGGAAGTTTAAAGACATTCTTCTTTGTTTTATCAAACACTGTTTATCCCACTTTTTGTAACGGTATAACCCTACCGGTTTCAAGGTTTTCACCTCATCATCAGGGGAGCACAAACAATACCGTTACAAAAATTGGAATAAACAGTGTTTGATAAAACAAATATCAAAATTCTATGTATTCCTTTATTTGGGCCGTTCATCTTTAAGGAAATCTACCTGATGCTTATTTTCCCTCAACTGCCATCGGAATTACCAGTTATCCCCGACTTTCATCATTCTTTTTGGCAACGTTACCAAAGTTTATTAGAATTATTTTCCTCCATGCTGTCGAAAGTTTTTTAGTAATATCTAAATAATGGGCGATGGGAACGTTAGTTAGCCTTGCGATACGTGAAGAGCGAAACATCTACTTCCAACACCACATCTCGAAGGTATTTGTCATGTTTCTGTACTTCTTTTCATCAACCATATTTCCTCTTCATACAATGATATGGAAAATACTAGAGATGTCCCTAAATGGATTATGGTTCTTCTGAGTATAAACTAATATCTCCTTTAAACCAATAAAATCCTTACACTTTTAATTTGTCTATAAACATATTCGTTGCCTATTATTATCGTAATTTTGCAAGAAAATATATTCGGAAGTATGAGTTTTGGCTTTATAAAACTTCATTTATAAAGTAAGTGTTACTTTTTACCAAAATAGTTACACATTAACATCGCAACACCTATTGAAATATTTCAAAAAGTGATTTCAGTTAGTAATGTTACGTATTTAATTCCAGATTTCCGTCTCCTCTTCCCCACGTTCGTTTGAAGATTGTTGTTATTTTTATCGTTCACGAGTTGTGTACCAACCGATTAAAATATTTATTTAATAAATTAATTCAAGGCACAACAGTATGTTTAACATAACATGGAAATAATACCACACAGTACAAGGTAATTCAAATAATCAAAATGATTACCAAAATTTAAAAAAATGTCTTAAACTAGCATAAAGAAACAATAAAACATTTAGAAGTATAATTTTATAACTTAGTTTATATACTATTATCTAGTGGGTTAGTAACTATTATCATTCGGCAATAAGGCTCCAGATTAAAATACAATAAATTGACATTAAATAATTAAAATACTTAATTAAATTGAATGTCACTCACTTTGTGAACATTAAGCACCTTGACTCAAAAAGCATCTACATGATTTAAGCAATCGGTCACAGCAAATTGGTGAAAGTGGAACGATTTTTTTTTACTTTTCCATATTATGGTGTTCCACCAAGAAATAAATTATCAGTCAAGAATTTAGCAATACATAACGAAAATATATTTATTGATCATTTTTTTAGATGCCCTCACTAAAACAACATATTACCTCATCAACACTTCTCCTGATAGATACTGACACTTTAGTAGCGAAATAAAAATGGGTAGGTATGTCTCGAACATTATATTGGATATTAGGTTTCACCTGGGGTGCAGTAAGCACTCACTTATCCACTCAGACGGGCGGCCCCAAGATACCTTAGGAGGGAAAAACATCCTCCAGGAAGGAAATCTAATCTTACTTCCGCTTGAGTATCGACCGACTTGTGACATATCTACTTACCTTTATGTCATATATTTACAACGATATGATGATTTCGTTGGTTACTAATTTTGTTTTGTGAAATTTTTAGGGATTTTTAAAGTTTAACGAACTTTAAACTGAGTAGCCCGGGAACTGAATTGGGCAACGGCCTATTGTTAGAAGTAATGAGTCTTATAACTTTATTAGTTAAAATAAAACAATTCGGCTTCACAACAGTGTTAAGATTACCATCTCGTATTTTTCGTACCCATAATTCATTAATTATACTAGTTAACAAATTTTAACTTTTTGTCTGTAGCAGAGATTAAATTAGCTGATTATTACTAAATCGACCCTGATGATTACGAAAATCGTAGCGAAAAGTTTGTAACGCGTAACATTTTTGTGTAACAGAAGGGGGAGTGTTTTAATAAAATAAGTACGTTTTTACGCATTTCAAAAGTCGTAATGACAACAATGAAAATAAATAAATTCCTGGAATACTAAATTAAGACACGAAATACAATTTTATTACATAGGAAGAAAAACAGCAGAACAAAAAATAATTACTATAAGAAAAATTGACCTTTTATGCCAATTTTTTGTTAAAAATAGCTTTTTTTATAAATTAGATCGAATCAACTATTTTTTTAGAGATTGTATATTGAATTGAATGAAAACTCAAATTTGATAACTTAGGAGCCCCTACATTACAGTAAACAGCCATATACAGATTACTTGCAACATTTTTTTGTTAAAATATGAAATACTTCTCTAAAAAAAAACCAACAGTTGTCCCCCATCGTATTAAAATCCCACCTTCCTTGATATCGTTGTTCCATTCTATGAATATCGTGATGGAATCTTTCTCCTTGTTTATCACATAGAGCTCCTAAGTTATCTGGGCAAAAGTCTAGATGAGAATGCAGGAAGTATATTTTCAGTGACATTCGACATCCTAGCTTCTGGTAACTGCAAGAGTTCTTGTACAAGCTGTTCATAACTGTCAGCTTTATTATTACCTAGGAAACCACTAACAACTCTTCCAAAGGCTTTTCAAGCTTTTAGTTATTCAACATTTAATTTTTTTCGAACTTTTCATCTTTCAAAAGTTTCAGTTTAGGTCAAAAACTAATTTTAAGTTTTTCTCTTAAAATGTATGTGATGGAACCTTTTCAAGTTCATATTCGTTATCAGCACGCAAAAATTTACCTAAAATTACCATTTTCACTCTTATTACAAAAACCTTGTTAACTAGTGATCATCAATAATAAGGTATTGCACATAGTACATACGCATTATCCGTTTTTTAGAGGCATTTAATTTAAGACGTATACTTGTAGAAAACATCTAACGCGCATTCAACCTGTTTTGAGATGAATTGTGCATTTTGGTGGGCTTGTAATCATGTGATTTTAAAACGTCTTTATTTAAAAAATCAGCTGGATACATTTATTAGTCGCTATCAGAATTATAACCTGAGACCCTGCGGTGGAAGAGGTCACGAAAATCGCCATCACGTAGCTTAAACATTTAATTAAGCTCTTGAACTTAACAATATTGTCCGACAGAATCAAATTAATGGCGTTTTGGTACTCTTAATCATTTTCATTATGATTTACTCGGAAAAAATCTTATTATGATTATTCTAAACTTGTTAAATAAACCATCTGAGATGGTTTAGTATGTAAAATATGTATGCAAAGTGTAGAATGTATCATAGTATGTAGAATAATAAATAATAATAATAATAATTCATAATAATAATAATAACTAATAATAATAATAATAATTGAGTATGTAGAGTAAATTAAAAAAGAAATACTAACAACACAAATATATTGTGTAAATGTGAGTGTAAGTGTAAGGCGTGTGAGAGGAAGACCTAAAAATATTGTTGGGTCAGAAAAATTATGTTTGAAGAATGAATTAAAGAAAATCAGAGAAATCGTAGGAGTTGTATCAGAAGGAGTATGGATGTAGAAGAGGTAAAGGGTGTGTGTCAAGATAGGAAAGCCCAGTGCTCTGTCTTCTTTGTCTACCCCGACAAAGAAATGGCTTGATAATATATATGTATGTAATCTGTTTGTGAGCTACCTTCAAGCTCACGCAAAAAATATAAATTATTCTAATGTAGTGGTCGTGCAACCAACTACGAGTTTGTTAGTCCTCCAATTCGTCAATCATTGGGCTGCACATGTTAGACTTGATTAGGACACTTGATTAACCTATTCTAATGCAGTTATCGCGCAACTAACTAGTCCTACAATTCGTCAATCATTGGGCTGCACATGTTAGACTTGATTAGGACACTTGATTAACCTATTCTAATGCAGTTAACGCGCAACTAACTAGTCCTACAATTCGTCAATCATTGGGCTGCACATGTTAGACTTGATTAGGACACTTGATTAACCTATTCTAATGCAGTTATCGCGCAACTAACTAGTCCTACAATTCGTCAATCATTGGGCTGCACATGTTAGACTTGATTAGGACACTTGATTAACCTATTCTAATGCAGTTATCGCGCAACTAACTAGTCCTACAATTCGTCAATCATTGGGCTGCACATGTTAGACTTGATTAGGACACTTGATTAACCTATTCTAATGCAGTTATCGCGCAACTAACTAGTCCTACAATTCGTCAATCATTGGGCTGCACATGTTAGACTTGATTAGGACACTTGATTAACCTATTCTAATGCAGTTATCGCGCCACTAACTAGTCCTACAATTCGTCAATCATTGGGCTGCACATGTTAGACTTGATTAGGACACTTGATTAACCTATTCTAATGCAGTTATCGCGCAACTAACTAGTCCTACAATTCGTCAATCATTGGGCTGCACATGTTAGACTTGATTAGGACACTTCATTAACCTATTCTAATGCAGTTATCGCGCAACTAACTAGTCCTACAATTCGTCAATCATTGGAGTGCACAGGTTAGACTTAATTTGGATACTTGATTAGACACTATTTAAACTATTTTTGAACCCATATATATTGATTTTGTAGATGATTCTGCTGGACTTAAATTTTACGTGAATGTATCGTAATCATTTATCAGATCGTTAAATATTTATAAATTTTGTCTTATTTAATATATTTGTTTTTCTTAATTATTTTCTTATATTTTTGAACTAAAGAGCTCACGGCCGTTTATTCAAATAAAGTAAATAGATCATTAAAAAAATCGTGTCTCTGTATACATTATTAATGTAACTAAATAAAGCATTCGCTGAAGAACGAGGCGAATAAAATCAGAATAATTTCCAATTTACGCCCACTTGTTATTTCTTTGCTCTTCTTCATATATTTACCCTTAAAAACTTTCCCGCATTCCTTTCAAGTAGATAAGTTTTGTAATCAATAAACTAATTAAATTCAAATATGTTTAAGAATAAACATCGGTCGTTTAAAAACAGAAAATGGGAGTACATAAATAAAGATAACTCTCTTTTAACCCTCTATCTCATACTATCATTTCTTGGCACTTTATAGGAGGCCGAGTTGTAATAGTAAACAATTCTGGAAGAAAATATAACAGTTTTGATAATTTCCTTCTTTAAACTTCCTCTTTTTTTCGGAGGTTGGCGGCCATCATGGCTATCTTGACCTTTGAGGCAATATTTTTGAAAAAAGAGAAATAGCACTGCAGTGAAATTATTCTCGTTAGTTCTTTAACCAGGAGATGCGTCTTATTTTTGCACTTTTTCTGCCCTGAATTTTACCCAACAATATCAGTTTAATGATCTTACTTTTTTTGTAGAGTTCGACAAAAATTGTGAGTCTTAAAGCTTTCAAAGATCTTATTATTACTCAAATTTTAAAGGCTATATGGTTATATTACCGATGTCAAAAGTCTGATAGAAATTGGGTGTTTTATTGATGCGGTGATTCTTAAACCATCGTTTCTTACACGTTTTAAACATACAACTGAATGATGAGAAGCAAGCTTGGATATACTACCAATATTTTTCATTTTGAATACTTTAATAGACAAAAACATTTAAAAGGAACTAAAATGTTTTTTCAACTCAACATGTCGATCTTAAAATTTGTGTGCGCTTAATTATAATTTCGTAAACTTTGCATTTTTCAAATATTTTTTTTCAAATATTTCAAGTCGTAAGAAAAAAATAATAATGATGCAATTTAATTTCAATTAAAAAGCGAAATTTATATGGTTTAAATATCAGCCGTCACCAAGAGTCATCGATTGTAAAAGACAAAGTTATTTTAAAGTCGTAATACTATTATTAAAATATATGTACTATAGTATCTGCCAAATATTAGTAAATATATGCGGTGGTCTGGTGGATAGTAACATGTCAGATTTTTCGTGAAGTTTCAGATGTTGTTAGAACAATTTTTTTGTTAGTTTTTTTTATTTTTAACGTACTGAATGTACATTTTATGCAAATAATAGTTCATTACATTTTTTTTTATAATTGTTGACTGAAATTGATGGAGCCTTTTTTAACGCCACTTTAAAGATTAATTAAAATAAGTAGCTTTTTCGGTGATTAATGATTGTTTACTACCGCAAAAGAAATAGCGCTTTTCATTACAATGTAATTTTGTTTAAAAATCATGTAATTAATCACATTGATTAAATAATATGATAAAATAAGTCATTTTTATAGTTTATGGTAGAAGTCACTTAAAAAACTAAGCAAAAACAATGCCTTAGTTCTCTCCGATATTGATTTTTTTAACAGAAATCCCAGGCGTTAATTGCTTAGCCATGGACCTCGGAAAATTATAATAAAACTTTTATTAAATTTAACTGAAGGTTAATAAAAGTCTCATCTGACTATATTTTTAAATGACGTAAAAGCCTCATGAGAAAAGAATCTAAAGTTTGAAGTCAGAGGGTTAAACCTTGACGTGAAGAAGATTAAACAAGTTCTAGTTAAATAAAATAAGTTTCTACGGGACTCTGCTTTCATCAGCATTCATTTCAAAATTATTCCTATTGGTACTATATAAAGAAACTTAATTAATTTATTTAAAATACTACTACGCTGCTCAGTTTATTTTTGTTCCAGCTTGTAAAACTTCCGGCCATCAGCTGAAAGGGTTTGATTTCGTAAGGAGTTTTCTGGTGTTTTTTCTTGGATCGCGTTAAAAAGTGCATTGAATAATTTAAACTTTTTATTTGAAATGCTTATCTTATATGTACTCGTATTATATTTTTTCAATAAATGTTTTAATCATTTTGTCGAAAATTTTGTGAGAAATAAAAAAATAAACAATGACAAATAAATTAAATATGTGGTTTTATTCAATTTTTTTATGAATGTTGCAGGAAAGCTGATTTACATGCTTATTGTAAAATCCTTTTGAAAGTGTTTTTTTTTTATTATTTAGGTCACAAATTAGTGGGGTTGAATATAAATACTGGTAAATTACATATTGTAATACGGATACTTTTTTAATAATTAAGGGCGCTTATAAAAAAAATTTTTTTGATAACTTTTAATTTTAATGTCCGTAAAAAAACACTTAAAAGTTTTCAAACTATAAACTTACAAAATAAGTAGGAAATTAAAGATTGATGTTTTCAAAATTTTCAACTCAATAACATTATTGAATTTCAAAGAATATTATTGGTTCATGTTAATATTATTTGAGTATTTAAGTCATATAATAATTATATTGAATAGCTGGATCATACTATTTATATGGAATGACTGACCTTTTCACGTTTATTTGAGTTCTCAATAAATCCAATACATTTTTATTTATTACAAAATAATCAATAGAAAAGACTTCTACAAGAAAATTGCGTACAAATTACAGATCGACTTCATTACATAAATTACACAAACAATTATTGTGCCAATTATCAGTGTTCATCTCTTTTTGTATATTACAAAAGACAATAATTGACTCGATTATCAGTGTTCATTTCTTTCTATATATTACAAAAGATAATAATAGCCTCGATTATCAGTGTTTATCTCTTTTTATATATTACAAAAGACAATAATTGTCTCGGTTATCAGTGTTTATCTCTTTCCATATATTACAAACGACAATAATGGCTTCGATTATCAGTGTTCATCTCTTTTTATATATTACAAAAGACAATAATTGTCCCGATTATCAGTGTTCATCTATTTTTATACAAAACAAAAGACAATAATTGTCTCGATTATCAGTGCTCATCTCATTTTATATATTACAAGAGACAATAATTGTTCCGATTATCAGTGTTCATCTATTTTTATACATAACAAAAGACAAAAATTGTCTCGATTATCAGTGCTCATCTCATTTTATATATTACAAGAGATAATAATTGTCCCGATTATCAGTGTTCATCTCTTTCTATATATTACAAAATACAATCATAGCCTCGATTATCAGTGTTCATCTCTTTTTATATATTACAAAAGACAATAATTGTCCCAATTATCAGTGTTCATCTCTTTTTATACATAACAAAAGACAATAATTGTCTCGATTATCAGTGTTCATCTCTTTTTATATATTACAAAAGACAATAATTTTTCTGATTATCAGTGTTCATCTCTTTTTATATATAACAAAAGACAATAATTGTCCCGATTTTCAGTGTTCATCTATTTTTATACATAACAAAAGACAATAATTGTCTCGATTATCAGTGCTCATCTCTTTTTATATATTACAAGAGATAATAATTGTCCCGATTATCAGTGTTCATCTCTTTCTATATATTACAAAATACAATCATAACCTCGATTATCAGTGTTCATCTCTTTTTATATATTACAAAAGACAATAATTGTCCCGATTATCAGTATTCATCTCTTTTTATACATAACAAAAGACAATAATTGTCTCGATTATCAGTGTTCATCTCTTTTTATATATTACAAAAGACAATAATTTTCCCGATTATCAGTGTTTATATCTTTTGATATATAACAAAAGATTATAATTGTCCCGATTATCAGTGTTTATTCCTTTTTATATATTACAAAAGAATTAATAGAAAATACATTTACAAGAAAATTGCCAACAAATTGCACATCGACTTCATCACATAAATTACACAAACAATAATGATCCCAATTATCAGTGTTCATCTCATGTGCAGTATTAACATGTAAATATTGTACGTTAGTATAAACACAAATTTTACAATTATCTAAATATATTCGTACGAACAGTTTCATTGTTAACAACTGGGACGCCATCCTACTGAAATGTAGCAACTGTTTATCAAATCAAGTCGGTTTCGGATCATTGTCTTGGCACATTCTTGTGATTTAATTACAGAAGCCTATGTTATTTCTCAATATTACTTCATTGAACAAAACAGGTATCTAAAGAAAGCGAAAAGGAACACACAAATCAATTCTTCCTAGAGGTGCAGGTTAAATAGAGCTATGAGGTTTTTCAGATACAAAAGGAATAAATAATTTGCAACTTTCGAGTAATTGCAAGTGGAAAATTTACAATATATTATTTTATGACTAGACTATTGAAGAAAACGTTAACTTCTGCTAAACCTCAATTAATTTCTCATCTTCTGTACTTTCTTAAATAGATGTATTTTTTGTTTTGAAATTAAAATTCTAGTCAAATATAATATGAAATTTGTTCACTTAAAAGCAGTAAAAAATACCGATAATAATCAGTAGCAAAACCAAAACTCGTTTATAAAATTAAATTGATTCCAAGAAATAAATTTTTCTAACGTACTTGCATAAAAATGTTTAAAAAACGGTTCAATAAGTAAATAGGCGATTTTCTGTTATAAATATTAAATATGTAAAGACCCTCAAATAACATTTTTTTTGTGAAATAAAATTGTGATTAACTGCAGCTCTTTTCTAGATAATTTTGCCTCGAGCCAAGCACCAGCAAATTTACATTTGCAAACCTGCAGTACCTCAGGCAAAGCAATTTACATTCAAATATTCAGGTGTCTCTATACTCCAGCTTGCTTTATTTTCCGGAGTAATTTAGAAATATTCTACCCATGTAATACTTTAAAAAAAAACACTTATATTTTTTTAGCAAATTACTACATTTTTGACATTTTTAGCCGTGCTGTAGCTTGCTAAAGATATATTTTAACACTTCCGTCGTTTTAATAAAACAAATGCTCGTCACATATGGATAGCATAGAGTAAATATAATATATACGAGTACCTTGTTATAAACATCGGCACGGTTTAAACCTTAAAATTAGCTTTAATATGAAAACCGTTAAAAACTTCAAATAAATAAATCTATTTATTTACAATTAAACTACAATTTATTTACGATTAAACTACAAATTGTATAAAAATACATATCTTAATCGTTTATTTCAAGTTAAACTAACTAATTTATAAACGGCACAATATGTGCAACAAGTTAGAATATTCAGTAATTTGGGCGTATTTTTATCTAAAGATGCAAAAGTCGCACCTTTACAGCCATCGCGTGTCCCCAATCAAACATCTTACTATCTACTAGTCAAATATAAAACTAATAGTCAAATATACCTAAGCTTCATGGAAAAACAGCTGCAAGTTTGCAATACCCTTTCTGGTAGCACTTGTTCTTGTATATTTCATCCCTCCGACGTCAGCATCTTTGTCCTGCGTTTTATGAGACAACTCTCGGATTCCTTGTATTCTGGTCTTCTCTCGAATGTTGCAGAGTCAGGATCTTTCTTTTTCTAGCATTGCGCTGACCCTCAATTTATCCTTAAATGAGTTGAAGGACTTGGCATTTAGAACCAAGCAGAATATATCAAAAGTATAACAATTTCCTCATTTTTACGTTGGTCAGTAGCTCCCTTTTCGTTGCAGCTCGCAGCTCTTGGAAGGGTAATCATGTTGCTCACTATATCTGTCCAAGAAATTCGAAATACTCGTATTGTCTTTCAAGTTTACATTTCAAACGCTTTCAATCGGGTCATAGTGTTAATGTTTAAGTTCTATGATTCTGTTCTATATGATAATACATACCATACATAACACTTGATCATTATTTTTCATTATTAAGTTTTAAATTGATACAACGATTTTAGAAGATCCTCATATTGAATGTTGCCCGTGCACTTTTGCGACATACAAGATTGTCAATTTACTGAAAATATTGAAAACTAACGTCCACGAGGATTTGGTGCAATTTTGCGTTTGAATTTGATCTAATAACACTATATTCCTTTCTGGACAACCTATTAGAACCTTTCGTTCATTATATTGAGATATAAAATAACTATATCCCTTCTTGAGTCTTTCAAAATGAGTGTTATTGGTGACACCTTGAAGGTGACGACTGATTAGACAACCGAGACACATCTAAAAAAAGTTGAGAAAAGACTGAGACTATTCTGAGCAAGAATACCCGACGGTGGAGGTAAACTGAGGCAAATGGAAGAGAGACGTCGAACCGTTTCAGAATGATATTTAATAAATTTGTTTATTTATTATTCTGTCATAATATTGATAAGAGAAGTGTTACTGCATGATTATCATACCTGAGTAATATTGTAGTATGTATAGCAGTATATGTTGTCACCCATTCTTATTAATAAAAAAACAGACATACGAGTATTTACTCGTATGTTAAATATTCAATTTTGTGTCTAGCCGATTAAAACGAAAAGATTATTTAAATATGAACACAAAACATTAAACAACATAAAAAGATAATCCACCGCGATACCTCTGGTATCATATCGACATCACAGAAAATAATGACCCAATAGAAAGGAGCTGTCGTTCGTGATGTGTTTGATAAAGGGTAAGGGTCATTGTGATCCGTGGAGATAGTTGTTGAATGGAAAATAATGACCCAATAGAAAGGAGATGTCGTTCGTGATGGGTTTGATAAAGGGTAAGGGTCATTGTGATCCGTGGAGATAGTTGTTGAATGGAAAATAAAGACCCAATAGAAAGGAGATGTCGTTCGTGATGTGTTTGATAAAGGGTAAGGGTCATTGTGATCCGTGGAGATAGTTGTTGAATGGAAAATAAACTGATCCGCACAACAGTGTGTTCGAGTCCCATCGGCTTTCTTACGTTTTACTAAGACCCTCATTTTCATTATGTTGTCTCAATGATTTAGTGTTTTTTTTTTTTCGAAAAATCCATCATAGGATGAAATTGTTCAAAAATCGTCTTATAAAAAAAAATCTTATTCGAAAGATAAATACCGATATAAATTTAAAATCTAAAAAATTAAGTTTGAGGTATTATTGATTGAAGGAACAATTTGCAATCTTTTTATTTTTCAACATATTTCTAATTAATTAAATATTATGTAAGAAACATGGAATTATTAAATTCACAGATATTCATACAGATATTATACGACGCGGTAAATTGAACATTTCATATGTTTTTAGTTATTGACGATAAATCAAATCATTTTTCTTGAGTTTCTATTGAGTAGGAGTTGAAAATTCATATTGATTTCGGATTATACGGATTGCATTTATTAATTAATCCAGTATTTTGTTTTTAAAACTGTATTAAAAGGGAAGTGTCCACCAACAATCCAAATCCAATCGAATTCTGCGATATAAATACCAAACTAATTAACAAAAAGTAATAACAAACGAAACAATTCATCCTGTTTCACACTTCTAAAACATTTTTCATTTACATTAATGTTGTTGAATTCAAGAGACATATTTATTAAAACTTTTTCATTCATTTATCAAAGTTTAATTTTTCCGTCAGGAGACCAAACACAAAATTTTGATGTTTGTGGTCCAAAGTAACATGAGATCAGTCTGATATAAGCAGAGCTCTCGTAACAAACTAGTATAATTCCACCTAAAGAGAGCCTCGGCATAGGAGATAGAAACACGTGTAGCGGGGATAAATGTCATTAGTGAAATAACAAAGTATAATTTTGTTTAAATAATCTAATATGAAGTTACACAAAGTTAAATCAGACACATTTGATAAAGAACACAGTCAACTTTATTTTTAAGATAAACTTCTGCCACTTAAACTGTTAACTTTGTATGATAAAGTCTTTTAAAACTCGAGTCTAAATAACAACACCAATAAAGTGGAATTTACAAAATAAACATTATCACAATTTTCTTTGCCTTTACTATAGATGTTTTTGTTAAGGAATTAAAAGATATACTTTGATGACATCAAATAACTATGTGCATAGTTTAGATAGTATTAAACTTTTAGAGCACATCTGATAGTCTATTAGGGCAGGGTAGTCAACGAGGTGATCGTTAGAGACCCAGGTGCTGGGAACTGTTGGGTTCTATAATACTAGTCTGTGGCTATCATCTTTGCCAATGCGGGACAATTAGCGAGCTCATTATCTCTGATCGGAAAACGAGGAAATGAGTTTTCGCGGGTATTGGATATCTATAAAGAGAATATTTTTACCAAGAAATGTACTTTGCAATATTAATCAAAGAATACCAGCTTTGCATTAATATTATTCCTTTTTTGACAGTTTGTTCAACGTAGATGTTGAAGTGTAAGAAATGCAATGTTTCAAATTATTCTCTGTAATTCTGATTTGTTATTCCACTTTGTTCTCTTCAGAACAGAAATACAAAAAAAAGATAAAAAAAACTTGACTGAAATAACACATTCAAACAAAAGTACGAGTACATAAATAACGACAGTCATAAACTTTGGAAGGGCTACGAGAGACGCCGAAAGGCGTTTAACGATAGAAAATAAAGTAAATGAGGAACTTTAACGTATATAATTAACCCAGACCAATATAAAAATCTGCTAATGTGATGGTTCACAACATTATTCAAGTACCATTTTTGATGTATGGTAGTGAAACGTGGCCATAAAAATTACCAAAAGGAGCCAAATAAATACAGTAGAAAAGCGTATTCTGAATAGAAACCACAGAGTGATAATGTATCGCAGAACATAAAAGAAAGTGATTACGAATGAATCTTACTTAATTAATCTTACGATTAAGACTGGTGTATTCAATAAGATCAAGAAAAGCACTCTGGGATGCTTTGGGCATGAAGAACGAGTGAGTTAATAAAGGCTAACAAAAAATGTACAACGTAAATGTAAAATGTAGACGTGGTAGAGGAAGATTAAATATATTGTGGTTGGATCCAATAAATATATATTTGGAAAGAAGAGAATATTTAAAGTCGGAGAAATCAGAAAAAATACCAGTTTTTAAGGATAATTTTGAATAAGGTTAAACCTTGATGTTTTATTTTCAAAAGTTTTTTATTGCGTTGAACAATTTATGTGTATTTTTTATGGCGTGATTCATCCTTTATGGTTATTATTATTTTAATATAAGCAAACGTCAAAATTGAAAATTATAAAATTTGCTAATGCTTTGTATTTCAAACATTATAACCTTCGGTTCTGGCTGATGGATATTTTTATTTAAACTCTTTTTCCGGTTAATTAGTTAATTTAAAAAAAATATCAGCAATATACGACCAATGTATTTCTTCCACTAGTATTAGTAGTATCCAGTTTAAAACCATCGGATTAATTTAATTTTTGTATACGTTTCAAGACAAATGAAATAAGGTTTGCTATTGGTAAATCCAAATTTTTCTTCTCATTTTTCTTTAGGATTTCAGTCAGAGATGTCAAATCTGTTGCAATACTGAAGTGAAAGCCATGTGATAAGAAGAAATGATGAACACACAGAATAATAATATTGATAACATAAGTCAAGTGCATGAAAGATATTGAAAATTGAAGGTCTTTCATTATCCAGTTTTCCAACGCCAGTCTCTGTCATAATTGGCGGCACCATTTGTCAACCTAATAATATCTGGAAATCTCTGACGCTCACTCTACACTCTCCAGGGACCGTTATAGAAGACAGAGTTTTTTGCCACCTTTTCCCCGACAATTCTGTGCTCTTCCTAGTTTCCCAGCATTCCTATATTTAACAAGAAAGAAATTAAGTAAGTGCCTTCTTACTTTGGTAAATGCTTTCAAAAATAATTTGTGGATAAGTTTGAAAGGGATACGTAACATTTTTTAAACGTGCTCTGAAATTCTAAATAATGCTTATTTTTGCAGTATTTCAGAAATCTAGACCTTTTTAAAAAAGTATACATTTTTCAAATGTTTAAGTTATTATTTATTGTTCATTAAGTATCACAAAAACTATGAAAATGAACTAACATCGCCGTATTTGATAATAAGATTATAAAACTATCAAACTACTGAAGAGTATATTAAGTGAAGTTAAAAATATAGAACAAGATTAAGCGGTAAAAACCCTTGCCTATCAATTGAGGGCTTCTAGTTCGAACTCCTAAAAAGGCCGTCTTCCTCCTTTACACTTAAACCTTGTTCTAATGCAAAGCAGGCTGTTTTCAAATGTAAATAGTCCCGGTATATTTTATGGCATAGAAAAATAATGCAATACAAATACAAGTCTTTTTTTCAGGACCCAGGATAACATTATTGAAAATAATAAAGTTTTCCCGAGATATCGCTCCCAACTGTCTTTCAATTTTTTAGATTTGCCAGAGGATATTAAGTAAAACATATTTTTTAAGTCCTTTGGAAACATACATGACAGTTTATTTATCTTATTTATTTTCATTATAATGTGAATATGATTATACATGGAACATCTGACGAGCTCATTGTTTTCTTCCAATAAACCAGTTCATCTTGAATACATATAACCATTTTATTCCATGACATAATTTACGAAACCAATATTCATTAAAATTCAAGTAATAAAAACAAATAAATTATCAACCTCTAAATAACAATCATATGTAGAGCAATGTTGTAATTCAAGAAAAGAGAAGGGAAAAAAGGAAAATAAGGAGAAAAGGGTATTCCGAGTGATGTTTTTTTTTCAAATCTCTCTTAAACCTACATAAGGATAGTGCACATATTTTAACTCTTAGAAATTCTTTCCTTAATTGGACCGAGTAAATGTGTGTCAAATAACTTAGTTTATTGGTGTGCAATATGAGTCTCTTAGCGCTTGATCGAAGAAAACGGCCAATGTTCTGAAAGAAAGTGGAATTTTCGCGAAGATATGGAAGAGAAACAAGATTGTTAAGCACGTTAAATAATATCTACAGAACATGAAGGTTCTTCGCTGCCACACTTCCTTAGGTAAAATGTGAATCGGGTGCAAACTTTTTAGGGTCTCTTTAACTTATGTAACATCTCCTCGTTGGCATCCAAACCACATATTTCACCGTAATCAAGTTTTTTTTAATCCTAATCTGGTGGCATACCCAAGTTTGCTGAATGATCGGATAAGGCTATTCCTGTTGTCATATTTACACATTTCTAAGATACACAAATTAAAGTGTCCAATCTTGTCTCGATTCCACACGTCGTTTTACATGTTTCATTAATCCTTACTTTGGTATATGGTATCATCATTATTTATTAGTATTACGTCCAAGACGTCCATATTCACAAACGACTCTGAAGATTTCACTTTAAAGTTCACCATTGAGATCGTAACACCTCAGTAGATAGACCTTTTTGCACAGACACTATTAGGTTACTCGTTCTATTAGGTTTTCATTGACGACCAGCTGGTGCATCACATTTTGGTTCGAGGGAATTAACATTATTTTATCGGTTGTTTTATTTCTGAAACGTCTGTATTAACCTAATAAGAAAGACACTTATCTTCCGAATTGGGGGTTTTGGGTTCGATTTTGTTTGGTTCCCGAAAAAAATAAAAAAGGTTCCAATCTGATATTTTAAAATCGTCTGATAATAACTAATACTCGCGCGTACGACGCTGCTCGTTTGAGTGCTGTTGTCACTTCACGTACTGAAGTATTGCCAACACTTGTCTTATTGGATGGTTCTGAACCTGAAGGCTCGATTATTAGGGCAGACGACAATATTATCCTTTGGTTACGCACTTAAATACATCTTTATCATCAATTTGAATATGTTGACGGGAATCTTGCCAATGAATGAATTTATAAAATCATAGTAAAATATCATATTCTTCTTTGAAATTTCTTAATTTTAGATAAAAATTAATTGATTTCTTGAATAAATTATCAATCGTTTTAAAATAAAACGTCATCACATTTCAAGTGTTTAAAAAAATTATTTTCTAAAAAGATTCAGAAATATGGTAAAGCAATATGATAAATAATGTCATTTAAATGTTTAAAGTCAAAAACTTTATTCGAATTGATTACTTTTACCATAAATCCTATACAATAATTTGGATTCTGTAATGAGTTTCTGTTTTGAAAGATTTCATACAAAAATCAACGAAATGAATATCTTGCAAGCAACCTTGACAATTTATTTAAGAGCATCCACGATGTTTGGCCGTTTTCTTGGAAATAAACGACCCAAGAAATATAATGAGTTACTTTTAATAAGCTTAAGTAAAGGGACGCTAAGATGACATTCATTAAAATAGCATTAAAAGTTATATACCTTTTAACCCTTTCAGTTCGATTGTTATCTCATAACAACTAAAAGCTTAAAAATAATTAAATTGGCAAAAGGAAATATGTGTTTTGGAATGATAAAACTTCACAAATAGAACATTTTTTGTGGTTAGTACTCAAAGCAACAAATGGTGATCTAAAAGTTAGTTCATCTATATGAAAAAACCTGCCAGATAAGAATAAGTTTATGTCAGAAAATAATTGCAGATGCAAATAAAAAAAGGCCTTTTGCTCAGTATAGATAACACAATATTATTCTGTTTTTGCTGGGATGCGGACTATTAGCTGTATTTTCTTTTTAGGTGTTCTGTCTAGTGGTTGGCTTCACAAAATGGTCTGTCTAATAGTAGGCTTCACGAAATGGTCGATTTTTCTCCTAAACGATAAAACGATGTCAACTCTTCGTGGCAGTATCGTCTTCTCATTCCACCTCATCTAACAATCTCCTAAGTGCCGTACATTTTTCTTATTTAACTATCAAGAATTCAATTAGCTA
Source organism: Odontocerum albicorne (assembly GCA_949825065.1). Classification (NCBI taxonomy): domain Eukaryota; kingdom Metazoa; phylum Arthropoda; class Insecta; order Trichoptera; family Odontoceridae; genus Odontocerum; species Odontocerum albicorne. Next base: position 17,454,125 of record OX463842.1, on the reverse strand, counting down.
GTAGGGGTTTGCATGATATATGTCACCAGAAGAATCTAACACTCGAGTTCATGTCCAAGTCAAATCATTTGCGACCTCAATCATTTAGATTTATGATTTTGTAATTAAAAATTACATCGGCGTTTATCCTTTCGTTTTTATCGAAATATTTCAAAAAAACAATATTAAGATCACCAGACATTTTTTTATCTTAAAGTTCTAATTTAATTACAATACATTAAAATATTGACAACTTTTATTGCAAAACATTAAAATATTGACAACTTTTATAGCAAAACATTAAAATATTGACAACTTTTATTGAAAAACATAAAAATATTGACAACTTTTATTATCAGATCATCTCATTGAACATAGTATCGAAAAAAATATGTTTACTTATTCCTTGTTTCAATTTAATTATCCTCGTGTAAATATTGTTAAAATTTAATGATTTTAATTTTAATTATTTTATTGTTTTATTTTCCTACATGACTAAAATTTCCCCATAAAAGATACAATATAATTGATTAAAAACTATTAATTATTAATAAAATGTGTTGAAAGGGTTGAACGAAAATTGTCCAGAGCAGTGTTCTGCTATGAGGCATATGGTTTTCATGGTGTTAATTTTATATTATTATTCTCATTATTTTGGTCTTATACGTTTTTATTTCATTGAAAATATTTTTCGCTTTGAATTTCGGTCAATTTGCTAGATATTTTTGTTTTAGAAATTCAATTCGGTGTCAGTTTCTCGGAGAAAAAAACACATATATACATACCATCACGCCATTTTCTTATCAGGGTAGACAGATAGGGCAGATCCCTAGACTTAACTATCTCGACACAAAAAAAATCACCTATTCTACATAAATACACCTTCTCATACGACACACGATTTCTCTCACTTTACATGTTTTTTTCTTTCAAAATATAATTCACTTTGTCCAGCCATAATATTCTACGTCTTCTTCTACCACGTCTTCCTCTACCACGTTTTCCTCTACCACATCTTCCTCTACCACGTCTTCCTCTACCACATCTTCCTCTACCACGTCTTCCTCTACCACGCCTTCCAATCACATTTGCACTATACACTATACTTTTTTAGTATTTCTTCATTATTTCGTGTTTCCTCATATTGCTCAACATATTAGCCTTAAGTTCACATTTATTATTCCTAATCACTTGTTTCCGTACTCAGTCAAACATTGTTACTCCATATATATTTTTCAATGCACGGATTTTCCCAGCATTTCTTCGGCTCCATCCAGTATTTTTCAATGTTTACGTTCCTATCCAATAGATCAAAGTTGGTTTTAAAATATTGTTACGGATTAGCAAATTTATCATTGGAAAAATCAAATATATACATACGTTTGAAATTATCCATTGCAAATATATTGTTTTTATATTTGGATATTTATATATTGTAATTGTTAACATTATTTTTATTTCAACATCCTTCACCACCATGGATGGGCTTTAAAGTTTGATTCTCAATGGTGACTCAATTTATAAAAATATCTTGATTCTGTGTTTCCCATATTCTATCAAATATTTATATAGTAAAGAGATTTGACCGTTTCTTATTAATATCTTACAATTTATTTTAAATTTCTTACACTTTCTATGTCAATATATGACCACTATAACCATTTTTGATCGGAAAATAGTTTGAAAATATTCCTCAAAAAATCACCTACACCTAATGTCTTCTCAAGTGCTTTCAGTAATCATGTAAACTGCATTTTATATCTCAGTATGTGATGAGGTTCAAGAATTGATTTAAATTTTCTTAAATTATCTTCAAACGTATTTTTCTCATTTCTTCCTTTGCATGTTAAGACTGCCTATTAAATTTTCAACTTTTCACTTGTATTATCAGTGAGTTGAAACGGACACAGTGTACCAGAGGATCCTGATTACTGATCTTCGTCATCCAATTCTAATCATACGAGTACAATGAAATGATATATTTTTCTGTTTATCCTTTTGAACTCAATTAATCTATAGTTTTACTTTAAGTTTTTTCTTTGCTAACCTAATTTTAGCTTTACTCGAAAGAATGGATACTCAAGAAAGCTGCATATGAACCGATGCTCTGTCAGGCAATTTGATAGTTTATAATGTTCTCATCCTGGCAGTATGTATATTCTATTGATGCTGCTGAACTTTTGGTAATACTCAAAAGTGTGTTGGGGCAGTTTAAGTCTACATTACATATTTTTCCATTCATACCTCACGAAGTCAGGGATTGGCAAAATCGAGTCATAATTCAAATTAAATAGACGCATACATACACCTTGGCGTTACGCGTCACACTCGACAAAGGAGAGGTCAATGGGGGTCTATTACTGGGATGCAGTTATAATATTGCAGGTAAATTTAATTATTTGGTTTGTGAATAAAGCATATTGTTTTAAAATACCAGTTTATATTAGCCTTTAGATAACGCTTGCCGTCCTTTCTTTCAATCAACATTGTTTAATGTCCGTGTTTGTATTTTTAATCTTTCAATATCAGTTGGCGCAATTCTCGAGTTAAAGCGCTCTTGATGAGAAGTTGCTCCCTAAACGAAACTTTCTTTAATTAATAGTATTCCTTTTTATGAGAAAACAACGAAATTTACCACTGCATGTAAATTATAGAAATACAACTAGATTACTTTATAAATATCAAAATTATGAAGTAAAGCGTTGAAACTTGAATATCATACTCCATAATTTAAAAAAATCATATAATTCGACTTTTATTTATTTATTATTTATTTAACACTTTTATTGCAGATACAATCTAGGAGGCTTATTGCCAGGTGGCTTTGTCTTCCAACCAACCAGACAAAAGTCAATGAAGCAAGTTACGTGGTCGCATAAATCATTCAAATTACTATCCATCCCCATGAAATCCATAAACATATACGTGAGCACATGCCCACGAACCCCACAAAGACGGACAGTCATCCGATCATTATTTTTCATATAAAGTGAGATACCATCAATCAAAAGGAAAGGAAGGGACGGTGGAGAGGAAAGGAAAAGAAAAATCAGGAATGAAACACGTTATTTTATTGACTAGAAATTAAGAGGTTTTTCAGTCGCTTCTTAAAGCATGCCAAGAATGGAGCGAGTTTTATATTGGTTTGTAACTGATTCTAGAGTCTCACTGCATAGACAGTAAAGGACGACGTAAAGAAAGAGGAGGGGTGAATTGGAAAGGCCAATAAGCAATCTCTGTTTGAGCGTAGCGCTAATCCATGATTGGAAAGACGCTGAAAATTCTCGGCGAGATAAGAGGGGGTGGTGGGACAGTTAAGGATGTTATACAATAGAGACAGTATGTGAATTTGGCGTCCATTTCTAACATTCAACCAGTTATATGATCGTACTTACGTAGGTTGAAAAGTTCATGTGGTGCCTAAAAAAAGGACTGACATTTCATAATGAATACATTTTAGTACCAGTTTCTAATATTTTCTAGCTTTTACTTAAATTTTTCATAAAAATAACTTCTGGTTTTATATTTTATGTTAAATATTTGTATAACATCTTAAACCAAAATTATATAAACATTCGTTTAACATGTTACTTAAAAAGCGTTTGATGGCAAAGAAATACGCGCTCGTGGCGCGTGGCATATCACATTATGATTTCCCTTTGTGAACAAAAACTTCTCAATGGATGCTTAACAAACCTCGTATAAATTAACGATCGTATGAAGAAGCTTTTAACAGAAAAAATATTCTTCCAGTGCTTTACATTGATTTAAAAAAACAGTAGTTAATCGAATATTTATCGAGTTTAGATTATATAAATATTAAATTTGTTACTTTTTACATCAAATGAATTGCAAAAAAAAGTTTTTTTTAAATATTCAACATTCATTTTTTTAACATTTTGATATCATCTAAAAAATAACTATTTGGAAAAATGTGGTCCATAAAACGTGTTATCAATTAAATAAGTATCTGAAAGAGATCTGGAAGGATCGAGGAATCCTACAAAAAACCATAACTCGATTGCTATAAACTGTCGTTTTCTCCTGTTTTAATATACAATAGGTGGAGATCTAGGCATTGATGCCTTGAGGTAATAGTAGTGGCTCTTGTGCATTCTATGGACTATCGGAAGAACCAATCGATTGACTATGAAGAGCTCGGGTTTGAAAAGCGTTTCTTTGCACACTTTGATACTTTCAACACGCGATGTCAGAAGGGAGAGGTTGACAGCCTTGTAAAATCAATAAATAGTAATAAGAGCTGACGGCATGCAATCATCCTACCAACAAGGTGTCCAGGAGAAGAGGAGAAAAGCAACAGGGTGCTCATTTCTTAAGGCGCTACATTGGATAAGAGATCACTTCTACTGAAGAAGGAAGAAGGAAGGTTGATGATCATGATAATCACGGTCCTTAAGGCGCTACATTGGGTAAGATATCACTTCTACTGAAGAAGGAAGAAGGAAGGTTGATGATAATGATAATCACGGTCCTTAAGGCGCTACATTGGGTAAGAGATCACTTCTACTGAAGAAGGAAGAAAGAAGGTTGATGATCATGATAATCACGGTCCTTAAGGCGCTACATTGGGTAAGAGATCACTTCTACTGAAGAAGGAAGAAGAAAGGTTGATGATCATGATAATCACGGTCCTTAGAATTGAGAGGACGATCAAGAAGAAAACCTTTAAAAAATAGAAGTGAAAACCTCAGTAATCTTAGTATTTATTTATCTATGTAGTAAGTCAATTTATTTAAATCTTTCATATTCGAATGAGGGGTAAATTAAAGTAATTAATAAGGGAAGACCCAAAACATTTTTAACTAGAAGCTGGAGCCCGTTATCCAAAACCCAGGTAACCAAAACAATTTATTAATTTTATTTATTTATTTTACATATGACAAGAAATATACATAATTTGCGAAAAAAACAACAGGTAATTTTATTTGGACACACAATTTTAATTGATCTGGGTTTGTCGCCTTTCATTTGTCGTATCCCCAGTAAACTAGGATTTCGCCTGTATCTCACTGAGGACACATAGCATGAGAAAATAAATCGATACTTCTTTCCAATTTTTGATTATGTAAAACCCCGTTGCATATTCTCATCAACCTGACAAACATTGACACTCAATTACATATGTATGTATACATCACGCGAAATCAAACTCCTCACACTTTATAACTTAATAGATTTATTAGAACGAAAGTTACACCGTATATGTAGTGTAACAAAAAAATCTACTAAAGTTTATAGAAATACAAATAAAATCAATGTCATTATTTTCATCGAGTATGCAAATTGAACCTTACAGAAAGGATATGATTTCAAGTATGGAAATAAAAAAATATTTGGTGACTTAATCGTGATCTAGTTAGTTAGACGCTTGATTTCTATCAATTATCCCAAACAATATGTTGAAAATGTCTTCGAGCGTGATAATAAAAGTTTATTCGGTAACAATATTCGTAAGCACTAGACGTTTGTAAGTGTTGTTGCCTCGTCACGTGCAGCAGTATTGCTAAAAACGTAGGACGAGAAATTGCGAGTTCCATGCCTACTCCAGTGGTTCTAAAATTCAAAGGCACGACTAATTGGGTCGAAAACTATGTTTTCTCTTAACCACACTCTTTAATATGTTCGCATCGTCAATTCGGATATACTGTAGGGAACCAATCAAATTATAAAATATGACAATAGTTCTTTTCAGTGGTTTAAATATCGTAAAATAGTCATGAATTATGTTTAAAGAAATGTTTTCAAAATAAAATCCTCCCTTTAACATACTAAAATAAAAAAATTATGTTTCAAAAGAATCAATCCATCTTGATTTTTCTTGAGTGGGTATTGACGATATCCAAAATTTCCTTTCTTCTCAGATTGCGAAGGGTAAAACCTTCGAGGAACGACATTTATTATAAAGAGTTGTTTAATAACTGAGTGAATTGAAAAATAAAAACGAGTATACGTTCAGAGAAAATCTCAATTAAAATTGGTCAAAATATAAAAAAAATCAAAATATGCGTAATTATTATAGTAAAAAGCCAATTCATATGATACCGTTTGGAGAAGATTCTTCTCAGGATTGATCATACTCGAACTCAATACTATAAGGTAGCGCCGCGCCTATGGCTCGTAGATTTAGTACTTTCCCGCGTCTAGATATATTTATAAAAATATTATGGAAAAGAACTTTCCTAAGGGAAGACGAATTACCAAACCTTTTGTAGACCTTTCGACGTGTGACAGTAACACATTCGACTTAAAGTATGTAGTGTTCATATTCAACCATAAATTTTATTAAGACCTCTTAATAAGAGTTGTTTTTAAGTGCTTCCTGAAGATACATACGCTACCCACATCTTTGTGAATGCTATGCGACCAGCAATGGCAAAAAATCAGTTATAATGTCCGCCCTATTGGATCGATTTAGAACAATCAATTTATTCAATAAAGATGAGATCGGCCTCCAAGTTCAACTCTCCTCTGAAGCAACATCTCCCAGACACAGATCCGAAAGGTACAATGGAGACATCCCATTAAGGAACTGGAGACGTCCCATTAAGGGAATGGAAACATCCCATTAAGGGACAATGGAGACATCCCGCAAATTGGATAAATAACTTCAAAAGCTTAACTGAAATTCGATGAAGAAGAATCAAAATATAAAAACGATACAAAAATATCTCAAATAAAACTTTTCTTTAAAATAAAATATTAATTTTTTTCTGGAATTCTCGGAAATAATTTAGTCTTTTTAACTTTGCAAAGTCCACTGGCTTACAGAAATTTAAAAAGATAATTGAATTACTTAGTCAAAATTAAGTCATATAAGTTTAAATATTATAAATACCTTTTTTATTTTTTTAAATTCGTTTTCTTATGATTATTATAAAAAGGAACAAGTCATATTTTTTTGTTTATTTATGTTTTATTTTATTTATTTGTTACTAAATACTATTTTTGACATCAAAATATGATGAACTAATGCCTACATTTTCGGAGAACTGAGAGTCACTGATAGATTGAAAAGAATAAAGCTACAACTCGTCTTCCAACATTTTGGGCACATTGCTCGTGATCAAAAAGATAGTTTGAAAGCGTGGAAAGATTACGCATAAGAAGAACAGACCCAATGCGTTAGACTGACCAAATGAGGGACACAACAAAACTACCCTTAACCGCAGCTCTTCGCAGTTCGCAGTTTACCAGCTTCAATCCGATCACAACCCGGTATTACTTCAATTGACGGATGGCTTTCCGCCCTTTTCACCCTCAGCCCCTCCACGGCACACCACCTCGTGGAGAGACTTCGCTATCTACGTTGACAACTGCATCAAAATTCCAACAACTTTCCCAGACACGAACTCTATCGATACTACTATACACGACTTCACAACCACCATAAAGTCCGCTCCCACATCCACTTCAAAAGTGAGACCCGCCGACAAACCCAAACTTCCCCTTCTCCCACATATCAAAACGTTGATTGTGGAGAAAAACAAAACCCGAAAGCTGTGGCAACGCACAGCTGTCCCCTCGTATAAAGCAGAATACAATAGATAAAAAAAATCAAATTCCACCTACAGCAGCTCCGAAATGATAAATGGTTGGACTTTGTCGAGTCCCTCGAATACAACGAGGGGCTCAAATGGAAACTCACACGTTGCCTCCAAAATACGCCTCCCCAACCCAGCTCTCTTCAAGGGCCAAACGGCACCGTCTTCTCTGCTCGCGACCGCGCAGAGACCTTCGCCGTCTCTCTAGCGAATATCTTCTCGCCAAATACAGACCTCTCAGACCCCTCTCAGATCCCTCTCACACAACAATGGTCGACAATGCAGTTGCCAACATACTCAACAAGCAACCCCCCCCCCCCCCCCACAGACTTCTTCTCACCGCGAGAAATTCAATTAATTATGAAAAATCTCAACAAAAAAAGCCCCCGGCCCCAATAAAATCAGTAACCTTACTCTAAAAAAACTCCCTAAAAAAGCCATCGACACCCTTACCGCCATCTTCAATGCCTGCTTTCGACTAAAATTCTTCCCAATCCCATTCAAAAACGCCGACGTCATTATGTTCCCCAAACCGGGTAAAAACCATGCCATCCCCGAAAATCACAGACCGATCAGTCTGCTCTCCACTCTAGGTAAAGTGCTCGAGAGATTAATCCTCGACCGCCTCTCGACAGAAACATACTCGCGTAACGTCATTCCAGAACCGCAACACGGATTTATGCCGATGCACTTGAAGTCGATTTGACCGACTTCGAGGTGCCGATGCACCTCGAAGTCGGTCAAATCAGATTACTTTTCAATTCATGAAAATAAAAGCTTTCGTACCATACTGAATGAGGTTTATACTCGTATGTAAGTCCTTAATTTACAATGAAATTTGAAAATAACTAATGAGTAGGTTTCTTTATGTCTCAAAAAGATGAAATGTATTTTTTTTTCGATAAATATATTTATTTGAAACTTTCTGAAATTGACAGAAAATCACTTAAACATTCTGCTGTATCGTCGCTTAGACTGAGATTATGTCGTATGAGAAAGTGTAAATAAGTCAAAGTTCGAGTAAGGAGATTAAATTTGCTTAGAAACAACTTAAAATAGGTTTATTCAGATACAAATAAACACCAAAAGAAATGGTGTTTATTTGTATCTGAATGTAACGAGTATATACACGAGTATGAGCTTCGAGTCATGATCGATTTGTTACTGGTTTCCTTACAGTTGTTTTTTTAATCAAAATTTCAAGAAAATCCAATCATTGTGCTCTATCGACAACACTTTATAATATGCTCCACTTACTTTACTTGTATATTTCGAAAGAAAGTTGTAGTATTGTACGTGCTTTTGAAAATGTTCAAATCGATTAATCATTTGTTATAAAAATAATTATATTTAGTCATAAAAATAATTATGAACTTATTTTGACCTTATGAACTTACTTTATCCATCAGTTGAAACCAAAAAAATTATGGTTTTTTTTAAGCTTTAAAAAAAAATGGCTTTTGAGGTCTTCCGACCTAAGAGTTCCCTATTTGATTTACCTTGGTACCATTCAAAAAACGGTATGTCCTCTTCTACATTTTTCTGGTTGATTGGAAGAGATTGTTACTTGGTAGTAAACCAGTCAAGCTGCACTGTATGTATATATAACGAAAGAGTAATATTATACAATCAAATATTTGAATCTATCCTTAACATATAAAATATATAGACAACCAAACGCCTGTTTTTAAAAAAAATGTTTCACATGAGCATTTATTCCTGAATTCCGATTGCTGATCAATGAATATTTTATTTGCGTCCCGATATTCGGTTAACTGGTATTTTACCACAAATTTCCCTGTTTCTTCAAACTTTTGCAAACCGTTTATTGGTCTGCAGTCCTCAAACTTTTTGTTCATATAAAATAAGGTTTTTTTTATCATTTTTAATAGAAATATATGTAAATTACTTTTGAATAAATTAAATATTTAAATTTGACCCTCTTTTTTCATTATATTCATATTTAACCTCCTGTTGTCTTCCTGATTGACTTACTAGGAATTCCCATTCAAAGTTAATTAGCTTGTTGTGTGTGTAAAACATAAGTTTAAATTGACCTTTCGACCTTTTTTAAAAAACTTAAAATATTCAATATTTTTTTACATTTGAATTTTAATACGTAAACGAAATAGTAAACAATGAGGATTGCAAAGTACTTATTTTCTAGGTTCATTCAATATTCCTATCGAAAAAATCTGCAAGTTATGTTTCTTCATATTAGGAACATATATCGTACCAGACATACAAATACTAGATAGAATTTCAATTATTATAAAATTAATTTCATTGTACATGTGTATATATTTTTTATAAACCTTGACATGATTTGTTAGCACTATTAGATTTATATACAAATTCTTACATCAGTTTAAAATCTAAGAACTTTTTTTCTAAGATTCTACTCGCTATTAACAGACCGATATATTTATATATAAAATAAATCACATACTTTAAAGCAAGTTTTTTTATAATACATATAAAAAATGTCGGTAAATTAGTATCTTCGTGCAATGCATCCTTGCAGATGCAGTGAAATATAAATAATATGTCTATAAATTAGTATCTTCGCACAACACATCTATGCAGATGCAGTGAATTATTAATGCAATGTCTATAAATTAGTATCTTCACACAAAACATCCCTGCAGATGCAGTGAAATATAAATTAAATGTCTATAAATTAGTATCTTCGCGCAATGTATCCTTGCAGATGCAGGGAATTATAAATAAAATGTCTCTAAATTAGTATCTTCGCACAATACATTTATGCAGATGCAGTGAATTATTAATAATGTGTCTATAAATTAGTATCTTCGCATAATATAGTACATCCCTGCAGATGCAGTGAAATATAAATAAAATGTCCTTAAATTATTTTAATCGCGCAATGCATCCTTGCAGATGCAGTGAAATATAAATAAAATGTCTACAAATTAGTATCTTTGCACAAAACATCTATGCAGATGCAGTGAAATATAAATAAAAGGTCTATAAATCAGTATCTTCGCACAATACATCCATGCAGATGCAGTGAAATCAGTATCTTCGCACAATACATCCATGCAGATGCAGTGAAATCAGTATCTTCGCACAATACATCCATGCAGATGCAGTGAAATCAGTATCTTCGCACAATACATCTATGCAGATGCAGTGAAATCAGTATCTTCGCACAATACATCCATGCAGATGCAGTGAAATCAGTATCTTAGCACAATACATCCATGCAGATGCAGTGAAATCAGTATCTTCGCACAATACATCCATGCAGATGCAGTGAAATCAGTATCTTCGCACAATACATCCATGCAGATGCAATCTTCGCACAATACATCCATGCAGATGCAATCTTCGCCCAATACATCCATGCAGATGCAGTGAAATCAGTATCTTCGCACAATACATCCATGCAGATGCAGTGAAATCAGTATCTTCGCACAATACATCCATGCAGATGCAGTGAAATCAGTATCTTCGCACAATACATCCATGCAGATGCAATCTTCGCACAATACATCCATGCAGATGCAATCTTCGCCCAATACATCCATGCAGATGCAGTGAAATCAGTATCTTCGCACAATACATCCATGCAGATGCAATCTTCGCACAATACATCCATGCAGATGCAATCTTCGCCCAAAACATCCATGCAGATGCAGTGAAATCAGTATCTTCGCACAATACATCCATGCAGATGCAATCTTCGCACAATACATCCATGCAGATGCAATCTTCGCCCAATACATCCATGCAGATGCAGTGAAATCAGTATCTTCGCACAATACATCCATGCAGATGCAATCTTTGCACAATACATCCATGCAGATGCAATCTTCGCCCAATACATCCATGCAGATGCAGTGAAATCAGTATCTTCGCACAATACATCCATGCAGATGCATCTTCGCACAATACATCCATGCAGATGCAATCTTCGCCCAATACATCCATGCAGATGCAGTGAAATCAGTATCTTCGCACAATACATCCATGCAGATGCAATCTTCGCCCAATACATCCATGCAGATGCAGTGAAATCAGTATCTTCGCACAATACATCCATGCAGATGCAGTGAAATCAGTATCTTCGCACAATACATCCCTGCAGATGCAGTGAAATCAGTATCTTCGCACAATACATCCATGCAGATGCAGTGAAATCAGTATCTTCGCACAATACATCCATGCAGATGCAGTGAAATCAGTATCTTCGCACAATACATCCATGCAGATGCAGTGAAATCAGTATCTTCGCACAATACATCCATGCAGATGCAGTGAAATCAGTATCTTAGCACAATACATCCATGCAGATGCAGTGAAATCAGTATCTTCGCACAATACATCCATGCAGATGCAGTGAAATCAGTATCTTCGCACAATACATCCATGCAGATGCAGTGAAATCAGTATCTTCGCACAATACATCCATGCAGATGCAATCTTCGCACAATACATCCATGCAGATGCAATCTTCGCCCAATACATCCATGCAGATGCAGTGAAATCAGTATCTTCGCACAATACATCCATGCAGATGCAATCTTTGCACAATACATCCATGCAGATGCAATCTTCGCCCAATACATCCATGCAGATGCAGTGAAATCAGTATCTTCGCACAATACATCCATGCAGATGCAATCTTTGCACAATACATCCATGCAGATGCAATCTTCGCCCAATACATCCATGCAGATGCAGTGAAATCAGTATCTTCGCACAATACATCCATGCAGATGCATCTTCGCACAATACATCCATGCAGATGCAATCTTCGCCCAATACATCCATGCAGATGCAGTGAAATCAGTATCTTCGCACAATACATCCATGCAGATGCAATCTTCGCCCAATACATCCATGCAGATGCAGTGAAATCAGTATCTTCGCACAATACATCCATGCAGATGCAGTGAAATCAGTATCTTCGCACAATACATCCCTGCAGATGCAGTGAAATCAGTATCTTCGCACAATACATCCATGCAGATGCAGTGAAATCAGTATCTTCGCCCAATACATCCATGCAGATGCAGTGAAATCAGTATCTTCGCACAATACATCCATGCAGATGCAGTGAAATCAGTATCTTCGCACAATACATCCATGCAGATGCAATCTTCGCACAATACATCCATGCAGATGCAATCTTCGCCCAAAACATCCATGCAGATGCAGTGAAATCAGTATCTTCGCACAATACATCCATGCAGATGCAATCTTCGCACAATACATCCATGCAGATGCAATCTTCGCCCAATACATCCATGCAGATGCAGTGAAATCAGTATCTTCGCACAATACATCCATGCAGATGCAATCTTTGCACAATACATCCATGCAGATGCAATCTTCGCCCAATACATCCATGCAGATGCAGTGAAATCAGTATCTTCGCACAATACATCCATGCAGATGCATCTTCGCACAATACATCCATGCAGATGCAATCTTCGCCCAATACATCCATGCAGATGCAGTGAAATCAGTATCTTCGCACAATACATCCATGCAGATGCAATCTTCGCCCAATACATCCATGCAGATGCAGTGAAATCAGTATCTTCGCACAATACATCCATGCAGATGCAGTGAAATCAGTATCTTCGCACAATACATCCCTGCAGATGCAGTGAAATCAGTATCTTCGCACAATACATCCATGCAGATGCAGTGAAATCAGTATCTTCGCACAATACATCCATGCAGATGCAGTGAAATCAGTATCTTCGCACAATACATCCATGCAGATGCAGTGAAATCAGTATCTTCGCACAATACATCCATGCAGATGCAATCTTCGCACAATACATCCATGCAGATGCAATCTTCGCCCAAAACATCCATGCAGATGCAGTGAAATCAGTATCTTCGCACAATACATCCATGCAGATGCAATCTTCGCACAATACATCCATGCAGATGCAATCTTCGCCCAATACATCCATGCAGATGCAGTGAAATCAGTATCTTCGCACAATACATCCATGCAGATGCAATCTTTGCACAATACATCCATGCAGATGCAATCTTCGCCCAATACATCCATGCAGATGCAGTGAAATCAGTATCTTCGCACAATACATCCATGCAGATGCATCTTCGCACAATACATCCATGCAGATGCAATCTTCGCCCAATACATCCATGCAGATGCAGTGAAATCAGTATCTTCGCACAATACATCCATGCAGATGCAATCTTCGCCCAATACATCCATGCAGATGCAGTGAAATCAGTATCTTCGCACAATACATCCATGCAGATGCAGTGAAATCAGTATCTTCGCACAATATATCCCTGCAGATGCAGTGAAATCAGTATCTTCGCACAAAACATCCATGCAGATGCAGTGAAATCAGTATCTTCGCACAATACATCCATGCAGATGCAGTGAAATCAGTATCTTCGCACAATACATCCATGCAGATGCAGTGAAATCAGTATCTTAGCACAATACATCCATGCAGATGCAGTGAAATCAGTATCTTCGCACAATACATCCATGCAGATGCAGTGAAATCAGTATCTTCGCACAATACATCCATGCAGATGCAATCTTCGCACAATACATCCATGCAGATGCAATCTTCGCCCAATACATCCATGCAGATGCAGTGAAATCAGTATCTTCGCACAATACATCCATGCAGATGCAGTGAAATCAGTATCTTCGCACAATACATCCATGCAGATGCAGTGAAATCAGTATCTTCGCACAATAAATCCATGCAGATGCAGTGAAATCAGTATCTTCGCACAATACATCCCTGCAGATGCAGTGAAATCAGTATCTTCGCACAATACATCCATGCAGATGCAGTGAAATCAGTATCTTCGCACAATACATCCAAGCAGATGCAGTGAAATCAGTATCTTCGCACAATACATCCATGCAGATGCAGTGAAATCAGTATCTTCGCACAATACATCCATGCAGATGCAATCTTCGCACAATACATCCATGCAGATGCAATCTTCGCCCAAAACATCCATGCAGATGCAGTGAAATCAGTATCTTCGCACAATACATCCATGCAGATGCAGTGAAATCAGTATCTTCGCACAATACATCCATGCAGATGCAGTGAAATCAGTATCTTCGCACAATACATCCATGCAGATGCAGTGAAATCAGTATCTTCGCACAATACATCCCTGCAGATGCAGTGAAATCAGTATCTTCGCACAATACATCCATGCAGATGCAATCTTCGCACAATACATCCATGCAGATGCAATCTTCGCCCAAAACATCCATGCAGATGCAGTGAAATCAGTATCTTCGCACAATACATCCATGCAGATGCAGTGAAATCAGTATCTTCGCACAATACATCCATGCAGATGCAGTGAAATCAGTATCTTCGCACAATACATCCATGCAGATGCAGTGAAATCAGTATCTTCGCACAATACATCCCTGCAGATGCAGTGAAATCAGTATCTTCGCACAATACATCCATGCAGATGCAGTGAAATCAGTATCTTCGCACAATACATCCATGCAGATGCAGTGAAATCAGTATCTTCGCACAATACATCCATGCAGATGCAGTGAAATCAGTATCTTCGCACAATACATCCATGCAGATGCAATCTTCGCACAATACATCCATGCAGATGCAATCTTCGCCCAAAACATCCATGCAGATGCAGTGAAATCAGTATCTTCGCACAATACATCCATGCAGATGCAATCTTCGCACAATACATCCATGCAGATGCAATCTTCGCCCAATACATCCATGCAGATGCAGTGAAATCAGTATCTTCGCACAATACATCCATGCAGATGCAATCTTTGCACAATACATCCATGCAGATGCAATCTTCGCCCAATACATCCATGCAGATGCAGTGAAATCAGTATCTTCGCACAATACATCCATGCAGATGCATCTTCGCACAATACATCCATGCAGATGCAATCTTCGCCCAATACATCCATGCAGATGCAGTGAAATCAGTATCTTCGCACAATACATCCATGCAGATGCAATCTTCGCCCAATACATCCATGCAGATGCAGTGAAATCAGTATCTTCGCACAATACATCCATGCAGATGCAGTGAAATCAGTATCTTCGCACAATACATCCCTGCAGATGCAGTGAAATCAGTATCTTCGCACAATACATCCATGCAGATGCAGTGAAATCAGTATCTTCGCACAATACATCCATGCAGATGCAGTGAAATCAGTATCTTCGCACAATACATCCATGCAGATGCAGTGAAATCAGTATCTTTGCACAATACATCCATGCAGATGCAATCTTCGCACAATACATCCATGCAGATGCAATCTTCGCCCAAAACATCCATGCAGATGCAGTGAAATCAGTATCTTCGCACAATACATCCATGCAGATGCAATCTTCGCACAATACATCCATGCAGATGCAATCTTCGCCCAATACATCCATGCAGATGCAGTGAAATCAGTATCTTCGCACAGTACATCCATGCAGATGCAATCTTTGCACAATACATCCATGCAGATGCAATCTTCGCCCAATACATCCATGCAGATGCAGTGAAATCAGTATCTTCGCACAATACATCCATGCAGATGCATCTTCGCACAATACATCCATGCAGATGCAATCTTCGCCCAATACATCCATGCAGATGCAGTGAAATCAGTATCTTCGCACAATACATCCATGCAGATGCAATCTTCGCCCAATACATCCATGCAGATGCAGTGAAATCAGTATCTTCGCACAATACATCCATGCAGATGCAGTGAAATCAGTATCTTCGCACAATACATCCCTGCAGATGCAGTGAAATCAGTATCTTCGCACAATACATCCATGCAGATGCAGTGAAATCAGTATCTTCGCACAATACATCCATGCAGATGCAGTGAAATCAGTATCTTCGCACAATACATCCATGCAGATGCAGTGAAATCAGTATCTTAGCACAATACATCCATGCAGATGCAGTGAAATCAGTATCTTCGCACAATACATCCATGCAGATGCAGTGAAATCAGTATCTTCGCACAATACATCCATGCAGATGCAATCTTCGCACAATACATCCATGCAGATGCAATCTTCGCCCAATACATCCATGCAGATGCAGTGAAATCAGTATCTTCGCACAATACATCCATGCAGATGCAGTGAAATCAGTATCTTCGCACAATACATCCATGCAGATGCAGTGAAATCAGTATCTTCGCACAATAAATCCATGCAGATGCAGTGAAATCAGTATCTTCGCACAATACATCCATGCAGATGCAGTGAAATCAGTATCTTCGCACAATACATCCATGCAGATGCAGTGAAATATCTTATGTAAAAGTCTCAGCTGGAACCTTCCTTTTTTGAAAATCTATTTTTATTATAAGAATAGATATGACTGAAGTCATGTGTTTCCTTTGAACACTAGGTGGAAAAAGTGCCTGTGTCGTTCGAGGGGGAGTAGTATATGGGGGTTCGAACCGATGACCTTCCGCACGGAAATCCAATGTGTTACCGCGCAGCCATGCACCTCTCAAAATTATGTTTTCCTTTTTTAATATTTTTTGTTCTCTGCAAACATATGTAGCGATTTGAATATTCTTTATTCTCTGCAAACATACATGTACGAGTATGTAGTGCTTTTGAATATTTTTTGTTCACTGTAAACATATATAGCGCTTTGTATTCACTTTGTAACTGGCGTTTAATCAAATGTTAAATAAAACTTACTATTATTTATCCTATAATTCATTCACCTGGTTAAATTTTCGACAGATTATTATCAAAATTAATGATTAAATAAAAAAATCATACAAATACATCATCACGCCGTGTGCTTTGCGTAGTAGGCACAGGAAACAGACCTCCAAACTTTTCACCTCCTCCACATTCTTACGTCTTTTTTATTCATAGTTCTTACTTTATCTTCTTTCAAAATTTGATTCGCTTGATCCAGTGTGGTGCTTAGTATACCTGTTGCACACGAACCTCGCCGTTTTGCCTTATTATATTTTATCCAAACATTCAATTCTCATGTCTTCATTCCGTCTTCTTTTATAAATTGACGCTACATTTTTTCTTTGGACACAGAATAATATTTTGACGTAAAGATTAAGAATTTAAAATAAAAAATACAATTTTAGGAGCATCACTTTAAAGTGACCAGTTTTACATAAAATTCAATAACATTTTTGTTTTCATTATTACGATAGAGATTCCATCAGGATCACAACCTCAAAACTTTTGTAATTCCTATAACTGTTTTCTCCAAAAGCGTTAGAGGATTAGCCTTAGCATTTTCTTATTATACTCGTATTTCCAAAGCATATTTTAGAACAATATTCGAAATATGGTGGTAATGAAGTATATCACGAATTCCATGGATAGTAAAGCAAACTAACACTTCAATTTTCAGAAAACTAGAAATCACCAACAAATTGTTGACAATGTGTCATCTAAGATTTCTTAGATTGTTGTTCGTGGCCAAGGAGACAATTTGGAGAGGTTTGTGGTAACTGCAAGCGTTAAAGGACGATCCACAAGAGGAAAAATTCCAATGCGTTAGACTGACTAAATGAGACACTGCTGAACAATCCTTAACAACTGCCCTTCGAGCCGCGAAGTGCTGAGATGGTCGGAGAGGAGTCGGCAGAGGATATCATGGGAGTCACGATGCTCAGTAATGAGCTACACGACAGGGTGAATTGCGAAGAGGTTATTTCCTTGATAGCTTTTTAAAAGTAACTCGTTAATAATAGTTATTTTCTCTTGGTTTAATTAATATTATATAATCTATTATAATTTTCACATAACTCTAGTTGGAATCCAAAATCGCAAACCTTAAAAAAAATAGCAATACACAAACATTGAAATTGACCAAAATATCTTGATAAATTTAATGTGTGTTAAATATTTGATAACTGTCAGTATATGTTTTCCGTTATTTACTGGTAATGTGAATTAAATCTAAATTAAATATCTAATAACTGTCAGTATATGTTTTCCGTTATTTACAGGTAATGTGAATTAAATCTAAATTAAATATCTGATAACTGTCAGTATATGTTTTCCGTTATTTACAGGTAATGTGAATTAAATCTAAATTAAAAATCTGATAACTGTCAGTATATGTTTTCCATTATTTACAGGTAATGTGAATTAAATCTTAATTAAATATCTGATAACTGTCAGTTTATGTTTTCCGTTATTTACAGGTAATGTGAATTAAATCTAAATTACAATTATTTTACTTCTTCGAGAAAAGCCAAAAGTTCTTTTACAAAAAAATTATTCCTTTTGTAAATATCTTGAACTAATGACGTATTCGAACCAATGTTTAAAATTCAAATCAACTCTCGTTCAAAATTTTAAAACATTATAATTAGAACATGGAAATTGTATGTACTCGTACATAACGAATATTTAATATTTCAGTTTAAGATAAATAGTTAATTTTAATAAATCTTGTGTTTCATGGCGTTGTTTTTTTATATTATATTTTTTGAGAGTTCACAAATGCAACTAAATGAACAAAGCTTGAATTAAGTATAAAAGTAAGATGTTAAAGCCAGGATATCAATAATTACAATTCAGCAGAATGTGTTATTTTAAATGTTTAGACAAATATCAAAATTACTACGTTTACATAATTTCACAGGTCGTCTTTGATAACGGCCCATAACAGTATTTTAGTGTCAACTTTGATGTATGGGAGTAAAAAGTGGACGAGTAAAATACTGATAAAATGTATGTAAAACTCGTATGAGAACGTGTATGGACATAGGAAAGGCTAAGAATGTTTGTCGAGAAAGCAAAGACTGACACTATTTAATTTCTGCCTATCTCGACATGCAAATGACGTGATGGTATGTATGTACTATATTTGATAAGAGATTGTCGTTTGTTCTGCATGGAGAAATATCACCATTAAAGCAGTCTCCACGCTAGGATTTGTGTTGAGATGATGTAGATATTGCAATGGAGTCGACCTACTAAAGTCTCTGCATATCACTGGTTAGACCAATAGCAATAGTTTTGTAATGGTTGTCGTAGATTAGTTTAATGAATCTGCGAACTTCCTCCAGGCCCACATGACCACACAAATTGTTGTATTATAATCATCAAGCAATTAATTTTTCAATCAATTCATCAGCCGTTAGAATGCGTAGGATGAGGTATCGGTATAGATGCTTGATATATCCATTTAAACTCGACTGTAACCTACATGAAAATACTTAAAAAAACAAATTTTCTTCACTCAGCAGTGTCACGAATATATCATAATGATAAGTCGGTCAAAGTTGTCTTATTCATGTATCTATTGATCTTAATTTTCTTGTTATACTGAACCTAAATTCGAATGATTGTTACTTGAACAATATAAGAAATTCTAAAAAAAAATATACTATTATATACGTTTATATTTTGAGATAAGCTTTCCAAATATAATATTCAAAAAGTTTTCTATTTACCCCTTTAATATCGATATCTTATATGATCCATAATACTAAGTGCTTAGCATTCTGTTAAGGGTTGATATCCTGAGATATAATTTTATCTGAAGTGCGTTGCCTTCCGGAATGTTCCACGTAAGTGTAAGAACAGTATGTTTATCTCCTAAATCGGTATCCTTGGAGGATATCGTGATCGCCTTCATTTTATTTAATCGCAGGGCAGGAACTAAAGAGAGGTGAATTTGATTGTCTAAAGCAGGGAAAGTAATTTGGTTTATAAGAAGGACTTCTACAAATTATTTTCTCTGGAAACTAAGTCCTTAAGATTATTATATTTCATTGAATACACATATGCTTGCAAATTTTAAAATTTTATCGTACATAGAATTAATTAATAAAAGCCCATGACGATTATAAAAGAAGACTCAGTAAAAAGTATGGAATTAGGGTACTTGTCGTTGGTGGCAAAAGAATATGAAAGTATGAAAGGAGACTATGAAAGTAATTTGTGATATACTTTTATATATAGAACATGGAATCTAAGCCCTTGCAGCTTATCTGCGTCTTTTTCTCCATTAGGCTCTTAGCAAAAATATTACGTTATTTGCATCGATCTCCTGTTCAATCTCGCTGCTCCCAGTTGCGCTGAGCCATTATATATGTATATTTGCATCCTTATAAATATACGCTGCCCACCGTTTTTTCTCACAAATGTTTGGTGTTTTCTATCTAGATTGTGGATCTTGAAATTCAGTGCAGAAGTTCAACATAAGACTTACCAGTTAAGTTATTCCCAAAGTGATGACAGCGTTTAAATATAATTTTTTTTTTTTTACTGAAAGTTGAATGAAACTTTTTTGACTTAACTCACCGTAAAACTATTAACATGTTTAATTAGACCGTAAATGAAAAAAACACTTCAAACTTATTTTTTATACAAAAAAATTTAGTACCCACAACAGCAATTGATGACGACAAGAATACGAGTATGTATTATTCAAAATAATTTGACTTTATGTTGATAATCCCCAACACTGCGAGAATGGCCCACTCGAAATGAAATATTCGTATTTTTGAATAATTTAGTAGCGCAACGAACGTATCATAAATGTATTCAATTATCTACATACAAGGGAATATGCCAAGCCGAGATGAGATGAAAGGTGAAGGAATATTGTTATTACACGAGTGAATGAATTTTGAACAATATCTGCATGTATATGTTAAATACATGTGTGATTATGAAGAAAAATTGCGAAAGAGGGAAATCCTAACTACATTTTCAGTGAGATGTCTCATTAATAAGATATGAAATGAATATACATTTTTACGATCCTTCTTCCTTGGCTTTATACGCTGAATGGGTGTTGGCAACTGTATTGATTTTATTTACTTAAAAAAGGATCGTTCATATGCTTAGACATATCATCACCTATGAAGTTCTTCCCTTGCCAGTTTTTTTGGCCTGCAAAACCAGATGTACAAATTTGTGTTTCTTTTAATCATCATCAAATATAATTAGAATATACCCTTAATAAGAAATCTTTTGAAATTGCTGAATCAATCTTTCATATCAATTAACAAGTACACATCACTGAATATGTAGTTAATTCCATTATCTTTTTCACGAAAATTTAAGACGATTATCAAAAAAGTTACATACGCTGACCCCCCCTGACCACTCTGCGGCCCAGCCCCATTTTAGCGTTGAGGGCTACTTATAAATGGTACTTATGTTATATCCTGCGGTTTTTGTGTTCATCTATTAGTTAAATAGTATTTATAATTATAAAAATATTATTTGTCGGTCATTTCAGAATTCGGAATATGAATATTTCAGGAAAAAAATTCGGATAGCACATGATAGTCATTTAGATAGTTAATGTACAACAAAAAAAACTTTCAATAACATTTTAGGGAACTCAAATATAAATAACATTATGCACCTCGAGTTAAGTTAAAATTTATACGATAATCATCAGAATGATATTGAAAACATAAACATGACTATATTTATAGTAAAATAAAATTAAAATAGGGATAGTTAAAGAATGACAAATTCTCTGTTATTATATTGATTCATGTTATGCAAAAGATGTCTGAGATCATCCAGTTGGTTGAATCTCTCTGCACTGATTCTTATCTCTGTTCTATTTTTTGGAAAAACAATCCCTAGAAGGATAAGGATGTGTATCTTATTAAATGAGTCTAATTTAAGACAACCCATGATCAGACAGCGTGTTTTAATTAGTACTAAATTATAACTTAAATTTCTTTATTATTGGTTTAAATCGCATACAGGTTATCGTAGTGTTAATCCTTCAGTATCTCGATACAGTGACTAAGTTTCCGGGGGTGTACGTACTCGGGGAAAGTTGGTGTGGCTATCAATTACGTTAAGACACTCTCTCATTAGTAGTCTCCGGACCCATTCACGTCCTCGTTGCTACCTTCCCAGAGGTCCAACAAATCATGTGATGGATAGATAAGAGACTTCCAGGAATCCAAAGAGGTTCACAAATTCATTTGTTAAAATCTTGATAAAAACATTAACTTTGAAGATGGAAAGAATATTTAACTTGAAAGAACAACGATTTGAAAATTTAAGTAAAAACAATTAAATTAAAAGTATCTTGAAATATTCCATTATCGCTCATTTTAGTGTCGTTATTTATTACCTGTCTGTTAAATCTCGTTTGGTTGTTTATTTAAAAAATACTATCGTTGTTTACAGAAATATCAGTATTTCTTTTTCAAAAGTATATAAAACAAATTCTCCATGGTGAGTTGTATTTTTAAAACAATGAAATAAGTATTATTGTTAAGTAGAGCACTTTATCTACAAAGTTGTTGTAAAGTAGCGCCGTTAATACTTTTTACTTAAAATACTTGAATAACGCATATTATGTTGTAGCTATAAATACACTATTTTTCTAAATAGCTTTAATTACAATAGAAATAAGGCAGCAAATTTAGTAAAATGAATTGAAAGTAACAGGTTATTTTTTATTTTACAATATGAAATAAAGGCATTGTAATTTATTTTTAACAAACACTGTTTATTCCACTTTTTTATGACGGTATAACCCTACCGGTTTCAAGGCTTTCACCTCATCTTCAGGGGAGTACAAATAAGACTAAATGCTGTTCGAATTGGCACCGACATAGACACTTCAACGGTTGGAGGCGGGAGGGGTGAGGGGAAGGCTAGGTATAATTTAGGCCAGGAGCGGGGAGATTTTGGGGAAATAACTATTCAACAGATGCTCCGATCGGTATACTGACTTAGAAATTTCTAGGGCCTCTAATCTGTCCAATTTATTTCCGTTGCCGCTAATATGTAAGAATTTGGCATCATCGATAGAAAAAGTATGATTCTCACGGTGACAATGATTAGCCATTTCAGAATAAATTAGAGGATTTGTTAAGGCAGATTGGTGTTCACGAAATCTCTTTTCAAAAGATCTTCCTGTCTTTCCTATATAGAAATTATCACAGTCAGCACATAAAAGTTTATACACACCGCTGTTGCTAAGTATTCCATTTTTGCCTTTCCCATTAAATAAGAGTTTCCGGAGATTAAAGTTAGTGTAAAAAGCTGGCTTTATGTGACTTGGAATATTTTTGGTTATTTCATTTGATATATTTTTTATAAATAGGACTTTGCTCCATTTATAGGTATGCTTATAGGTGTCGTTAAATATATAATCTTTTATAAGTTTCTTTTTTGTTTTGTTTTTTAAAAGTGAATCAATGAGGCTTCCAGGATAGCCATTATTTGTAGCAATTTTTTTGATGGTTATTAATTCCTTTTTAAAATTGTCGTCGGTTAATGGGACACTGAGCAATCTATGAAGCATACAGTTAAAGGCGGCAAATTTATGATTATTAGGATGGTTAGAAGTTGCTGGAATTATAGAGTCTGAATAAGTATTTTTCCTATATATATCAAAGTCAAATGTGCCTTTTTTCCGAGATAATGTAAGGTCCAAGAAATTTAATTTTCCGTCCTGTTCTGTTTCTAATGTAAATTTTATAAAACTTTCTATAGAATTTAAATATTTAAGAAATTGGTGTAATTGTCTATCGGTACCCGTCCAAACACAAAGAATGTCATCTGCATACCTAAACCAGCACTATAAACAACATATGAAATAAAGGAATACGAAATGATGTTGACTTCTTTTCGGCGTCATTTAGTGACGTCGAATCACACCCAAGGTTTCTTAATGACTTATCAGATGGGAATATTTTCAAATATAATTAAAATTGAAACACTGTTTAGTCCACTTCAAAATATATATTTGAACTCAATTAGTTTCAAGTCATATGCGACTCATCTTCAAGAGTATTCCGAACTAACAAAATTTGAAAACAAGGACAATATCAAAAATAAGCTTTAGGGACTGGCCCTGACAACATTAGGATAAGATCAAATTGTAGAGCACTTAAATAATTTTAATATTTTTATTCTTATTTAAAAACTTCTATAAAACCTTCCAAACTTAGCAATACAATACCACTGAACACGTTCAGAGAAACAGAAAGCGCTTTAGATAGTTTTTTTTTTAAATACGAGTAGTTGAAAACAAATTTTAAATTAATTCACTTGTATCATTTTACATCCGAGTAACTGACATTGACTCGCTTTTTTCCTTTCAACAATACTTTAATTTTTCCTTAACGTATAAAATACATAGACAGCAAAGTCTTCTCTTTTATTGTGTTTCGTTAAAAAATTATAACCTTGGATGTATAAAATATTTTGACTTCAGCTTATAGTATAATATAGAAATTAGATTAGTCCTTTAGTTCTTAAGTAACACATTTGCATATGTGTATAGACTTTGGCAAATATGTGTAATATAGATTACTTTATCAAATAGATTAAAAAAACTATTTAGATTTTTTAACATTTTGATTTTAGGAAGCTTAAATCTATTGCAGCTTGTAGAATATTTATAGACATTCTTACTGTATTTCACACCCTTGCGGATATACAAGTACTTTGGCCACACATATTTTGTTATGTACCCGGAAAAGTATAAACAAAGACATTAACGATAAAATATTATTTTACCATGCATAAATCTAGTTGAAAGAACCTATTCTCAATTCTTGTGTATTTACTTAATTATATTATAGTCTTTTTTCGAAAATGAATCTATAATTGTTTTCTTATTCCAATAAAACCCTTAACACTTGTTTCTACCTCCTATCTCGAGGCTTCAGGTGGAATATCTCGATTTGTTACAAGAGTAATGCTTAAGCCAGACTGATATGTGTTCCGACCCGTGGTATTTTGACCCAAAGGAAAAATGTTTAAGCTGGATGAAACCCAGTGTTCATCCCACTTAAATATTTATGTTCATCCCGCTTAAACTTAAATCCTCATACCATTATTCCACATTATTTGAAGTATCCCTAAGTTTTTTTTGTTCTGAAAAAGAAGGTTTAGACCATAATTAAAGTATGGTGCTCTAATTGTATCATTTACAAAGTCGGTTATGTAATATTTCAAGAAAATTGATTTCAAATTCTACTAAAAAGTCCTTATTTTGTACCATTTATTTAGCTATGAATTTGGTTTTATAATTATATTTCAAGTGATTATCCAGAATAATTTCTAAATATTTTATACAATTCACTGCTACTTTAGCTTCATCATTTACTATCAATGTGCTATTTGACTAGAATTTCAACTGTCGTAAATTAGTTTTTATTATAAAGCCAATAAAGTTTTATTTCTAATGGACGTTACATCCCTCGTCAATAACATTTTGCTCTCAAACGTAAATCAAAGTGTCGTCAGCAAAAAGTTTTATTTCACAATATTTAACAATATTTGATATTTTTTTATTTACAGAATAAATAACGAGGGGTCCTGAAACGGACCCCTGTGAAACTCCCGTATTATTTTTAAGCTCATTCTTTAATTGAAAGGTGGTCGATGGGGGGCACATGTATATATGTGTGTGTCTTATTCTAGTGTATACCATAATTTTGAGACATTAGTACTATTTTGTTCATGCTAGACTTCGTTACATGGTAAAGTTTTGTACTTCTTATTTTTTTCCTTTTTTATGTGTAGGAGTTTCCTATTCCTATGATATTATTTTGCCTGCAATAATCCTAAAAGTCTTTTTCTATAAGATAAGCAGCATACCATTAATATTCGTTGTGATTCGTGTTAATTCTATGTAACGAGTTTTTTACATACTTTTCATGTTCTTATTTATCATTCTTTATTTATTATTTTCCTATTTCCTTAGGGAGCACGAGACATGAGCGGATTATCTTAATAGAGATATTTTCCTAACTTTATAAATTAAATAAAGGAAGTATTTTCTTTGCAATAATTTATTTCAAAACGTATTGTTTCATTTTGCAGTGGATTAGTTTTTCCCGAATATTTGCCGATAGTCTTGATTCTGCGCCTCCCTAGATGGGGCGGCGGCAATCACTAATGGCGACATTGTTAGTGCCTGCCCGGCAGAATCCATTTACATAACTCGGCAAGAGTCCTCCTGTGGCCGAACCTCTGTCCCTTGCCTGAACAGATTCTATAAGGAATCACTACCAAGGACATATCTTCATCTGCAGTATGTCGCAGTGTGTTAACAGTATGTCAATATCAAAGCTAATACAAGATCAAAAATTAAACTTATTCTTAAGTCTGTGCATGAAAAAAAAATAAAGCAAAAAGGATAAAAAATATGAATCTGTCGGTTGAATTTTTCTTGTATGGATTGAATAAATTATCAGTAAGATTATTAGCGATAAAGTAGCAATTCACAATGTTTTAAAAAACATTTAAATTTCCATAAATATTAAAAAAACATTAATGCATAATGTTGTCGAGTGAAAAATTTGGGATTAATCAGGATTTTTTTCAGTTTTTAAATTGAGTTTCTAAAGAGTATTGTGATTTTGAGCTCCAAAGTTAATATTTTTTTCTTCGAAGTATGTCAACAGAAATTTCTTTGGTTAATATGTACTGGAAAATCTCAGAACTGTTGACCCGATAAAAGTAAACCTCAACAAGAAAAAAAATCATTTGAATCAATAGATTACTCCCCCTTCTGATAAAACATGACATAATTTAGTCCTTAACATTGTTCTCGGAACTAACTGGAATAATTTCACCTGAAGAAGGTCTCGAGATAGGAGGTAGAAACACTAGTCGCGGGGGTAAATGCTGAGAATGGAATAACAAAGTAATATATTTTTAAATATGAAATTTCAAAAAGGCAAAGCCAAGCCTTTGATAAACGGGAGTGTCGTTAAAGAAATATTTATTTCTATTAGAAATTAAGTTCTTATTCACTATTGAAAATTTTAACTCTTCAACTAAGAGTTATTTCATCATATAAAAAAATGTTTAAAACGCTTGATTCTAGATTTTTTTTAACAGTTCTATTATCATAACAAAGAATTAACTTATTTTAAATATATGGTAGTTACAAATAAAAATTCTAGTTAATTTAAATCTTAAACCATATAACAACATTACCTTGGTTTGTAAAATAATTTTTCGGACCATTTTAAAAATCGGACATACCAAAATAATATTTTAGCAATTTTTACATATTTTAAATAATTTTATTGGTCAATGTACAATCTGGAGTATTTATTCATAAGCGACCAATTCATTCGATTGACCAAGAAATTGTTGCCCAAATAAATGCTCATACGAGTCATATCTAATTATATAAAAAATCATACGAATAATTTGTCGCAAACAATAACAATTAACAAACATACCCCGACCGGAAAGAAGATTGGGTCGACAGATATATAAGAAAATAAAGAAGAATACGAAGAAAGTATATGTGAGTCACAAAAAGGTACTTAAATGTTTTTAAGTCGCTGTTTGAAGCATTTAGTAGGAAAAAATCATCGGATATTTAAAGGTACTCGTATAATAATCACAATAACCAAAAACTTTATCGTTTGGGTTATTCACTCTGAGATCTTTTGAAATATTCATCAAAGCTTATTTTTCATTTTATAAACAGCAATTTATAATTCAGTTTTTCGATTGCATCATTTTGGGTGAAACGTGATTAATGAAATTACAGATGCGAGAAGATAAGCAAAGCAATGGTCGAAGCTGCTTAATTTTTTCTACATAAAAAATATATTGAAACATTTTTTCCTAATTTGAAATAAAATTTACGTAAAATAAACTCAGTAATATTTTTAAGCAAACATACACTTTTTATTTCGTAGACACAGGGGTTCGTTTCCTTTGTAACACAGTCAATCTTTATACTTGTACGTATAAAGAAATAAAGAGGTGAAATTACTCATCAACCAACATCTTATTTCTCTTTTTTTATCAACTAATTTTTTTCATTTTATCAAATACATATAAATTGGATAAACCTGAGAAAAAATATCCGAGTTTACCTATATAATAATCAATTTTTAAATAAGAATAAATTAAATGCAAAGAAATATTTTATTTCTGAAGATACCAAATTTAATGAAGAGAGTTTAGTGTAATCGACAACAGTATTTTTAACATTTTCACAAGTTAGTATTGAAAGTAAAAAGTTGAAGTCGCTTATCTTTGCTACTTAGCTACACCCTACACGCTACACATGTTGATCCCCTCCTCAAAGCTTTCAGAGACCCTGACGAGGGTTTAGGCACACGTGTACTTTGTAGGGATTAGCACAATACAAGTCAGCGAGTCGTTTCAATCTTCTAATTTTAGTGTTGAATTTCTAATTATTAAAACATTTCGTCCATGTTGAAACATTTACTGTTTACTTATTTGGATATTTTTCTGACTGAAGGAATTTGAAAATGACTGTTTTGTATGTAATGTAAAGAATTATTTTCTGTTTGTCTTGTTGATTTAACAAACGTTTATTTTTACTCTAACTTTATAAACCACTTGAGCACTTTAAACTGAAAAAAATAGATTAAAAAAATGGATTATTTTATTTGACAATTGATGTCTCCCGTAGACAATCCATAAATATTTATGTAAGTATGTTAAATTTGACAAGTTTCACAAAACTTTTAATTTTACTTTTGTAGCTCTTCGTATCAGAATATTTGACTAAAACTACTCTATTATTCCACTAATCACTCATATATTACGAGTAAGCCCCACGTTATGTGTTTCTACCTTGTATCTTGAGGCTCTCAGTGAAACGAAATGATCTTGATTTATATCGAGATCAATGCTGAGATTTAACTTGTGAAATGTTTTAGTCCCCCCCCCTCATTAAAAAAACTCTGTGGGTCAACAGACCACACACTTCCGATGAAACATAACACCAGTTGTACTTAAGTATAGCTCTCGTAACAAACCGAAAACACTATCTGAAGAAAGCCTCGAAGAAGGAGATAGAAACACGTGTTGCGGTGACTAATGTAATTAGTGGAATAATAATAGTTTATTTCAACTCTTTTATGTATTTATTTTCTTTGAAATATGTTTTCGAGCATTTTTTCAACGGGTTTACTACTCCCAATGGCTACCAAATAATTTTAAAAGTGTTCAGCTATTGTCTAATCACTTTATTTAACAAAAAAATTTATTTATGTTAATTGGAGGTGTATAATGACAGCCGTGGGTCGCTGTAATTTATGAAGGTCGTTGTGTAATAGATATAACACGCCCGTCGAGCAAGTTAAGGTTATTGTTTCGTCAGCCACATTTAGTTTTACTGGTGCCATCATCAGACATTTAATTGTTTCAAATTTCTCTCTTATTAACGAATATACATAATACGTTTTTTTTTTTTATTCATATTAAAGTATAAATCAAAACATAAAAAAAATTAATTAAATATTATAGATAAGAAAGGACTGCTGACATACATGATTTGGTCACATTGAGAAAATGAATGTGACAGAATTAAAACGTGAAAATGAAAACAAATACACTTAAAATAAATAGAGAACAGCAGAGAGTAAAAAAATGGAGTTTATAAAGAAAAAAATGGAATTTATAAAGATATTTTAACTAAGGCAGAAATTAATAGGAAACAGAAGAGTATGTATGCGTGAAGAGAAGCAAAAGTTGTGTGAGTAGTTAGAAAAATGTAATGATCTATCCTTTCTATCTAACCTCAAAGGGATATTCATTCATTATCTTTAACACTTCAGTGTACAATTTGGAGGTTTTCGCCAAAGGGCAATCTCTTTCTTCAAACTAGAAATTGTTAAATATTTTTTTTAGTGTTGGGTCAAAAATTCACGTTTCATACTAATATGGTGATAATAAAATGATAAAATATAGCAAATTTAAAAAGACAAATAAATAATTTGACAATTAAAATATAATAAATATAACAATTTCATCTGCGACTAGGAGTCTGGAGGGGATATTGGCAAGAATGACAACGAGAGATCGCGAAACTTGCTACGTCACTGAAGGGAAATATAATTATTTTTGAGTCATTGTATGATGGTTTTCAATGCTGGATCAAAAATTGATTCAACCCGAGCTTTGAAAAAATATTCATAATATATCTATCATACATAGACGAAAATAAAATATGTGTTAATATAAAAGTTCTTTTCCCTTTTTATTCTTTATGGCGTTTACGATTCAATCTTCACCCAGGAAAGTTAATAGTCGATTGCAGCTTTCTAGGTGCGGGTAAATGATTTACGAGCAGAATTTTATGTCCAATATTCTCAGAAGCATGCCATAACCCGATTTTACATAGACTCAGATATTGTGTATTCATATTAAAGAAACAGGGATTTTAAAGTTACAAAATTTTGATGACATTAAAATTTTAAGAAGACAAAGACAAAAAGTTGCACTCCATCCAAATTAGTTACGAAACTTTGTACAAAAGATTAATCAAAAATAAATTGGTGCAATTCCAAAGCGTAAAGGAGTTGAGTTATTGCAAAGAGCAA
The DNA here is from genome assembly GCA_949825065.1 of Odontocerum albicorne. Lineage (NCBI taxonomy): Eukaryota > Metazoa > Arthropoda > Insecta > Trichoptera > Odontoceridae > Odontocerum > Odontocerum albicorne. The sequence goes on along the minus strand of OX463842.1, from coordinate 17,423,249 downwards.
TCAAGGGATGTCCGAAATTTTCTGAAATTCTACATGAATACGCAAAAAAGATCCAAGTCATATTCTTCGTTTTTTTTATATCGAATAAGCTTACCTGAATAATTTACACCCAGAAATAACAAATCATAAAACTTTTATTTTTCCGTCAAATTGCATCTTAATAAATCGATCCGTATAAGCATAAACAAGTAATGTTGACATCCTCCGTGGTCAAGTTGATACAAAGGCTTTTTCCAGCCAGGGGATTGTGGACTCGATTTTTGTTGGAACCCAGATCTTTTAAAGGGATTTAGCCTAGTTTTCATTAAAAACTTGTTAATACACCTTCAAACTGGTTGACAGATATATCTACATGGCAATGAATTCGCCAGGTTATACTATATACGAGTACAACGAAAGGGAAATAAAGTAAAATAAAACTAATTGAATCAGGTAAAAAAAGGGGTTAGATCTTTTTCGCATATTTTTATCAAAATATTCTTAGTATTTGTTAAATACGAACTTTTATCAAATACAAACTGAAGCTGAGATGTCATTGTCATTAAAATAAAAATGATTCTTTAGATTTAAGTTACAGGATTACACTTAGCTGAAGGCAATTCGTTTCGTTTAATTAATTCCCTAGAATAGAAGGGTATTGTTTGGACAAAAAACAAAGCGAGATTGCTTTATGTTAGTAAACAAGAGGTTCTGGACTCGATTAAACAACTTCATTTGTGTTAGTAAAAGCGATCCTTTTTCTTTTTGTTTCACGAAAACTGATATAAAATCCTTCCTTCAATTCGTGTCTTCATTAAATAAACAATTAAAGTGTATGATAATAAAATATTTATCTTGATAAAATATTTATTTAAATAGAATAAACATTTCATTTTAATATTTACAATATATATCCAAACTCAACGATTTATAAATTAATGGTCTTGTTGCATAAGTGATTATATCAACATTATACATTAAGTAACATAGAAATAGTTTAATAAATCGTATAATTGACAAAAAATTTAAATATAAATATTTTATTTTCTGGATAGTAAAAAAACTGATTGTGTTGGGTCGAACTTTTTGCTGTTTTAAAATAAGATGAACCAAATCTTTTTATGACCAATTATGTATTTAAAACATGTGTGGTACATAATATTATTTCCACGTGTATTAGGTAGAATTATTTAATTACCTTGATAAGATATATTAACCGTATTATTTATTTCTACAATAGAGAATTTGTTTTTTTTATTAAAAATTAAATAAAAAGGCTGTAATTATTACACTTTCATTGTACGTGGTACAACGTAGTGCGCGATACAATAGTAAATGTCAAGTTCTCCCAACCAATTAAATAAATATAAAATATTTAATTTAAAACTCCAAAAATATTCCAGATTATAAATAAAGTATAAATAAAAGATAACTAAATGAAGCTCATATATTATCTGAACGAATTTTAGATCCCTTCAACAAATGTATGTAAACGCTAAATTATTACGATAAATATTTGTGACAAATGTTTTACTTGAACGAGGGGATATCATTATTTATTTTTTAACTTGAAACATAAAAATTGTTAAAATAAGTTGTAAAGTCATCAAAGTGTAATTTAATTAAAAAAAATACATCGCTTTGAAAACTTTGAATAAAGTTATATTAATGACAAAATGGTCTTAGAGATTTAAGTATGAAAGCCATAATTTAAAATAACTCTGAAAGTCACATATTTCCAAGAAGAAAAACGGATACAAATTTTGTGTAAAAACTCGTTTATCTCACTTGCTTCATAATTAAGTAGAGATTCTGACGTTAATATCAAGACTCAGCATCGATGGCGTGTCGGAGAGGGAAACAAAAACAATTATTATACTGGAATATTAGTGCGCTAATTCACTTTGTAATTTTTTCCCCTAAAGCATTAAGGCCGAAGGCATTTCCTTGAGTAAAAAATAATCTATGGTAATATATATTCATCTAGCAAATTTAGGATTTTCATCACCGACGAAGGTAATTTTTGGCTAAAATTATTTAAAATTTGAATCATCGAAAAATTTAATGCGCTTGTATAGTATTAAAATGTTGTGTTAACCTTACTTTATAAACAACTTATTGTTTCATTGACAACCTTACATACCGTATAAGTATTATATTAAAATGTTTGAATATAAATTACCCGCTCAGCACGATGTATAAAATGACTGAATTTAACCCTAAATCTCTATTTCCATATTTTTTAATTGCAAGATACTGTGTAGAAAATTATACAAGCGAGTTGTACATGATTCTCGTACATGATTAAAACGTTATACATCTTGTACAACTTGTTTGTTGGAATATTTCTGTGTCGGGGAAACTGAAACGCCTCGGATGTTTTGATTTATATATTATACTTACATTAATATTATTTCTTTTTTTTAATACATTAAATATGATTTGGAAATTGATTAATGGATTTGCTTTTAATGCTAGCTTTTTTTTCGTTTATGTCGTCACATTTCCAAATTTCAAATGTCAATGTAAATATTTATTGATGTATGTGTAGAGTTTTATTCTTAATTTTTGTTTTATTATAATTATTAATTGATATTTTATTTAAAGATAAGGTTTTGATTCCTGTTATTTTATTTTTATGTGTATTGAGTAGATGGAAATTATTTTACTCGCATAATCCATCCACTACGTATTCTTTTAATGTATTTAAAAATACGTAAAAACCTATTTTTTTGTATATGGTTTGTGTATAGATCCCTATGCGTTGAATACAGCCCTGGGACTTGACCTACTCTTCGCTTGTGAATGTGGTAGTATTAGTTTACTTTGCTTCTAGTTTTTTGTGATTAATTTCAAATGTTTATAATTTGTAATAACTTATATTTTGTAATGATACACACTCTTAATTATTAATGAATTAATTGATTAAAATCAACGAAATATTCTGAGAAAATTAAAATAAAATTGTTACTGTAAAAGAGACACTGTTTACCGAATAACTTCACAATAAGCGAGATATCAAAATTGACTAGATCTTTAATTGTTACACAACCTTACATCTTTCATAAGTACTGAAAAGAAAACTATTTTTTTTGTATTGAAATGGAAAAAAATTAACTCCACATAAATTTTTTTTTTCATCGTTATTAAAAACATTTTTTTTTAATTATTATAGAAAACAGATATTGAAAAGTTACAAAAAATGTTTTTAGTTTATCTTGATATAGGGAAACCCTTAATATTTAAATATTCATACTATGGGTGAGCAAATATCAAGTTATGTAGTCAGAGCGTATAAACAAAGATTTTTTAACAGAACAGTGCAACAGTACAAGGATCAACACTTGGAAGGTAAAGAAATGCGTGGAAATGTTAACAAGAAGACAAGTTGTGCAATTCAATACGATATTCTAATTATTTGACAAATAAATTTAACTTAAATAAAAATGGCATTCTCTTTTATATACTCATTTCTTCTTTATCTTACTTTTTATCACCGCGATAAAAAAACTATTTAAAAAAAACCGGTTTATACTCGTAGATTTTTTTTTATTATATTCATGGACGAATAACAATTCTCACACATGTTAAAAGATGTCGACTTTTTCAATTAAGTTATCTTCCAGCATGTCTTAATACCTCGAAATTGTCTTTCCACATAAAAGCCAATGGTCTAGACGTGATGTTTTCTCGTTGATATTGGTAACATAATTTTACGTTTTCTAGTTATATTGCCCGTATCAAGCGGTGATTTTCCGCAAAGCCTTATTTGCTCGCTAAGTCTTTATTTAAAGAAAGACACCATTTTTTTTTGTATCAAAGTAATGTATAAGCTCACCCTCACAAAAAAAAGTATTTTTTTAGAAATAAAAAGTATGTTTTAAATGTTATGACTTCGTGCGTTGTTTTAAATAAATTGTGTTCAAATTCAATTTGAGAAATAATTATATTTTTCAATTTTTCCAATGCTTATAGACAAAACACATAATTTGATAATCGAGAAAAGGATGGTTGAAAAACATTACAATTTTAATATTTTCTTTCAGGTCATGCGATTAACGCAATGAGCATCCGTGCAGAATATCGCCAATTCAAAAACAGGGTCAAAATTCCTCACCGAATAAAACAAATATATTTTTCCACCTTATCTTCGGATATAAGTATAAAGATAAATTTTTTCCACCTTATCTACCGATATAAGTATAAAGATATCTTTTAATTTAACCTTGCTTGCCTTTCTTTTAGGAGTTTTGGATTCGATTTCATATGTTTTCAACATAACATGGTGTTTAAAATATTTCGCGCGCGTACCATTCCAGTAGGATTGCTTTATTGGACTGCAAAAAAATGTCGCCTGTCGGACACATTTTTCGACTATAGATATTTTACTTGGTTTTGTATCGATTCTCTTTTTAAAGCAATGCATCACCTCATTTAAATTTAAGTTTAATATATTCGGTTGACATATTATTGTTTTATTTTGATCATTCAATTTCATAATAAGAGCAATAACAAATCATAGCATTTCGACACATGTTAATGGTTTAATGTTTATAATCGCGGAATATCTAAAGATTTCTTGTCGCTAATCTAAAACAAAAGTGACTAAAAAATTGCTTCTAGCTAAATTTTGGAAGTTTTTCGTTGACTGATTGATTGAAAGGTTATGGGCCCACTTGAAAACCGCAATAGTTTTTTCATTGAAATATGATCGAACATGATTTAAGTCACCATACCCTCGAAAAATTCAAACATTTATTTAGCTTAATGTGAGATATCTTAATTTATTTAACATGTCATTGTAAAATGGGTTTATTGCCTCAAGAAACCCTCTTCCAACCAACCAGACAAAAGTATACAAAGGAAGTAACATGACACAAAAAATATTCAATTCACTATTCACCTCTTCAAAATTCACGAACAATGTATTGTAGGTGCATAGTAAAATTAAATTTTTTACATAGTATATATAAATGTGAAAAAGGTAAGAAAAATCAAGTAAGAAACACATTATATAACACATTTTATTATAACAAAAAATCTTCTGCCCAATGTTGTAAATAATATGAAAAAGTTATTTTTGATGGGCGAAGAATAAAGGCTTGAAAATTGATTCAAAAAATATCAACAAGTAAGGCAAAAAATATCTTTTACCTGTGGTGGTCTCAAACAGAAGATTTTATATTTTTCCCAGGGGATAACAAGTGGACTTTTAAGACGAAAAGAATAATATATTATAGTATATTTATAAGCAGGGGCTTTACAGGAATTATATTTAATATGAAAAAATAATTTTGGTTGTAAAGAAAATACGGGAAGACAAAGAATATATTTTTTAATATGTTTAGGATATGGAAACATTACACAAACCATATTATTTAATATTCATGCATGTTTTCTATATTTTCTGGATTAATTTCATATTTACTATGTCTTGGACCCATAATATTAAGTATCTGCCTGTTTCCTAATGACGACCATTGTTGAAAACAGAGAATGTGCAACGTATTCAATAAGAGTAAATGAGATGTATAAAATTCACATCTTTGAATTTCGAGTTGGACAGGTATACTGAGAACTATGTACTCGTATATATAAATGCGTACCATTTTTTTTTGGGAATTAAGGATGCACACTTCTGATTTTTTGAATACACAATGTTTGAAGATCCCGAATGATAAATATAGAAAAAGACAAAACTGACAAAAACATAAACTAAAACGCAAAGAAGGGGTTGAACCTCAAATTGATTGGTCAACTGCTGCTACTAGTTTTTGTTTTCTTAATGTTAAATCAGTATATACTCGTAGTACTTCTGGAGGAGAATACTTAAATATAGGTTTACCAGCAAACTACAGAAGAGTCAAGCTCCTCAGTTCTCAGGAGAAGAATAATACTTCTGGAATGAAATTTTTAACGTTCATCAACAATTTGGTTATCACATGGTGTCCAAATCATTACGAACAGTCAATATCAATACCTAAAACGAATACCTTCATTTTGAGGCGTAGGTATTGTTTCTATAAAAATAATATAAATTGCTTTTTAAATCTTGGCAATGATATTAATTACTATTATTTTTCGTGTAGCGTGTGTCTGTACCAGTTCGAACAGAATTCAGTCTTATTTGTGCTCCCTTGATGATGAGGTGAAAGCCTTGAAACCGGTAGGGAATAAACAGTGTTTGATTTAACAAATTACACTATCCAGTTAACTATTTTTTAAAGAGTTCTGCCCTTTGAATATTTTTTATATAATTTTATTATTATTCTTCACCCAGCACTTATCATTTATTACAGAATAAGATATAAAAAAATTCGCTGAGAATTTTCAACCCAGAATGGATATTGACCTCTGGAGAATATTAGCATATATGTAGGCCATCAGCAGTCATTGACTATTTTTGAATATCCATGGTTTGGTCCTGTTGATATCAATCAATACTACCAATGAAATTTTCCCTACCAGGGAATGGTCATCCCCAAAACAAACCCCTATTTAAGTCAACTAATCTGAATCTTCATTCCCACACCAAAACATCCTTAAATTTTCATGTTTGAATCTTGAACTTTTAATTATGATTCACTGGGTCAGATAACTTTCACAGCTTAGTCACCTGATCTATTGTATATATTATGTAAGCCTTAGAAATTATCTAGCGTTGAGACATACGTAAGTACTAGCCGATTCAAATCATGAATAGTTCAAAATGTTCATGATAGTATAAGGAGTTTATTAATACTAAGTTTATGAAACGTATAGAGTGGTTTTAGATACAAAAAGTTTAAAAATAATAAAAAAACTAGTTTAATATCATTCGATTTTTTTCTTCTATTTCCTCGATGACAGAGCGATAGATGAACCATCCCTCGTGATCAAGTAGGATTATCAGCCATTCCGTGGTTAAAAGTTGTCGGTGCACGTAGTGGTTAATTGTTTGCAAGTTATTACACTTCGGCAAACACGCACCCTTGATAGATATAATTGAAATTTCTAATTTATTTTTCTTAAAAAGAGTTTTATGTAGCGGTATTTTTAACTGCTTGAAAAAGCTAGAATAATTTATTATTCGTAATTTATAAACTAAATTAAAACAAAAATTTAGATGGCTTAAGAGTAAAACAAGTCAATCTCAATTTTCATACCGTGAAAGCTTCCCATTCACCCACGGCCTTTGACATATAGTATCTCAGTGAAAAACTTATAAAAAAATATTTTATAAAAATTATATCTCGTTGGTTGTCTAGCTATTGAAAAAGAAATATAATTTGTAACGAACTTAACTAAATGAAAAATGAATGTATTAAAATGATTTATTTATTGCATCTTTAAATAACCATTTAAATCAACTATCTTACAAAAAAGTATTAACTTATCAAACACATTGAAAATTCTTTTGAGAGCAAGTCCAGCGAAAGACAAGTGTCTGAGTAAATAAGCCACTAGGGTTTCCAAATTTAATATATGAAAACGAAATACTCAAGTAACTTATTCGAATCTTTTATTTATCTTTTATCTGCTGACTAATCGTAACATTCCAGCACGTTCGACCGTGAACCGTTATCCAAACTCGCAAGACAGCAAAAAAAGAAATTCAAATTTTGAAAGTTCATGGTTTCCTCATTTAGAAGAGCAGTGTTATCTTATTCAGAGTACCTCCTTTCTTACCTCATACACATCGCATTAATCTTCTTCTCTCTCTTTTGTGCACATCCGACGAATAAAAGACTCCTCGTTACGAGGGCATTAAAAATGTGAAAAGTTGTTTTGTGGAAATGAAATAACGACATTTATGAATTGCTCTGCCGCTACCTCAGAAGTCTCGCACTCCCGTCCTCCCTTATATTACTCCTTACAAGTGTTTGAGATAAACAGCGACGTGGCTTGCCCTGTGGGAAAATGAGGCTTTTCTTCACAACTTGCGTGCGAAGTAACTGCCATTTTCTTCTCTTACATCAGGGGTTTGGAACTGAAAATTGATGACGTAATTCTTTAAATTATATTATTTATACGCCTGATAAATCGTTTGACGTCCACTCTAAAATTGGGAGTTCGATTCTCGATGATACCTGAAAAAAAGAGTCTAAATCGTGTAAAAGAGTTTCGGTAGGTAATACTCAAAAGTGTGGAAGTGTTGTCTCTTCGCATGCGGGGTAGTATTTTCTAGCATGTACGATGAAGAACCGTGAGTTCTGTACCTACTCAAACGGTTCTAGCTAAAGTACAATGAATGGAGCTTAATAAAATATTGCCTCCCGGTCTCCTTCTTCAATATGTGTAAATTATAAATGATATGTCGAAAGACATCATATGAAAGAATTTTTTTTAAATGTTTTTTTCCGCAAAAATATTAATTTATTATAATTTAAAAAATATCTAGTGAACGGATGTTGTTTGCATTAATGTAAAAATGTCTTCATATTTTTAATAGGTTAAGGGTCTGTAAAATGAATAAAAAAACATTTTCAGGTGAAGTTGACTTTCAACTGTCTTTAAGGTTGTCTTCCATGAAGAAGATTATTTGGCGGCTGTGCCTGTTGCTCAATGTAATAATAATTATTAATGGACAATTTAACGTCAAGGACTCGGACACGGCACATGAAGAATGAAAACACCAAACATCGACCATCAAACTTTTTATTTCTTACTGAAGCTGCTAATAAGTCAGCTTTGATGAATATTCTCAGAAAAAATAGTACGTAGCAGTAATAAAAATAATAATGAAAAAACAATTTACATAGCGTTCGTTAGAGAGCAGCCTCTTCTTAAGGGTGCTCTTACTTGGGATCCCAATTCACTATTTTCGACAGATTTAAAATATTACACAGTAAACATATGTACGTTGAGCGTAAGGATAGGAAGGTGGTGTTTGCGGACATGATATTAAGAATATCTTTGCATCTGCATACGCTTATAAAAACCGCAAAAAAATTACCAAGGTATCACCACAGAAAACTACCAAAAACATTGTAGAGCTTTCGATATGTGATAGTTACAGATTTGGTTTTAGGCGGAGTGTAGTGTTCAAGTTTCAAAACATGGAATATTTCTCAAGTTTTAACTATTCACATACGCTTGCCTGGGTCTTTTTAATTGTATTGTTAATCTGACAGCATCTTCTATTTTGCAAACCTCCCTGATAAGTTTACTTTATTTTCTATCCCTCAAAGTGTTCCTTATTGTCGCTTGAAGAGGCCTTATTTTTAGCAGTGCTATTTTCTCAGTGTTTGGTAATGTCTCAAGTTATTGTGTAATCTTACGTATGTTTAAAATATTTATTTTATGTCTGCTGTTAAATATTTCTATCTCGATATGATTCTCGTTCTTAAACGTAAGGTAGTAGATCTGTGGATTTGTTCACTTTAGATATTATGCCAATAAAGCAAATCTACTTCCCGATATTTATACTTCATGATTTGTAGAAATATCAAGTGTTCAAAGTGCGATTAAGAACAGATCAACATTTAAAAAAAATTAATCAACTCTATTACTATCACATATCCTTTCCTTCAATGTGCAAAACCAAATACTAATGATGCTTAACATATAAATTATTCATAGATGAAAAACTCCATAACATCAAGCCAAATAGTTTTACGATTCGGTTTATTATATTTTTTAGCACAATAAAAAAAATTATTAGTAAATTTTTCCATATTTTTTCTCTTAAAATCACAAATCCTATATGTACGCTGGAGTATGAACCAGACTTTTTAGACCTCTGTTATACCACCTTAAGATAGATATTAAAACGGATAAGACATGTTTTGAAAGTACTAAGAATGAAAAGGGAAATGGGAAAATTCATTAAATATTATATGCACAATGTGAATCCATTCAGTTTTTTTACTCTAGATCATGGAGCTCCTTTGTGAAGTGGAAAGAGTCAGGATCCTATAAAAGGGAATCTTCCAGCGCATGAACACTTAAGGCTCCAGATTTACAATATTGAAATTTTATACAAGTTCGTAACACAGCGACAGGACGAAATAATATTTCACGTGTTATGAGTTCTGAACTTTTGTCGGTTGGAATTCTTTCAGCTGTTTAACCAAAGTAAGGAAAGTATTGAATTGTGCAGATCAATGGCATATCATATATATTTTTTTCTCTTTTCTAACAGGCTTTTCTCTATTCAAATATATTTATGTTGAAATTTATGGATATTTTTTACATCATTCAGATTTAACCGGTTTCCGATAATTTAAGTTTTCATGGTGAAAAAATAAAAACAATACGTTATTACATATATACTATCAAGACATTTCCCTGCTGGGGGAGGCAGAGAAGAAAGTGACAGGTATTTTATCCAAACACACATCCTTTGCCTCTTCTACATCCATATACCTTCTGATACAACTTCTAAGATTTTCTTGATTTTTACGTTTCTTCTTTCAAAATATATTTTACTTGATCGAACCATACTTTACGTGGTCTTCTTCTACTATGCATTGCACTTACATTTGTTTTGTAAGTCCTACTTTATTAATTCATTATAAGTACACAAACCATCTCAAAGTGCTCTTCTTCGTCTTGTTTAGCACATTAGCATTAAGTTCACGTCCATCCCCTATCACTTCATTGTGTCATATATTGTCACTCTGTGTACTCGTATTATCCATAGTGTATGCATATATTGTCACTCTGTGTACTCGTATTATCCATAGTGTATGCATATATTGTCACTCTGTGTACTCGTATTATCCATAGTGTATGCATATATTGTCACTCTGTGTACTCGTATTATCCATATTGTATGCATATATTGTCACTCTGTGTACTCGTATTATCCATAGTGTATGCATATATTGTCACTCTGTGTACTCGTATTATCCATAGTGTATGCATATATTGTCAATCTGTGTACTCGTATTATCCATAGTGTATGCATATATTGTCACTCTGTGTACTCGTATTATCCATAGTGTATGCATATATTGTCACTGTGTACTCGTATTATCCATAGTGTATGCATATATTGTCACTCTGTGTACTCGTATTATCCATAGTGTATGCATATATTGTCACTCTGTGTACTCGTATTATCCATAGTGTATGCATATATTGTCACTCTGTGTACTCGTATTATCCATAGTGTATGCATATATTGTCACTCTGTGTACTCGTATTATCCATAGTGTATGCATATATTGTCAATCTGTGTACTCGTATTATCCATAGTGTATGCATATATTGTCACTCTGTGTACTCGTATTATCCATAGTGTATGCATATATTGTCACTCTGTGTACTCGTATTATCCATAGTGTATGCATATATTGTCACTCTGTGTACTCGTATTATCCATAGTGTATGCATATATTGTCACTATGTGTACTCGTATTATCCATAGTGTATGCATATATTGTCACTCTGTGTACTCGTATTATCCATAGTGTATGCATATATTGTCACTCTGTGTACTCGTATTATCCATAGTGTATGCATATATTGTCACTCTGTGTACTCGTATTATCCATAGTGTATGCATATATTGTCACTCTGTGTACTCGTATTATCCATAGTGTATGCATATATTGTCACTCTGTGTACTCGTATTATCCATAGTGTATGCATATATTGTCACTCTGTGTACTCGTATTATCCATAGTGTATGCATATATTGTCACTCTGTGTACTCGTATTATCCATAGTGTATGCATATATTGTCACTCTGTGTACTCGTATTATCCATAGTGTATGCATATATTGTCACTCTGTGTACTCGTATTATCCATAGTGTATGCATATATTGTCAATCTGTGTACTCGTATTATCCATAGTGTATGCATATATTGTCACTCTATGTACTCGTATTATCCATAGTGTATGCATATATTGTCACTCTGTGTACTCGTATTATCCATAGTGTATGCAATTGTACACTATTTATTAGGCTCATTTTTTCCTATTTATTAGGTCCACTTTTCACTCCCATACATCAAAGTTGGCACTAAAATACTGCTGTGGACGATTTTGAGATACTGTCTGGTTAAAATGTTTATGCCGAAACCCCCCCTTTAATATATATTTCCTATAGCTACAAACATTTTAATATATCTCAAAACACTTCCTACACCTCATAAAATACTACCCAATACGTTGGTAAGTAAATACAAAAACATTTGGAAAAGAAAAGTAGAATCTAAAAACAAATGATATAAAGAAATTAGGCATTTAAATTATTAAAAATAAAATGACGTCTAATGAAAATTAAGTTAATTCATAGTTACAACACATAAAAAAGATTAGTTCTTAAGATATAAACTGGTATATAGGTATAGCCTTTGGCAAATTTTGTACCATATATCAATCACTTTGTTAAACAAAACAAAATTACAAAAAAAAGTAATGATATTACTAAATACCAAATCATAATGGGGGATGGCAATTATTTAGCCATGCATGAGAGCTAGGTTTACGCAGACGATATAACAATGAGGTTTAAGAGTTTATCAAAAAAATCTTTGTCACCAAATACATAAAATTTGGAAGACTCCGATGGTTAGGGGTCATCTTCCGAACAGCAAAACCGAAGGACTTGGCAGGCTGAGATTAAAATGTTAGAATGATGTCTCTAGAGACACGACGGTGCTTCAAGTGACAATCTGGCGTCAAGCTGTCTAGGATTGATAAAGGTGAAGGCAAGGTCCAGCAAGGATCATAGCCAAAGTATAATTAACACCACACTACGGCATGTATTACTCCGGCAAATTCTCTAGTGTCGGATTATATGATTAAATTCCGTTAATATTCCTTGTGTTTGAATATTTCTCGATTTTTTCATGAAAATAATTTTTTTTAAAAACATACATGAATACATCCAATCACACCGTTTTCCTGTTAAGGAAGGCATAATGGAGAGAATGTTAGATTTTTCTATCTCAACATATACACTCCCCACCCTTTAACATTCATACATCTACTCATACAACTCCTACGATTTCTCAGACTTTTTAGATTTCCTGGTTTCAAAATTTCACACTGGATCCAATCATTAAATACATTATAAAAATATCTTCTATATTCTCATTTTATCATCATAAATACTGTCTGTATTGTGTTGGTTAAGATCAAAGGGAACGTCTACAAGTTACCTGTGCGACTTGATTATCATCATAAATACTATGTGTATTGTGTTGGTTAAGATCAAAGGGAACGTCTACAAGTTACCTGTGCGACTTGATTTATTCTATGCCATCCTGAAAAGTGAAAATGGTACATGAACTTAACATGAGCACCTATGCACTAAATAACATATATGATTAAATGGGCTGGTGAAGTGAAGCGGTATATAGGAAATTAAAGTAGGTTCGGAAAATCGCTTGAGACTGGCCTCATTTTGATGTCTAATTCTTCGCGCACCCTCTTTTTCTGAATTTCCTTTAAGATGCTTAAGTGTTTGATCTAACTCACTATCTGAGAAAATATTATCTTAATGGGAGAATTACTCAAACTGCTTTATTTTTTTATTGCTCACCCATATATCGCATTTACTTTCACACTTTTCTTTCACATGTTCTTCATAGATCAACTTATTTTAAATTGTTAGATTGAAAACATCATATAAAAAAAACAAATGAAAGAGAAATATTTAGATCTTTTATTATTTATATATTTATATGATCCCATATTTGACAAATTCTTCATTCAAATGTTGTTTGACAGTAGGATCAGAAATTAAAATTTTGTCAATAATTGAAGGTAACTTATTTATTGAAAATATATACGAGACGTAATGGTGTTTTACAAAGCATAGGAACACTTACTTAACAAAAGATAAATATCAATGACCTTAAGAAAATACACTATCATGAACACAAAAGGGACATCTTTTTTTTATATATTCATATTTATATCATTATTTAAAAATCACTCCAATTCAATGAATAAAAATAAAAAATGTATCAATTTATTAAAAAAATAATAACGACAAGGAAAATATTTAATAAGCTATCTCCCAGTCAAGAACTAAGATTATAAAATGCATAAGGATCCTCTTGAACTCAATAACATCTTTATTAAAAATATCCACTTACATATATTTCAAATAAATATAATATTTCAAATGAATATTTGATTCCTTTACTTTTATCAAAGTATCTAGTTAATCTAACAATTATCTTTCAAATCACACCTTTCTTGAAACGAAACCAATAAAGGCAGCAATGGATTGGGTTTGTTTTCTATTCAAAGTTAATCTTCCATTTATTATGTTTAGTAACATATAAATTTGCAGGAACAAGATTCCGATAAACCCTTATAATTGGCGATTTATGGCCCCAACCATCTACTTATATGTTCTTAAGAGTTCTTGAACTTTTTTCAGCAATCACTATTGTCCCTTAATAAGTTATAAGACTCGATTGCAAGCCTGAGGCCTGGAGTTAAAAGGAAACTAATTTGTTTATATTATTTTATATCTTGTAAACAAAGTCTTAGAAAAATAACAAAAATGCTTTTCGTAATTTATTAAATAATTTTATGTTACATTTCACATGGAAGTAAATGAGTTAAATACATCATACTTTTATTAAGTTTTCAATCATGTATGCGTGTGTGTGTTTCAAATATGTAGATAGGATTTTTCTAAATAATTTTTTGAGATATAATGTACTTGAATTTAATTTTATACATCAACTTTTACATATGAATTGACGACCTCTGTGGCCTAGTTGGTAGAATGCCTATTTCCCTACCCCTCTTTGGGTCTCGAGGATCAGCTCTGGTAGGGTACCGTGGGCTATTATTATTGACCATATATAATTGCATGTTTTATAATAGGTTATATGGAAAGTAATTTCGTAGAGTTAGGTCAAAATCGCAGCAATTCACTTAACCAAATTTAATTGAATGATCGTGGATCACTGCAACGTTGAATATTTACGATCAAAGCCTTGATTTAGCATCTGTTTTCCAGAACGGACGACATATTTAATTGTCGTATCACAGTTGTGGAATTTCAACTACATTTGACACACATCATCGCTTACTTTATCATTGTTATACGCTGTATATATATTTTTTTATTTACGTCGCATTCTTTTGCGATAATAAAATCCCTTCATAGCCGAAAAAAAATTATTCGGTTACATCTTCAAAATGACGCCCAAATATCGGTTTAACAATTTTGGTAAACAATGACCAAAAAATTTACTAAATCGTTAACTTTTCTAATAATATACATTCAGTATGTTAAGCATGAAGTTAGCAACGATATTTTTTTCCTAACATTTCTCCGAGAAGACAACCTGTTACAAGTCATAATGACTATGAATATTTACTCCAAAGTATTGAAATTCCATACTTTTCTCTACTATTTTGTCAATTGTTAGCCTGCATATATTAAAATTGGCTCTCATAATATTGTGATGCAGAAGTTTTTCTAATAAAAATGTTCAAATTGTATTTTTTAAATGCAGGATCTAATTACTTAAGCGTTATCTGTAAGTCGTCATTAAATTTAGATATTTTAGTAACATTATCAGCATTGCTGATTCTCTGCTTGCTTACTTGTTAATATATGTGACTTATTCTTGATCAGTCTATTATGACATACAGAATATATTTTTATTTATTTATTTTTCTATGAAATACTTTAACGTTCTTGTATTGGGAGTACAAATTAGTTCGATCCGTTTCCAAAAGATGGCTTTGGCTGTTATGAATGTTTCATAGTGACAGCCGATTTTGGCGGTTTCAGAGAGGTTAGACATCTGCCAATAATATTCAGTTTATATCTGCAAAAACCTTGTTTTGTACAGTGCTGAAAATGTCGAATTTTGTGTTAACCAAGCAGCATTTGCGGGAGGTTTTAATTTTCTGCTTTAATTGGAAGAAAAGTGCAGCTGAAGCCCATCGAATGCTTGTCAAAGTTTATGGTGACGCTGCTCCAACTGATAAATCATGTAGGGAATGGTTTCGACGTTTCAAGGATGGAGATTTCAGCGTCGAAGACAAGCCTCGCTCTGGACAGCCAAAAAAATCGAGGACAAAGAGTTAGAGGCATTACTCGAAGAAGATCAGAGTCAAACGCGGAGTGACTCAACAAGCCGTTTTCGTACGATTGAGAGCCATGGGAGTGATTAAAAAACAAGGACATTGGGTGCCTTATGAACTGAAACCGAGAGACGTTGAAAGGCGATTTTTCACTTGCGAGCAGCTGATTCAAAGGCAACAAAGAAAAAGTTTTTTGCATCGGATTGTAACTGGAGATGAGAAGTGGATATTCTACGACAACCCCAAGAAGAAAAAATACTGCGCTAAGCCCGGTCAATCGTTGCCATCGACCTCAACATCAACACCAAAACCGAACACACATGGTTCGAAGATCATGCTCTGTATCTGGTGGGACCAAAGGGGTGTTGTTTACTATTGTTGGTGCTGAAACCTGGCGATTCCATTACGGGCGATCGGTATCGGCTACAATTAATTCGTTTGAGCCGTGCATTGCGAGAAAAACGACCGGAATACGAGGAAAGATATGATAAAGTTATTTTTTTTCATGACAACGCTCGGCCTCATGTCGCAAAAGTCGTAAAAAAATATTTGGAAACGCTCAAATGGGATGTTTTACCGCACCTGCCGTATTCCCCGGACCTTGCTCCTGATTACTGGTTGTTCCGAAGGATGCAGCACGGTTTGGCAGGTCACCGGTTCACTTCTTTCGTAGAAACCGAAAATTGGCTCCAAACTTGGATCGCCTCAAAATACGAGTCATTTTTTCGAGATGAAATTCGAAAATTGCCTGAGAAATGGTAAAAAGTAGTAGCCAGCAATGGACAATACTTTAATTGATCTGTTCATTCATTTTGTTTAGAAGTAAATACATTTTTGAACACAAAAAAACGGACCGAACTAATTTGTACACCCAATACATTGTGTCATTTGGCGAGTTTATTGCCACAGAGCAACAAATTGTCGGAAGAGAGATTTCCAACTGTTTGTATTTTTTTTCGATATGTTAGGATTAGATAATACGTGGTAGTCTATGGTTTTGTTAGGATTAGATAATACGTGGTAGCCTATGGTTTTGTTAGGATTAGATAATACGTGGTAGCCTATGGTTTTGTTAGGATTAGATAATACGTGGTAGCCTATGGTTTTGTTAGGATTAGATAATACGTGGTAGCCTATGGTTTTGTTAGGATTAGATAATACGTGGTAGCCTATGGTTTTGTCAGGATCAGATAATACGTGGTAGCCTATGGTTTTGTTAGGATCAGATAATACGTGGTAGCCTATGGTTTTGTTAGGATCAGATAATACGTGGTAGCCTATGGTTTTGTTAGGATTAGATAATACGTGGTAGCCTATGGTTTTGTTAGGATTAGATAATACGTGGTAGCCTATGGTTTCGTTAGGATTAGATAATACGTGGTAGCCTATGGTTTTGTTAGGATTAGATAATACGTGGTAGCGTATGGTTTTGTTAGGATTAGATAATACGTGGTAGCCTATGGTTTTGTTAGGATCAGATAATACGTGGTAGTCTATGGTTTTGTTAGGATCAGATAATACGTGATAGCCTATGGTTTTGTTAGGATCAGATAATACGTGGTAGCCTATGGTTTTGTTAGGATTAGATAATACGTGGTAGCCTATGGTTTTGTTAGGATTAGATAATACGTGGTAGCCTATGGTTTTGTTAGGATTAGATAATACGTGGTAGCCTATGGTTTTGTTAGGATTAGATAATACGTGGTAGCCTATGGTTTTGTTAGGATTAGATAATACGTGGTAGCCTATGGTTTTGTTAGGATTAGATAATACGTGGTAGCCTATGGTTTTGAATAACAATCAACAACATTCAGGACTTCTTCAAGAATTGCAGAGTGAGAAATGACTTTGGAGTTTATAGATATGAAGGTTGGGATCGGTTGCACGTAGGGAGGTATATTGGGGCAATTGCTTTAGATCGTCCTTAAGGACAATCTCTTCAAACATTGTCTGCACTCAGATTGTGATATCCAGGTTTACGCAAATGGTGGTCTTATGTTGATTAAAACTAACACGAGGGTCTCGATTGAGAGTCTTTCAGCAGTCTGTTTTGTCGAATCAGTAGGTGGTGATTGAAGCATAGGCTTAATTTTGTTCCGCAAAAAACCTGAGGCATGCTGTTGAAGAGGATTTTTTCACGCTTTCTAACAATCTTCTTTTTAGGAAAAAATATTTTTATTTTCAAAAAACAAAGTTAAAATAATGATCGACCGTGGCCTAGAAATGATCTCTGTATCAGATTGCCCCTGATGCAAGCAAGGAAGGCGTTTATAACTTCAAGCTCTTAACAAAACAAGATTCAGGTAAGCAATGTAGTATTTTTGGGCATTGTTTGATAGGTAGCAATATAGTAAGAAGCCCCAAATAAGTTGGCTCTACGTTGTCAAAAGGATGCTGATTGGCGGTCAATAGTAGGAGCTATTGTCAATCACTAAGGGTTATAAGATATACTCAGTGGAAGCACTTTCAATCTTAACGGGACTCACCGGGGAAACTGGAGGTCCTGGGTTGCTCCGTGATTATTATTTTCGGTAAGGGTCAGCCCGTGATGATAAATGACGTCTGACTCCTTGTCATACATTACCCATAATTCGATTTTTAAATCCCGCCTAGAGACCCATTTGTTTATCTAAGCTATTTGACTATCAAGCTCTTGTCGTGGGTGCTTAGTTAAAAACTTATAGCTCCAATCTTGTCCGTTCATCCTATTGTAATTTATGCTGCAATCTGGATCAATCCGCAGATCACATTTTGTGGTACTGCGATAATTATCGATTCAATCTTTTCTGGTGAGATCTCTACTCAGCTCTTATGACCGATTGGCTTCTCCGATCAAGTTTCGTCATATGATAGTTTTGCTGCATTCAAAGTTTTCTGTGAAAGCACTGGTAACTTGCTGAGCTGTTTGAAGTCCAAACTTTAAGTTGTTTTATAAGTACAATATGTTTATGAGTCGTTTTCTTTTTCTTAAGTCCGTTATCACTACAATTATTTCTCCAATCAAGTGTGTCACCGCCAGAGGTGAAGTTCCTTTAAGCATTTTTTTCTACGCTTAGTGACGTAACGGTCTTTAAAAATAAAGTAGCTTCTAGTGTAATATACACCGTGCTGGATGTGGACCTTTTTATCCTCCATAACAGCGTGGATAGTGGATGTATCAAACCATCTTGAACTGTTGAAATTATGAAAAACAATCATAACGAAAACAATTTATTGATCACAGTGTTGTACATTTTTATGTTTACTTTAAAAATAGTAATATAAATATAATGGTTCAAGCTAGTTTCCAATTTCATATGAGAGAAGAGTAGTTTTTTTAAAAAATGATTTTTTAAATATCTTACTAACATTATCACACAATTATATTTTTGCACCTATTTTGGATTCATCGCTCCCTCATTTAGTTTTTAATTGATTTCCCATTTTAATTGACTAATTTTAGACTTATTTGATAACCTGACATATGGTACGTGTAATTCTGCAATAGATTTTTGAGGAAAAAATAAGCAATAAAAATCATTTTGCTTTATTTGAGCCCACGTATTATTTGAATGTAAGAAACAATATATATCATTTCTGAAAATAAAATTTTTAGAGTTGACAAGTTTTCCTTTAAAATAATTTATCACTTATAATATTTCTCAGTTTCATTATTCAAATTAAATTTTCACCAAACCTCACTGGCAGAATGCGGTTTAGACCAAAATATCTAGTTCTGTAGAAAATGGCAAAGGTGAATCAGAAATAACTGCGACTTTTAAAATTTTCACTAAAGTAGTCTATTTTCATACTTTTTCTCCAAGATTAAATAAACTCTGCTCAAGAATTTATAGGGTAAAAAAATATACGAAAGTTCCAAAGTTTAAAATTAAGGAGTGTATAAATATTTCGTATTTTTAATCTACGCTTTTAACTTAATATACGAGTACATAAATCCAACATTAATAGTACATTATTTTCATTGTAAATGGATATAACAATACCTTTTAACCCTCTAGATGGATGTTAAAGAAGTCTTAAGTGATAACCAAACTAGAACATAGAATAAACAAATTGGGTATTAACGGGACTCTGAATATCAACAATTAATGTTACCAATAAGGTCACAGAGGTCCTAATTTGGTGTTTGTTACGTGTTTTCTCCTATTTATCAAAATAAATCTTAACAAAACATTGGTAGAATCGAACCATAGACCTAGAACAAGTGGGCTTTGTTACAAAAAGTAGTCATGGGCTAAGTTGGGAAAAAGATGCTTCAGAAGAAGGGTCTCTTTATCTATATGTTCGTGAATCAATGTGTTTGAACCGAATATTGCACTAAAATACGGGAATTATTTTTAAAATATATTTGTTATTTTTTTGTATCATTTCGTATAAAGATGTTTTATTCATTGTCATGTGCTCAATATTTTATGTTAGAAGAAAAACATTAGTTAAATAACCATGTCTATCCCATTATTTTTCTTTGTTACTTGTATCTAACAAAAAGACTAAGCAGCCTTTTTTATCCAGTTGAGATTTTTTTTTATTTATACTCGTAATTATAAATATTTATATATGGGAGTGAAACGTGAATGTAAAACAATATAAAAAAAAGTCGAATAACTGCTGCAGAAATGACAATAAATGACCGAATATCGAATGAATTGGTTAGGGATGAATGTGAACTTTAAACTGATGTGGTTATTAAAATGAGAAAAATTACTTTGAGATAGTTGAACACGTAATAAGAATGAATTAAGGAAGACTAACAAAATAAATATAAAGTGCAAATGTGAGTGGAAGGCGTGGTAAGAGAAGGTTAAGGAAAGTATGGTTGAATAAATTGTATAATATTTTGAAAGAAGAAAGTGAAGTCAGAGAAATTGTAGTAGCTGTATGAGGTGTATGGATGTAGAAGAAGCGTAAGGAATATTTTTTTTGTAAATTATTTATATAAAGTAAGCCCACGGTAAACAGCAACATTTGTTTACAAAATACATTTCAGGTGATAAGAACAACTCATAAATGAATTATATTCTTTAATCACGAGGTGAATCCTTAAGCACAAAATAACAATTATTCTTGATAACAATTTCGAAGATTTTCTACGATGCTCAAGGTTGCGTTTTCTTGACTGGAAAAAACTGGATTCCCGGTTCTTTCAGAAAGGAAGACAAATAGACAACGTTTAACTTCCCCTAAGAAGAAACTTACAGAGGAGTCCTGCGCAATTAGGGTTATTCAAATGCAACGAGTTGTTGAATTGCAAAATTTTTGATTCGCAGCTTACAAAATAAAAAGTTCGTCATAAATCACCGAGTATAGAAAACTGTTTTACTTTCAGTTATACTGACAAAGAATATTAATCTTAGTTAAAAAAACTTACTGAAGTAAGGGTTACACGACTTTAAGAATATAAATTTAGCTTATTTTTATAAATATCTGTTAACTTATTTTAAAAAGTTAATTTTACACTCGGAGGTTTTGTTTAACTAGTGGTTAAGTAAAAACCAAATTGGACAACGTTATAAAAACTAAATCGAACTTGTAACTTCCGGTTTAGAAGACAAGTGTCTTATCAATAGGCCACTGAAGTCATAAGATGTGGGCTGCCATCACGGGGTTACTATCATAAAATTTTGAGTCCCGATTACATGTTTCAAAGATATAAGTTACATATTATAAAATAACAAAATGGGATAAAATTAGACAATTTTTTTTATTCACGTCCGAATTTTATTTTATTCTAAAAAATTAAAAACATAAAAATGGACTAATGTTTATTCGATGAAAATGCTAAAATACTGCTTGATAGACATTTGAGTCCCTATAAACGTTGACCAGTCTAGATGAAGTTATAAGTTATAAGAACTCATAGCAAAATTAGCTCAAAAAAAAATTAAAATACGTAGTAAGCACTTTTGATAGTTGTCTTCGTTGCTGGGCTTTATATTTTAGGATATCTTCGGTATTCTTACATCAGGTTCGACTTTCCTATTTGAGAGAATAGCACGATTCTACAATAGATGCGTAATCCCTTCCACTGATGTCACAGACGTGTGAACCCCGCTGGGCCATCTAATCTTGCCGACTGGTTCTTAACATAGATGTCATGCTACTGCTGCGCCATCATCTTGAGAAAAGATAGGGCTAAAACCAGTTTTCTACACTCGTCACAAATTCCCAAAGTTTGTTCTTGAAAATGAATGTCTAATATCAAAGGAAAATAAAAGACACAATACAAAGTAGGGGATGAGGTTACTTGTCGTTGATGCAAAAGGAGATGACGTCAATTTGTGGTAGGCATATATTGTTGCATGTAGGGTAAGGAACTTCAGTATTTCAGCTTGTCTGCGTCGTCTTTCAGCAATCGGTGTTTAATAACTAGCAGCCATCCTTCACCGTTCAGCTCAATCTGCAGCTGATTACTCCCAATCGTGATGTATACTTATATTTTTGAGTATGTTATTTAATACACTCTTATATATCTGCGCTGCTCACCACAATTTCACTAAGCTTCAGTAAACTCACTAAAGAAGATTCTGGAGTCTGGAGTCAGGCATACAAACTTCCCGTCCAAACCAACGCAGGTGAACACATAACACCAGAACATCGATGTAACAGCAGTTTGACGGGCTCAAAACTTCATTATTTTATACTTAATGGAACCATGGAATCTTCATTATTTGTCTTTGTAACGCTTTTTTCTACCCACTGAATTGTTAGAATTTCCGCTATAATTTATTTGATTAACAATTCTAAATAAAAACATAAATGAAAAACAAAAGTAAAACATTATTCAAGAAAGAAATACAAAACAAAATGAAATCTATTTTATTATAATGATAATGTTACTTCACACCATTGTATTTTATTTAATGACAATTTATTTTTCAGTCATTTTATTAACATTTGTGAATGCCCCTAAGAAAGTAACTTGTTTCAGGACATTAAATTTCTAGAATTTGAAACTCAATGTTATTTTCGTTTTATTTTGATCATTATTCTTGTTCAAATTTAGCTTTTTGTTTAAATATAACATAATACGGATATTCAGAGGAAACGTTTTGGTCGCAGCTTAGTGGTAAACATGCTTAATTATCATTAAGGTCCCGGGTTCGTTTTACTTCCAGGCCTTTATCAATCTAAATCGCATTAAATTTCACTTTTGTTCCATACAGTGTAACAAGACGGGCTTATTACCAAGTGGCGAGAACTTCCGATCGACAAGAAATAAGTTGAAGACACCATTAACGAAAGTCAAACTAGAATCCTTTATTTTTTTAAATATGTGTTCCAACGGCAATCCAACTCACTACTCCCAAACTGGATCACACCTGTCTTCACTACTTGGACATGGAGGTCATCAAACTGAACTTAATTGTTATAATAGTTCTTTTAAAATATCCTTAGAATCAGATGTATTACAAATAGTAAATTAACCTTCTTTACGTTTCGTAAGTGCAATAGGAATTTAATACTGAAAGGACTATGTGTTTGTTTATTGTAAATAGCTTATCATTAGTAAAACTACACTTTTGGCGTCACTTGGGAAGATGTTGAACACACCTGAATAAATCATTTTTAAACCATTCCAAGAGGACGGCTACTGGCAGTCAAAACAACCTTGAATGGAGGCTTTTAATGTCATCCTTGTATTCCAAATGACACAAAGAGAGTGTTAAAGATATTATATATTAGAATTTTCATATAACAAATCATTCAGAAACCACGTGTTTAAATATTTTATTCTGAAATAATAATTATTCATGAAAAGTAAACGAATGTTTTTTTGATGTTTTTTTAAGGAAAAAAGACTTAAATTATTTTTGGATAAACTGATTTTTGTTACGTTTAACTTAACCTTTAAATTCTCTTAAATAAATGGAGCACGAAAATTCTTATTATTGATTCATTTTAAGATATTTGATTTATGAGTTGAAATTTTATAACCCTAAAATCTCTTTTTCATCATTATCCTTTTTTCACTTATCTATTTAACACTATAAGAATTTAAAAGCTGATGTGTTGTGTAAGATGATGAAGAGTGCTCTGATATGGTTTGGGTTCGTAAAACATATTAATAAAGAAAATACTAACAAAACAAATGTACAGTGCAAATGTGAGTGAAAGACAATTCTAAAGATAAAAATCTAGCGCTCTGTCCTATCTGCTTAACCCAGCAGAAAAATGGCGTGATGGTATGTAAATGTATAAGGGTACAGTAAATAAAGTGTTATTTAACTCTAAGTTTATCAACAGGTGTCTCTTGAAATATATTTTTAACTATTTAGGTACTAACTAATGTAAAAAAAATTATTAGAAATTATGTTCCAAATTTAACGAAAACTTAAAATCCAGCATTCATAAAATGAATTATATAAAAAGCACCAAGATCTCTCAGCAGGGGAATTGCCTAAACCAAAAAAACACATGTTATATTTTTTTTATTTAGAAAAAGTTATTGCTCTACCAAGTAAGAGGGCATCACATAAAAATCTTGGGATGGTTACCTAAAGCGTTTTTTCTCCGTAATGGTTATAACTGTATATGAAAGAAAGTTTGGAGAGTAAGATATAATGAGGGTATATAATTTTTGATAAATATACTAGTATCTATTTATATATTATGTAATGTTTTTTCATATGATTCTCCATTACATCCGCATTAGTGTTTCGGGCTGTTAACCTCGCTGGAACACTTTTTTTACCATCGGGAATTTAATCCGAAACCCCCGGGTAAAAGTCAAGAAAATTACCACTAGGTTACGGAGGTTGACATTTATATGAAACTGATAGACTTACACGGACAAGACTGGTCCAATAAATGGAAGAAATGCAAATACCAAAAAAACTCACTTCTTTCAGACACATTAAAAAATATTTCTTACTTCTTTCGACACATGCAACATATCAACTATGCTGGATTGATGGAATTAAGAAGAACGCCTGGGAGATTTTAGGTGTGAAGAACTGGGAGAAAGCAGCACAAAACTGGCGTAACTAGAGGAGGAGAGCGAAGGGAAAATTTATGTCTTACTGAGTCTTGTCCCCGAGTTTCGGGCATTGGCGTAAAAACTACCTCTTTCAACATTAAAGGGAGAAAAAAGGAGGAAAACAATACTTTACGTATTTGTCATTTTAAGTAACTTTCGATTTTTTGTTATATATAATATTTTTATTGTATTATGATCAATTTTGTTTTTACGTGTTATATTCCGAACATTTTTGCGTTATACTTTATTTGTTTTAGTTGCCTCAGGGGGCTTAGTATTTCCGTAAGCACGGGTGTGTCAAACCCGAAGTATCCGAGCTGATCATTAATGTATCTTCCCTCAACACAACTGCAGTGAACTCTCCTTACTTATATCCCATCAAAACTAAAATTTTCCTCACTTACTCACTCCAACTGATAAGAGAGCAACACATCCTGGGAGTATCAGCCTAAAGTGTGGAGGGTGATCTCCTTAGAACTTAGAACTGAGTACCTCTTACCATGACTGCAGCAGATTTAACGGCCAGAGCACTGCGGTGCGTCAAGTAACGAGAAACCACTACAAGTTAGTCTCAACATAATCACAATGAACACAAAAAGTAACAGTTAAGCAGAAAAGTGATCATTTAAAGAGGCATTGCAATGGGTGGAAGATCGCTTGTACTGAAGAAAGAGGGTTGATGACCACGGTGATCATAATCCTCAGAATCGAGGAAACGATTATATAGAGAACAACGCAATTATCGTATAACGTACGCCCACTACACGGCAATTCCGAATTTAACCACTTATCTTGTCTTCTGTATCTTCCAAAATCATGCTGGTTTAAGGTGGGTTTCTTCATCTCTGTGGATGGTGTTTAGATATTTACAAATTTTGATTGCCTCTTTAATGAGATGTGAATAATATTTTTGTGGCTTATTCAATGCAGTCGATTCAATTTAGTTCAATCCCACCACCACCCATGCTGTTATGGGGGGCAAAATAAGTCCCCATCCAGCGCGATCTACACTGGAAGATCGAAATCTTTTTTATTATTTTATGAGCGTGACGTCACGTAGTGACAAAGAAGGAACTGCCCAAAAAGTACGTCTTTGATGGCGCCACACCTGAGTGTGAAAAGAAAAGTAGTGACGACGGACTTGAGAAGAGCTATATTTAAAAAAATATCTAGATGAATTAATTTTTTATTGTACATATTTTGATCTCTTTTATAGAATCGTGGTTTGTATTGCATTACATAAAAAAATATTTGTATGACAACCTCCGTGGCCTAGAAGTTAAAACGCTTGACTATCACCCGGGGATTTCGAGTTCGGTTCCCGATAGTACCAAAAAAAAAATAGTCCTTCTCTAGTATTTTGTTTGGTTCCAATTCTCGCCCACCAGAGGGGAGCGAGTTTTGATATGTATTCACGTTTGGTAAATTCCCAGACTATCCCAAAGGTGCGATACCTGAAGGCTTGATTAGTGGAAATAAAGACAATGTTATCTCCTGGTCACGCTCATTTATATGTCCACGTCGTTAATTTAAATACGAATTTTAAAAGTACCATCCAAATTAATAAAAAATATGTTTATTATCAAAGCTCTCAGGCAGATTGAAGCGCCATTGAATCGAGGAGTGAGTGAATCAGTTCTTTAAAATGAAAATATATTGTTTTAATGAATTAGATATTCCAAAATCTCTGTTTTGTATTATTTGCGTACTCACTTAAGTCATTCAATTTTTCAAACTTGGAATTGTTGACTTTTTTACCAGTAAAATAATTTTCCATCCCACTTAACTGAATTGACACGAACGCTCCAGAGTCAGCCTGACTGCCACGTGTCTGTCACGGACGCTCCAGATAGCTCATGTCAATTAAAAGTGTGCTCTCAAGCTTTTGCGTTCTCAATATTATGAAAACAATATATTCTCGTGCTTTAACCTAGTCATGCTGAAATACAAATTGCTTTATTTCTTTTGTAAAATTATATTTACCATTTTGTTCTGTATGTTAAAAAATAACGTATATTTATGCGGATGTTTTAAATTCACTTTTTACCCGTAAGCCTCGTGGGATAGTTGGCAAATTACTTGGCTTCCTTCTTAATATCCGTGAATCCTAAAGGTGTTTTAAATTTAATTATTGCACTTTTACAAGTCACCAATGCATTACTTAATGACCTCCGTATGCTAGTTTGTAAGCCGCTTAACTTCCACCTGGAAATTACGGATTCGATTTCCTATGGTACCTAAAAGGAAGGGCTCTAATCTATGAAGAGAGTTTGTCTAGTAACAATACCCATACGCGCTAGACATGTGGGAGTTTTGTTGCTATTTCACGTGCCGAGTAGTATTCCAACCTTGTACGATAACGAACTGTGAGTTTAGTGCCTACAGTTCTAGACCAAAAGGCTCGATAAATGGTCTGAAAACAGTGCTATCTCTCGGCTATGCTCTTCAATATGTTCAGAACGAAATAATTAATAAACTTGACTTCAGACCGGAGGATTCGCATTCGATTATCGATCGTAATTGATCTCTGTGTATTTTTCGTGGTCTTTTTGATTGGACGTTTGTCTCTTAAAGAAAGATTTCAAGTGATACACAAAAAGAGGCGAGGTTTGATTTTGAGTCAAGTATTTATTACACTTTTGTTGTATACTATTGATAGGGGAAAGAAAAATACAATATAAAATTAATATTAAATTTAAAAGACTAATCTGGTTTTCACATAAAGGCCTTTTAATCTTCCTCTATCAACCTTAAAAATCTAAAAGTCCATTATTATCCTTATCCGATCATCCAACAGACACGTATAGTCAATGGGGTCAAATAGAGAGAATTTGTAGCCTCTGCATGCTCCAAGCTGAATCTGTAAGCAGTGTTAGTATTTTAGTTAAGTGAATCGTCTATAGAACGTTAAATTTATTTGCTTTTAGTTTAGTTAAAATTAATGTTTCCAATACTAAATATTTAATATGAAAAAAATTACTTAAAATAAAAAACTAAATAAGTTTGTTTCACAAACACAGGTTATTTATTTTTTTAAATAATTTTTCATAAAATTCGTTACTGGTTTAATCAAATACTCTTGAAAAAAATTCAGGTCAAGTCTTCAGCTTTTATTTTTTATAATATGTTACTTATTTATTGATTTGATTTACAATACAACAGTGCCATAAATATAACATATTAATCATTAACACATAAGATAAGTGAATTTAAATACTTAACATAAATTTAAAAAAGTATATAATAACAGGCAAACACAGAATAATTAACATTTAGGTTGCTCGAACTATTATTGCAACTTTAATATACGAGTATATTGTCCGAGTTATTAATAAATGTGTTTTTTTTTTCAAATTGTCCATTTATCTCATAATAAACAAATATCCATATTTTTATTATAACTGTATTTTTGCAATTAAACATGTTTACATTTTAAGATAAAGGAATACAATAGAAAACACTTATAGAATAAACACTTTTTAATAACTTTTTAATAAACATTAAGATTACTATAACAGTTCGAAAACTTATTGCAAAAATTCCAGCAAAAAAAATCGATACATTATAACATAAAGGGATACAATGAAAAACAATATAGCATACACACTCAAAACTAATGTTAACTATTTCAATTATATAGTTACATCTTGCATAAATTTAATATTTATAAAGCATACATATTTATTTTCGTGATATATGTTATGTAACATATTTTATAATGCCAAATACGAGTATTATCAAAACTTCGTCAAAATTATGCAACAGTTTGTAATCAAATGTAGAAACATTAATCATAACTACAATGTCATTAGAACATTGAAGTATTACATGAATTTACTTTAAATAATACTTAATAATGTGTTGGTGCCCACCTTGACGTGTGGAATTAAAACTTGGACTAAGCAGAAGAAGAATAAGATTAAGGATAATGCTATAAAGATGCGTGCACTTAGAAAAATTCGTGAAATGTCAATGTTTTAAAAAAGGCGGAATGAAGACATCGGAAATAAATGTATGAAAAAAATGGATGTTTTCAGTAAGATGAAGAAAGAGGCTTTAAAATGGTTTAGACATTTGGAGAGAATGAATGATGAAAAATAGACTAGTACCTATACGAGTGTACAAGTAAGAAATGCAAGGTGTGCGTGGAAGAGGTAGACAGAGGAAAAGGTGCCTGGACCAAATGGACAAAATTTTGAAAGAAGATAAAGTGAAAAGTATGAAGAATAAAAAAAAGGTGCATGTCGAAATATATAACTGTGGAGGATGCGAAAGTTGTGTACTTTGATAGAAAAGTTTGATGATCTGTTTTCTCTGCTTACCCCACAAGGGACTTGGCGTGATGATATATGTATGTAAAATATTTAAATATCAATTTCAACAATAACCTTTTCCTTTCACAATTGACTTATTTTTCCATTCACTGTTATTATAAACCTAAAAGTTTTAAGACTGATCGATTGGTACATCAAAATAAACAATTTTAACAAAATAATCTAATTTGGGAAAGGTTTTCCAGAATATATGGGATAAGACACACTATTTGTCTTAATACAAATTACGGAAGCACTTCAGTCAATATATATAGTTGATATTCGGTGATGTACTCTTGAAAATTAATTCTGAGAACTGTACGTTAGTTTTAACCCGTTTCAACCTTTCTCCGTTTCTGAAAAGAAATTGTGTGTTTAATTCACAGTTTAACTATACACTTAACATTTATTTAACGTGGAACTATCTTAAAAAATAATCATAAGAAATCTAGTTTCAATAAGATCTCAAGGTGGAAAATATCAGTCATGGATGATAACGTAAATAACGTTTAATTCATCAGTGCGCATGTTTGCTTAGCACTAGGCAATACGGAGAGACATATAAACTGGTGTCTTTTTCAGGTCTTTTAAAATGTTAAGAAATTGTTGTATTATCTTGTGTTACACTTTTACTATATAAAATAAAATCTGTTAGGTTTATTGGCATGTGACAATCTCTTCAAATCAAGCAGAAATATGTCAAAGATGACTTTAGTACAATATTTCATGAATATTTTATGGATAATATTCATAATAATTGGATAATGTATATCGCCGTTTGAAAGCAGACCCTCCTCAAGAGCGTTTTATCTCGGAATTCGAAATCACTTTTATTTACAAATTAAAAATATTACAAAATAAATATTTATGAGTAGAGTATAAGAAAATAAGGTGGTAGCCACGGTCATTGTTTTAGGTACTTTCCCGCATCTAGAGTTGTTTAGAAAACACACTTAGTAAAAATAAAACACAGAAAACTTACCAAAGGAAGGCGAAATACAATGAAACCTTTGAAGATTTTCCGATAAGTGATAGTAAGACATTTGGGTTTAGATGTAAGGTAGTGTATATATGTAATATAAGACATTTGGTTTTAGATGTAAGGTAGTGTACATGGTTTATATGTATGTAATAAATAGTATGACGTTTGGTTTTAGATGTAAGGTAGTATATGTATGTGATAGTAAGACATTTGATTGTGACCTGTGATCCGAAAATGCCAGTAAAGTTAAAAGGAAAAGTACACCACACGATTGTCAGACCCACACTCTTCTATGGCTCCGAATGCTGGACGATGTATAACTCTTACTCCAGGCAACTAGAAACTGCTGAAATTCACATTCTAAGATGGTCAGCTGGTGTGTCCCTAAAAGTCAAAATAAAAAGTTCACGCATTTGTGGAAGCCTAGGTGTTACAGACATCAACAGTAAGATAAAGGAGAGGCGATTGAGATGGTGTAGGCACATTGGACGCAGAGCACCCTATCACATTGTGAACCAGGCAATCTCCATGAATCTTCCTCGAATAACAACCAGAGGAAGACCGAAGAATTCGTGGGTGGTGCAAAAAGATATCCTTATGCAGAGGCATGGCCTGGGGGACGTAGTCCGGGACAGAAGAGTATACAACCTGAGGGCGAGGAGAACTGACCCCAACAGTTTTCACATATAGTTAGTTG
The DNA here is from genome assembly GCA_949825065.1 of Odontocerum albicorne. NCBI lineage: Eukaryota > Metazoa > Arthropoda > Insecta > Trichoptera > Odontoceridae > Odontocerum > Odontocerum albicorne. Next base: position 17,392,302 of record OX463842.1, on the reverse strand, counting down.
GGATGAAGCCAGGAAGAAGAAAGTAAGACATTTGATTTTAGATGTAAGGTAGTGTATATATGAAGTCAAAAAACAGTGATGGTGTGCTCTGATCGTCTCACTTTGGTGTACCATCGGGTCCAATAAAGCGGTGTGACTGATGAGTTTGTTGGTGTGTAACGACTCACTCACTAAAAAGAAAATCTTCGTGGCACAGTTTTGCTTTCCAACGGAATTGACGTAGCAATGGCGAGGAAATATTCAGCAATGACGATATGTGGCATATTCATGTTTAATCATAAATTTTAATAAGACGTTCAAAAAAAGGTTGTCATCAAGTGGATTCTAAAGTTTCAAATGCCACCCTTATCCCTAACACTTTCAGCAATTCCACCATCCATATTTAACCATTTCACGCAATATAATCAGTAACTGTAAAAGATGTATCATAATAGTTCATCGTATTGAATTGATTCGTAACAATAAGTCAACACATAAAATATTAAATATACCTCAAAGTTTTACTGCTTTCCGAAAGAACGTCACTCAGACACAGATTTATGTACAAAATATTAGAAAACTATCGACATGAATCAACAATAGTAAATCAATTAGATATTTGAAACTCAAATTAACATATTTAAGTCTTTATTAAATAAGAACCAAATCTTAGTTTTACAATAAATGTACAATTGAATCTATATTCTTTCATTTGATCGCACGGGAGTAAGGAAGGAATTTAATGGCATTCCATTTTTTTTTATTTATCCCCCCGATGTGAATTTCAGAACTGTGCATAAAAATATCCCGAGGGAAATACAAGTACAACGATAGTTACGATGGAGGTATTTAATAGATCGGTTTCAACGAATATGACAACCGAAGCGGGGAAAATCAATGCAACTCGCAATAAAAGCTCCCATGGGTGAATTCAGATTCGAGCTATGCAGATGCTGACAAATGCATTACTGCAGTAGAAAAAAACATCCTTCAATCAGTATTTATTATTTGGCATATCTAGTATTTGAAAATATACATTTTAAATTATAGAGAAAACAACAAACCAACAAATGTCCCAGCAAAGAAATACGATGAAATAAAATGGATTTCAATTAACGACATTCATCACTGAATGATGTTTTTTTTATGTTTGTTAGCAATCTACAATAGCACAGAGGTTCGAATAAAAATACTTCAATCATCAGCATTATCATGGATGGATCTGCCTTTATAGCGTAGTTCTTAAGACGTTTCTCTTACATCTCGGGATTTTAAGGTTCGATTCCTAAAAGTACCCGTAAATGACATCAGTTCATCTTTTAATTTGTCAGTGAATTTTTATCCCTTACAGGCAAATAATAACTTTACCAACACGTACAACGATAAACCAAGAGTTTCATGACTACTTCAGTTACGAAGGCTTGCTAAACGGGCCGAAGACCAGATTGTCTTCCGGCCAGATTCTTCGAAATTTCCGCAGTACCAATACGATGTATTAAGTATGTGTCCATATAAGTTCTGCAACTCTGAAACTGTAGCTCAGCCAAACTGGTTGGGATCTCGGTTGAACCTTTAGATTGGCTGTATCTATAGCCTAGACCAGGGGGCGGCAACCTATGACCCGCGGGTTACCGAGTGACCCATTTACTTATTTCAAGTGACCCACTTTAGTTCCGAAAAAAAGTGTATAAAAATAAATTATAAAACATAAACATGAAACAAATATTTTACGAATAAAAAAAATTTAAAATAGATACTTTGTTTTTGCGCGCAAGTCAATTTCGTCCCTTACGTCTCCGCCCTAACAACATGCGCCGCGCGCTGCAGAGTAATGGCGAAGACGTAAGGGACAAAATTGGCTTCAACGTTATGGACGGATAAATTCAAGGAATTGCGGAAAGATTTGGAAAAAACAGAAGATAATCATTTCCTCATGATATCAACGTGTTGGGCGTCACTTCCTACGAAGTTTTCATCTTTGAAAAAAATTGGCTTTGCCATTTGGTTCACATTCGGTTCAACTTATAAATGTGAGCAAATATTTTCACAAATGAAATTTATTTTAAGCAAGAACAAGAGCAGGTTAACTACCGAAAATTCAGATGCTTGTATTCGTCTTAAAACGACTGACTATACACCAGACTTGACTAAATTGACGTCACAAGTTCAACATCAGGGGAGCCATTAATATCGAAGAGAACGTTTATAAATAAAGTTGATTCAACTATGTTTGTTTTTATAATAATTAGAATTTTATTAGTTTTTATAATAATAATTAAACTTTAAAAGCGTATTGTAATTATTTTCTTAATAAAATGTATCTTATTATTCACTAAAAGACTGTTAAAATGAAATGAAAATATCACTGACCCAAACGTCCCTTTAATATTCACATTGTGGTTGATTTTGACCCGCAGCCAAAAAAGTTTGCCGACCCTTGGCCTAGACAATACGTCATCTATGATATTCGTATAAGCAGACAAATGCATTATTTGGAGTTCGAGAGGTTTTCCTAGAAAAATAAATGCATGATGATATTGATTTGATTCCGTCATTTCAGATTACATAACTCAGACTTACTCAAATAATCAACTGTACTATTCGCTTTTGAGTTACGCCTAAATTATTGGAATATTTACTATGAAATAACTTTTTCATTGTATGAAGCACAAGCTGACGGATTTTTTCTACATGATGATATCTTCCATCAACCAGAAAAATGTTACAAAAAAATATTAGTGCTAGGCTCATAGGTAAAAATATGTATATCATATATACTTAAATAGAAAACAACAACAATAAATATCATCAAGGTGAAAAAAAATGGGACTTGAGAGAGAAAAAAGGCATAAAACTTTGGAAAAACACGCTGCTTCATTGAAGCGAGATATACTCGTATTATGTGTTTATTTAGTCACATCGTGACGCAAATCAATAAGGGTTCAAATTTTATGGTAGCGTTTAGTTAATTCTGACAGTTAATAAAACATAATAATATTCTGTCAGTCAAACACGTAGTTCATAATACATCAGACTTGAAAAAATCCCATCTCACACAAAATCTAACAAGTGGACGTAATGTTTGCTCAAATTCCTTGAAACAGGTAAATGTTGGTTGAATTGTTTTAGCTTAACATTGTTAAATTGATATGTGCTGTAGTTTAAATTGTAGGGGTAGTAAAAACATCGTTTAATTTAACCTTAAAGGTTTAAGTAAATTAATTAAAACGGCTTTCGTTCATTATTTCATAGAAAACACAATTAACTTAAACTCGAAGTGAAAATCATAAACCCAGTAAATGATTCCGTAATTCGAATAGTATTTTCTAAAATGATAAAATAGTTATGAAGGATGTTGAACGGCATTTAATGATAAGAAACAAAGTTAATAAGGCACTAAAACATTTAAACTCCTGCCGAACACTATTAAAACTTGCTAAGATGACAGTTCACAATAGTATTTTATTATCAACTTGGATGCATGAGTGAAATGTGAACGTAGTAAAATACTAAAAGAAGCCAAATAAATACTTTAGAAATGTATACACTGAGAAAAATACATGGGATTTCAATTTATAACAGAATACGGAAAGAAGTTAGTAGGAATGAATGTGAACTTAAGGTTAATGTTTTAAATGGGATGACGAAGAACACTCTAAGATGGTTTTAGCATATAAAGCAAACAGCAAAATAATACCTAGCAAATTGCTTTTAAGACACAATTTTTTTAATCACGAATGGTAAGAACAGACGATACACTATATCTGACGGAGCTTGGAAGATCGTTTCAACGTCGAGCTGAGTGGACCGCAAAAGAGGATGTGTGATGCATTAGTCTACAAATGATTCTACTGTCACTAATTACCTAATGTAAAGTCTCGTATTCCATCAATATTTTTGAAAATGTTCAAATGGTCTTGTTTGAAAATTTTCGTTAGCAATTCAACATACTATATTTTGGTATATTTGCATACGGGGAAATATTCAAAATTATGCCGTTATCTTCAAATTTTAAAACTATTGTTTATTTATTTTTCCACTTACTTTTAATCAACATTTTTTTTATTAGCATCATTACATACATTGTTTTGAAACACAAGCAAAAGCTAGTCAACCTCTGTTGGCTAGTTGGTAATATGCCTGTCTTCCAGCCCGGAGGTAGCGAGTTCAAATCCCAGATTTTTTTAAAAAGATTTGAGTCTGTTTTTCAATTAAGCCCTCTTTAGCATATTTATGGTTGGATGGAAGAGATTGCGACATGGAAGTAATCCAGCCAGATTATACTGTATAGAACAAAAATGTAATACAATACAAAACAAGTCCCGATTTTTTGTTTTCTTATTGTTTGCGATTAACACATCAACAGTGTTTTTCTGAGTAATAGAGACATCAATAAATATATAAAAAAAATATTCATTCATTTTTGTCACTCATTACATAAAAATATTAAAAGTAATATGACACATGCGTGTATTAAGGGATTAAATTAAAATATAAGTATAATTGAAGGGAATGTAAAAACATTCGTTTAATTGAATTTAATTTATGAAAACTGTTGCAATAAAGTGATAAAATTAAATAGATGTTTCATACGTACGCGTACGTTTAAAGCGTGCTTTAGGAAAGTCTGTTCCTTAGTCACTTAGGAGTCGTTCTTTATTGTTATTATTGTTTATCAAATAACACCTGGACCATTGTATGGGTTAAGTATCAAACGGAAACACGAGTACTCACTAAAATATTCTCCGGACTTGTGCCCGACTCCCACAATTGTTTCACTAATATGTTTATTCCTCTGAGGTTTATCGGGCCGATATGTTGGCTAAACAATAGTAAGTCGGAATCAGTTCCTCTGTCGTAGTGGTGAGGTATTACGTTTCAGCATATTCAATTAGCTAAATTGTCAATAGAAAACAGGGATTAAGCACAAGGCAATATTAATCTAAATATAACATTATTTAGACAAAAGACATTCACGTTATATTTTGTTAAATACATCTTTTTTACACACAATTCAGTGTATGTGACATAAATAATACATACGCAAGATTGAGTGTGTAGAAAAAATACAATATTAACATTCATATTATTTTAGCAAATATACAGAGTAGTGCAATGTAACACAAGCCATAATTTAAAAAAGGGTGTAAACATATCATATAATAACAAAAATGGTATATAACACATAAAAAGCCATACTGGTTATAATTAAGGTTCAAAATATTACTTTTTAAATAAAAAAATACAAAAAATCATAAATTGGTAAAAGGTTCGTTTCCTTTTTTTACTTTGGAAGTTGTAGTTTTTTTAGACCGAAGTCCAAAAATTGGTTACGAGACCAAATAAGATTATTATTTTGATGCATAAATATCTGAATTCAGTAATACGTGTCTAAAACTTAGCGATAAGATATATTATTAAGGCTTCAAATGAATTTATTATTTGTTCAACAAACATCTTAAACGCCCCATAGAAAGGAAAATTTGTTGAAAAACTATGAAAAGTATTCTTGCATTCAGCTCACATCCTAGTTTCTCATTTTTTACGTATTAAGTTAGCCATTTGAGTATGTCAAAATTATAATTTTCTTTCAATTTACTTTACTTATACTTTCCTTACTATTTAGGTAGTAAAAATGCGTGTCGATAACCACTTTAATATTTGTCGTATCACGTTGTATCACTTCGAAAAAGGATAGACTGCAGCAGTCATTTCGCGATCTCAACCAACTCTTTGGTGAAGCAACGATCGGCGAAAGTCAAGATCGAAAATTGTTCAATCGTTTCGAATCCGGCAACACAAGCTCAAAATATGTGGAAGGAAGAGGTCGACCAATCTTACTACAAATAAAGGATTGATGTATTTGTCAGTAAATGCACTCGCATGCTAAAAAAAATTATTTTACAACAAATTCATCGCACAACGTCCTCAAAACAAACCTTGATACTGTTTACTAATGGCAAAATGTTTGAATCATTCATGTATTGTATTGTATTATTTTTTTGTTGTAAATAGTAATCTGGCGGGCAAATTGCCATGTGGTAATCTTTTCCTATCAATCAGAAATATTTTAAAGAGGTCTTGAGAGAAAACCAGACTAAAAACCTTTTTGCACAAAATCTTTCTCCACCGGGAATCGAACCCGCCACCCCCGGGCTGAGAGACAAGCGTCTTATCAACTAGGTCACGAAGATTTTCGTTTATGATATTGATTTATTTAATAAAAAAAAACATTTAAAAAAAACGAAATAGACATTCGAGATAAGCTCATTTCATTATACACAATTTACCCATATGCTGCAAAAACCCTTATTCTAAGTAGATTAATACTCAATATATGCTTTATACAAACTTATAATTTCATCATTCTATAAAATACTTTTTATTAAATAGAAAAAGAAATCAGGCTATTCAAAGAATTTAAAGACGAAAATAGAAAGGATTTCTACCAGTATTATTTCGCAGAATTAGCAAATTAGTTTAAATTAAAGGCACCGCAGGTGTAAAGGAAACCTGTGTCAATGTCATTCTGTGAGCTTTCCTGCTCCGGGGATACTTGGAATTCTGAGGAAGCTTATCGGAGCAGCCTCCAGGGCTAGTGGGAGATAGAACAATTACAACTCTTAATAGCGGAAAAAACTAATGAAATTCTTCCTGAATTTCGAAGAAAAGGAAATGCCTACGTTTTTTTACATTATACTCGTATTCATCCTACGATAGATGACCTCCGTGATGTAGTCAGTAAAACAATTATTTTCCAAGGGTTTGGTTCCCGATAATCAAAACATAAAAAGGTTTTCGATACTCGTACAATTTGTTTGGTAATAATGCTAGTACGTCCTTGAAATACACAATGATGAACAATGTGTGTCGTGCATACTCCAGTGGTTTTTAACTCGATCTGATAAATGTAGTAGAAGAAAATATTGTGTCCTGAATTCACTCTTCAGCATGTGTATATAAATACTTCATATATAGTGATATACTCAAATGGATAAGTTCCACAGTCAAATATAGTGATATACTCAAATGGATAAGTTCCACAGTCAAATATAGTGATATACTCAAATGGATAAGTTCCACAGTCAAATATAGTGATATACTCAAATGGATAAGTTCCACAGTCAAATATAGTGATATACTCAAATGGATAAGTTCCACAGTCAATCAATCAGTTTTTATTTGTTTCTGTTTTTTGCGTTTTGTTTTATAATAAAATCTCTCTAAGTATCACCAAATAATTACATATATATGTCATTTATACCTGAAGCATTAACACTGTGGAGGTTTAAAGATATTGTAATTTGTTTAGTCAAACACTATTTGTTCCACTTTTTATAACGGTGTAACCCTACCGGTTTCAAGGTTTTCCCCTCATCATCAGGGAAGCACAAACAAGTTTTGTTTATAAACGGGTAGGGTTATACTATTATATGACAGGAAAACAAAAATAATTTTTGACTAAACATATATATCCCCTTCGTTTTACACATTACAAAGAATCCATGAGAACCTTAAAACATTTTTTAAAACAATCACAAAAGTGTTGAAACGTAAATATAACAAAAAGAATGTTGTTTTAATTATGAAACGAATCCTGAAAAATCTGGAAAAGGGAGATTATTATTTAGGATGATGAAATGAGGTGGTTCCAGTATATTGAAACCATGTGTGATAGAAATTGTCTGAAAATGTGAGAATGAGAAATGAAAGGTGTGTTAAAAAATATTTGGGCTTTAGATTTTTCATAATTTAATTAAATATTAATTAATACAAAGAAACGAATTGAAAACCACAAGGATTATTAGGAAAAAGGCTTCCGAGAATTTTTGTGGAAAAAATAAGGCATTTTTATCTTCTTTTCTGTAAGCTTGTTTTTGAGACGGTTTTTTAAAAAGTCCCTTTTAATATTTTTGACATATTAAAATGGTCGACATTTGAAATGCGACCATTTGTCTCTTTAATAAAAATTTGACTGCCACGGTTAAAAATATGTGTGATCAAAAAAATTAAAATACTGATTGAAGAGAAAAAATATTCAGTACCAATTTTTTATAAAAAATATTTTTTAACGACCTTCGTGACCTAGTTGGTAAGGTGCCTGTATTTCGACCTTAGGTTTGTGAGTTCGATTCCCGTCGGAACTCAGATTTTATTTTAAATGAGTTAATCCTATATTTCCCTAAAGGCTTTTTTATCATTTTACTTGTTGGTTGCGAGAGATTGCCATATGGCAATAAATCCATCAGGTTGTACTTTATACAGTAAAATAGCAAGAAAAACGAATCTTTATGGGAATTATCGCATCAAGACACACTAAAATATGGTAAGAAAGATATTGTAACTTGTTTTAAATTTTCGATTCACTATAACGGATAATCAGTCAAATATTTTTAATAGATTTGCACATATCATAGAATTAACATGAATCTGAAAAAAAACTCTAGCTCCAGTTATTATGTTTTTTTTTATTCCCAAAAAAATTGCGTTACCTATCAGGGCTTCGTACTATGTAAATCAATTTTATCTGTCCTTAGACTTTAAAATTTCCTTGATGACTCTGTTATCATAATTTCCTTTATATTACCTATCTACCAAGCTCAGATAGAGAACATTAACCTCCCTAACGAGCTATCTTCAGGTCAATATGTCATTGGCCATCTTATTTTAATCTCTTTTCACTCCCATATTCTTAAGAACTTTTTTCATGATATCTATAAGTCTTTTTTTTTAGTCTACCAAGTGGCCATCTTCAGAGTTGCTGGGTTTGCATAATGATCTCTGTTGACAGTGTCAACTCAGATCTCCATACATGGCCTACCCATGTTAAGTTTTTATAAACTTATGTCACTAGTAATAAGTTGTGTGCATTATTTAAATTATAATGGTTAGTTGTTCTATACATTGTCAATTATTTAACGTTACCTATCAATAAGGAAATCATCATCCACATTTATTTTTTTTTCGTTTCAATTGCGTGCAGCACAATTGCCAACTCAGTATGCGAATTCTTTTTGATATTTTATTTCTTTCTTTTCTTCTTCTTGTACAAAATACAAGAAAATATTTGTTTATGCTTTGTTATTGAGTCCAGCTGTGATCCCGTCGCGATAAAGACGAGTGTCGAAAGAATCATCTTTACAGCATAGTGATTTATGAGATTTTACTAATTTACACATCCATATAACAATATCTTTTTTGTTATCTGTCCCATTCAAAAAATCTTGGGTTTCGTTAGTTTCTTGCAAATACGCATTTTTTTTAAATACCATTTGTATTTTATGATACTTTGTTTTTAAATATCATGGAATCGGTTATTATCGACGGCCTTGGACTATTTCAGGCCATTTTTGCCAAATAATTTTAACCGAAATATGAATGTTCCAGCCACTAAGTTAATATCAGGTTTTATCAGAGTCAATTTAATGTTCAATAAATTAATGATGAACAATTATTACAAATTATAGAAACATGAGAAGCAACCACATTAAATCCAAGATGTAAAAGTGAAATTATCGATTGATGAAAACTTTTCATTTTATTATACGGGCATGGAATTAAGTCACACAAAACCGTTTATGTTTTTTTTTTATATTTTTGTAAGAAACGTTTTTGTTCTTTAATGCCCTACATTAGAAAAATAATTTAAATTCCAACAATAATATTATGGGCAATAAATAATACTGATGTCTGGCAAAAAGTGTAAATATTTTTGCAAGTGAAAAGTATTGTTTCACGATATTTATATTTAATAAAACAGCAAAAAAGGTCCTTAAAATTACCCTTCTGGAGCTCTTTTATAATTGGAAACTCAAAGTAAAATTTTAAAAAGTAAGGTAATTTTAAGTTGATTTTCATAATGATGTATCACTTGACGTATAATAAAATCATATTTCATGTATTGTTTTTCTAAACATTATATTATTAACATTCAAGAAGATTTGATCACGTATTATTCATATTTTCACTTTCACCCGTTCAATTATTCATAGGAAAATGTAGAGGGTTTTGTACTCGTGCTAAACACGTACAGGGAATCCCATGTTAATCCGTTCTGACAGTCCGTCACAATGTTCTTGTCCTGACACAGTGAACGTACAACACATCTAACCTGCCTTTCCTTATTAATAACATTCACTTGATATTTCATTTAAAATTCATACTAAAAAAAGATTTAAAAAGATTAAGTTGAACGAGTAGTTTTACACCTCACCTTAAAACTAAAAGAGAATATATTTAATAACATATGTGTTAAGTTTTTTTAGCGTATTCTAAATAATCTACCCTAGATTAAGTAAAATAAAATTAATACTGATTTTGCAATTATTTTTAAATAAATGTCAGACAACGAAGATTTTTTAATGACATTTGTGCGTGTCTTTCAGAATTTTCGCCTTTACATAAATATTTTCAATATCCATAATTATTCTATAATTCAATTTTCATCACCAAACGTGATATTAGAATAAAGTGATTCCATTAACACAAGTATCAGCAAACCGTTCGGGGGAAAACCTGGCTGGTCTATTACTGCATAGCAATCTCTACCAACCAACCAGAAAAAATATACAAAAACCAATGAAGATGCTGGGCTTAGAGTTTTAAAAAATCATATTTTTACATAAAAAAACTTCGAATGTCGGATAAAGATTGGGAAAAGTAAAGGAATAAAAATTGAAAAAACACGCAGCGTCATTGAAGCGAGTATAATACTTTGTAAGTAGCTTTTTTAAGCACACCTACGGGGTAGTTGTCATGCTTTAAAGACCTACTTTAAACTTTAGTATGGATATGAAGGAGGCAAATGATACATACATTTAAACTTTAGTGTGGATATGAAGGAGGCAAATGATACATACATTTAAACTTTAGTGTGGATATGAAGGAGGCAAATGATACATACATTTAAACTTTAGTGTGGATATGAAGGAGGCAAATGATACATGCAGGAATCGAAAAGTCTGGAAATGGAGTAGTAGAAAGATTATCATGTTCGTAGACGTGTACTTGTACTTAAACGATAAAGTATTTGATTTTTGTTCTAACAGATTTTTCTGTTGTTTCAGATTTCGCGTACCGTAAAGATTTTTAGGTCCAAGTAAACAAGACACTTGATCAACATCACCAGCACTATAACGCATGATAAGTCAAACATAACAACCCTCACTTACTACATATATATTTGCAACATATCTTTTGCAATTGATCGGTCAGTCTGCTTTCACACAATCATTATAATTACCTCAATTTTGATTTTCACTTGTTTCCATATCTTTTGAAAACACTTTTCAATAAAGCAAACACAAGGTACCAATATGTATCTTTACGAGACGGCTGCTTAAATTTTTCAAAATGAGTATAAAATTCTCATAGTTGTAGTGATGGTGGTGTTTTATGAAATGAAAATAAGTTTCGAAAGAAAAAATATTTAAAGGGCAAAGAGTAAGGGGCGAGATCATGAAAGAACTTTGAATAATGCTAACATTAACATATTGAATACATTAAGAAGAATCTCACAAAATTTGCATCGAAATTATATATTCTGTTTCTTTAATATTAAGAAGGAAATTTCCATTACAAAAGCACTTCTTAAAATCTCAAGTTAATCACAAACGAAATATCGATAAGAATCTTAAATAATAATAAAAGAGCAATTAATAAAGCGCTGTTTAGAGAGCAGACTCTCCTCAAGGGCACTCAGACTTGGGACACGAACCCACTATTTTCAAAATATTGAAAAAATTACGACCAAAATGTAAGTTGAGTGAAGAAGGCTAAAAAGGTGGCAGTTGTGGCCTTTAAATCGGGTACATTTCTGAATCTGAAAATGTTGAGAAAAACATATTTGGTAAGAAAACCACAGAAAACATATCAAAGAAAGGCAAACTGCAAATAATACTTCTAAAACCTTTCGGTATGTGGTAGTTACAAATTTAGCTTTATGTAAAGCAGAACGGAACTATCGCCATCACGACGAAAATGCACCTCGTAAGGTCTTCGTAATATTCATGCATGGTGCTGAAAATTGGACTCTAAAAGCAAGCGAGAGACGTCAAATAGATGCAATTGAAATATGATGCTGGAGTTAGAATGTATGCAATTGGAGCTACAATAGGAACGTTGAATATATGCAAAATAACAGCAAGGCAAACTAACGCCTCCGTTCTCAAAGAACTGAGAATCACCAACAGATTGTCAATAACATGCCTTTGACGAGTCCTCCAATTATTTGGGTACAATGCTCGTGGCCAAGGAGACAGTTTGAATAGATTTGTGGTTACTGGAGGCGTGGAACGACGACGCATAAGAGGGAGAATTTCAATGCGTTGGACTAACCAAGTGAGAGATGCAACTAAACTACCCTTAATAACTGACTTTCGAGCCGCGGAGTGCAGGGATGAATGGAGAGGAATCGTCGGAGGCTATCATAGGAGTCACGATGCGCAGTCATGAGCTACACGACAGGATATATGGAAAGTATAGTGCATGTATGTATGGTTCATTTAAAATAAATTTTGATTAGACCTCCCAAAAAGGGCTGTCTTCAAGTACTGCCTGAAGCTGAACACACCATCCACATATTTAGCACTAAGGTCGTAATTCATAGACGGTTTAAATACTAAATACATTTCTCGTATGTTTAAATTTCGAAATTCGTATTCAGAGTTGGTCCTCATAAGTAACTTATTTAAGAAAACTACGATGAATTTGAATGAATTTAAAGTTGAAAAACCTATTTCGTCAGTAAAAAATTATAAAGATTAAGTTTTCAATGTTAAGATTAAACTTAAAATTAGGGATTTAGAAGCAGATCATTCCACGCCACGCAATGGGATCAACAGTGGTGTGGTCTTGTGATAAAAGCTCGCCATATGTGTCGATTCAGCACAGTCAATTCAAGCAATAAAGATGAGATCCACCTTAAAATTCGGCACCTTCGCAAAGCAACATATCTCAGACATACATCCGAAACACACAATGAATACTGAATGCATTGGGTTACATTATAGTGCGATCGAATAACTGTAAAAAAAGTCGGATTAAATTAAACATGGAACCTTTCAGTGTTGGCACCATACAGGGATGAAGAAATTAATTCATAAAAACCATTTTTGTAAACTGATATTTCTTAAAACTTAAAGATTATTTAGGGAAATAACTAAACAAGTGTTTTATGTTTATATATTCCATTTACAATAACAGAAAATTAGATAAAAAAACATTTTATTTAAACCTTGATACCGACTGCAATCGAACCCGCAACCTCCGGAGGTTACCCGAAGACAGACGTCTTACCAATAAGCTCATGGAGGTTGTTGTAATAACAAAGCCTTAATAATTAATTATAATCTTACTTATGACCAAAATTAAAATCCTGACATCATTACGAGTTTGATTTGACAATATTATTTTTAATTATAGATTTCATATTTATATTGTAGAACTCCATTTTATATCAGAATGATTTGACACTTAAATTTGAAAAAAAATCTACAAAACATCTTAAATTTAAGTAAAAGATGTGTTTCACTTTACAAAATCATTGTCAAACTGAACTCAATACATTGCTAACCAAGCTTACAAAGCAAAATATTTTACAATCTACAGCTTAAAACTAACATAACAAATATTTTAATAGAAGTCGACTATTCTGACATGTTGGGAACCACCAGCTTTTAAACAACCCAAATTTAACCATTTATATGTTACTTTTAAGCTAAAATATTTAGCTTTATAACTTAGTGAGCAATGTATTGAGTATAATTTGACAATGATTTTGTAAAGTGAAGCAGATCTGTCACTCAAATTTAAGATCTTGAGTAGATTTTTTTTACATTTAAGTGTCAAATCATTCTGAAATAGAATAAAGTTCTACAATATAAACACCAAATCAATTAGTAATAATTGTAATTTGTTTTATCAAACACTGTTTATTCCACTTTTTGTAACGGTATAACCCTACCGGTTTCAAGGCTCTCACCTCATCATCACGGGAAAAGCCTTGAAACTGGTAGGGTTATACCATTACAAAACGTGGAATAAACAATGCTTGATAAAACAAATAACAATGTCTTTAAACCTCCACAATGTTGATGCCTTAACTATAAACAATAATTATTCATAATAATATTGTCAAAACAACCCTCTAATAATGTTAGGTTTTTTTTTATTTTAGTAAGTTATAAAAATATAATTCATTAATACAATTAACAATTTTGAGAAGCAGTGAAAAAAAGTTAAAAAAAACGTCAATTCTCATTTTTTTAAGTAAAAGTATATAAATGGACTTGGAAAATTTCGCAATGAATAAAGATAAGACTCAGAAATTCCCTATAGATTGAAGTTTAATGCTAAGATAATCTCACCGTTACAACATTTTTAATATTAAACGAGATTAGTACTTTTACCGTTAAGTGGAAAATTAAAAACAAATATTCAAGGCAAGACATTTTTGAATTCCGAATCACAAGTTTGTGAAACACTTACGTAGAAGAAAATCGTTTAATTCGTTTTTTTAAATAAGATTTGTTAAAATACTTGGATATTGAATTGACGTATTAATTCTATGATGATAATTGATTGTGAAAATAATTAATAAACTTCCTGCCCAGTATCCTTTTCGTTAAAGCTTTTCAGAAAGTATCGGGTCCTGAACATAGCCAATTTGCATCTCAAATTCATTCTCTGGCACTACCATCGAGAGGAAGGGAAAATGCAGACTCAGCAGAGACACATGACACGCATGGCAACTAATCAAATATTCACCATACCTAGAGTTAAAACCTCTTTTGCCCAAAGGCAATATGCATATTTAGCTCCCATGAAATACAATGACGTGCCGAATTCAATAAAGGTGACGGGAGGAAAACCATTTAGACAGTCGATCGGAGCGTGGTTGTTATTGCGACAGGAGTTTGAGTACTTGGGCTTTCAGGATGAATGACGTGTGGAAAAGGTTTGTGTGGGCTCTTGAGTGTGGGTTTCTTTTTCTTGTTTTATATTTGTATTTCTGTATATTTTTGTTTTTATTATTATGATTGTGTGCGGTATATTATGGGATGAACATTTTGGTATTTTTGAAGTGATGATGTGTGAGGAGTTTGATTTCGCATGATGTTTCCAGTTGTAATTAAGTGTCACTGTTTGTCAGGTTGATGATAATGAGCAACGGGGTTTTGTTTTTGTGTAATCAAAAATCGGAAAGAAGTATCGATTTATTTTTTCATGCTACATATCCGCAGTGAGATACAAGCAAAAGCCTAGTTTACTAGGAATACGACAAATGAAAGGTAACAAACCCAGATCCATTAAAATTGTATGTCCAAATTAAATTACCTGTTGTTTTTTTCGCAAATTATGTATATTTCTTGTCATCTGTAAATATATAAATAAAATAAAATTATACTTTTATACGGATATATGTAAAAAAAAGGTTTTTTATTAATTATTTTGAAAAATAAATTAAAAAAAGACTCCTGCGCAAACTGTGCGGTATGATTACACAGTCGTCATAAGTCAAAAGATGCACTCGTCTTCGGCTACGAGAGATAATGAGAAGAACCTAACGATCGCACAGCGCGCGCCCACTACACAGCAATTCCGAGTTTAATTGACTGTCATCTGTAGCTTGACGAAATTTGAAATCATGCTGGTTAAAGGTGCATTCCGTCATCTCTGTGAATGTTGTTTAGATATTTAGAAATTTCGGTTGCCTCTTTGAGGAGATGTGAATTATAATTCAATGACTTATTCAAAACACTTGATCCCAACGGATTTAGCCTAGTTTACTGGGGGCACGACAAATGAAAGGCAACAAACCCAAATCCATTTAAATTGTGTATTCAATTTCAATTACGTGTTGATTTTTCGCAAATTGTATATTTTATAGATTTCTTGCCATGTGTAAATAAAATTAAAAAAAAAAAAAAAAAACTAGTCGTCGTCATTGTCCATCATTGAGATTGTTTATTTAATTTTTAAATCTGTTTATTTAATAATTTTATTTCCAAGAAAAAAAACTTGTTGCAGATTTTTCTCATTCATTTTAAATGTATTTATTTCGACAAGAAATTACGTGGAAAATATTTTTTTTATCACAGATCTTACACGCCATAATATTTTTTCCCAAACTTTTAACATGCAATAATCAAACATATATCTTGTTAATATCTATACCAAGTTTCACTGTCTTATGTTTTAATAGAGCTTATTTTAATGAGTTACGTTTTTAAGTAAAATAAATACAATACTGACAAATAATTTAATAAAAAAAACCTTAAAAACACATAAATATTATTTGCGTATTTCTCGGACAAAAAGTGACAGTTAATATGCAAATTCAATGTGCAAAATCATTATTTGTGGTTTCCATTTATTCCGCTTGTTGTATTTGAAAGGCAATGATTTACTAGTCCCGCAGGAAGACTTGTTTATATTAAATTCCACAATATTCAATTAATTTGATGTATTATACATCACATGCAAGTACTCGCATATTATTTTCTAAATAATAAATTGAGATTCATATTTTATACGAATCGGAGGAATCGTGTTTGCAAAAAAAGATGTTAACCTTTCCCTTCATGTGCTAAAAATTCCGCGCGTTCCGATGCTGTATATTCAATACACATGTAAAATAAGAATATTCATAGCCAATCGCTTAAATTAATTAAATTTGTAGTAAAAAGTGATAATAATTTAAATTTAATTGCTAAAACATGAAGAAAACATCGGCCGACGTTCATAAAACGGGCAAAGCGACCATCTCAAATGCATACCCGAAAGATACTGAAGCGAGAGAAGCGAGCGAACTGAGATTCTATTTCTTGTGTTCCCATGTACCGAAGTAGAGTGAGAGTGAGACGTAAAAAGCATTGCTTCCTCACCCATAGCGGTTTTTTTAGAATGAATTTACCTACGTCACACACTGACACACGTTTGATTGTATTGGTGAATTTATTTCCAATTTTCACAAAATAGCTCTGATGTGGCCGATAAGTGCTAATTATTATTAATATTATTTTTTCATTCAATGCGTAAATGTATTACGGAGGAATACCTAAAATCTGAACCCAGTTTTCATTATATTTATTGAGATATTAAAGTTTTTAAAAGCAATGTGTACTAGTTACACATCACAGGAAAGCAAGGGTTAAAGTTTAAAAAATAATGCTTGCAAAAGTTATAAGAAAATAAATTTACTAACTGAAATATCAATTTATTGTCCCGCACCGCAAGCAGTACCAGTATCTTTCCCCCAAGAATTAGAGATAACCAAAAGACTTTGAGTATTTGTCAAAAAAAATAATGAAAGTCTGGAGTAGTTGGTGAACACGGAGGACTTTTGAGGAAAACGAAAAATTGGTAGGTGTAATTTGAGATGGAATAAATTAAAGAATTACAAAATCATCCTCTTTAAAAACTGCATTCATCATGGGCCAAGACGGGGAAGAATGAAGACAGGTGGTGCAACAACCAGGACGCTCAGCACTGAGCATGCGATGAAGAAGAACATAAATATAATAGGAATTATTCAATTGATATTTTTGAAATGTGTATTTAACGAATAAATTTACAATTTTATATCACATAAGAGTCATTGTGTATAAAATTTGTTATAGGCACTTGGACACAAAATATAACCAGAACAAAGTAAACGTTTTTTTTTTCTTTTCTCATACAAACTTTACCTTTAAATCTTTTCTCTATTTTCAAATTCTTGTTATATGTACAATTATTACGTCTGGTTTTTGTGTTTTTTTCTTCTAAGAATTTGATTTGATATCTTGATCAATAGTTTTCTAACTATTTGTGACTTAATGTATAAAACTTTATTTCCGTGGATTTCGTTATACTGGGTTCAAGTATATTAAATTTCTTTTAAATTTGTTGGATTACAGTTTCTGAATTCATGATTTAAAATTGGAATAATTATTACCTTACTTACATTTATGCATATGTTCTAGTAGGAACTACTCGTAGATGGAAAAAATACTACCCGAATGGAAAAGCTAAGTGCGAATTTCAAATCAATAACCTTTTTACTGGAATTCAGCTCGTGAGTCATGCGGCCTATAATGTTTATATGAAAAGCAAGATGAAGAAAATGTTAACTTGATTGTTATTTGCTAGATTTGTTGTCCGATCGATACATTAGGGTTTTTAAATGCTTAAATGATGTTTCTTTTAACAAAGTTGATTGATTAAAAAATATGAGTTCCACAATTGCTGAGAATGGAGGTCTCGAGAATGTGCGACCTATAAGGGTATGTGCTGCCCACGATGCTTTTAACAAAATAAAGAGCGTTTCATTCCTCAGTGTTCAGCCCTAAACTGTTTTACACCTGCATCCTACCTATATTACTGAGTAGCTCTAAATCTTGAAATGTTTACAAGACCTAAGAGAAAAAAATTATTTAAATTTATGATAAAAATGTTTTAAGAAGATGATGCGTTGTACGAATATGTGACCGGTAAATTTGTCACATTATCGCACAGCTCACAATAAAGATGTTATCATCCACAAGATACTACGAATCGAACGCCCATCCTACAATATAAACAGATGTTAAGATAAGGCTATTCACGGTTTAACTTGGAAGAAAGTGGTGATGGGTAGTGAACCGAACTGATGGAGTTCGTTTTGACGCATCCCTGTGCTCTTGGTGGAACGTTACGAGTAATGATGATTTTTAGGAGAAAAGCATTTTCTTTCTAATAAAACAAAGATTGAAAAGTTAGGTTTTTTTAATAAACCTTACAAATTTGTTCATTCTTTTAAAATAATTAAGAACTCGAATGATTCCATTTGATTTAATAAAGGCGTATGCTTCAATTTTAATATTTATTCACAATAGCATGACACCAAAATATAATATATCCAAATGTTGCGTTCTCCTTCAAGTAGGATAAAAAATTTGTTTGTTTATACAAATTAACTACATGACAATAATTGTATATACATATTATGTAATTAAAAAAAATATTGCCAAAGGAAAGTGATATTATGAACACATAATTAATTTTGTTTAGATATGTTATTCTCTCGTATCCACCAGGATTTCCGTTAATCCTTTCATAGCACAAACTTTAATGGACTTACTTTGCACTCAGTCATATTAAATCACAGAGTTGTCCCTTAGTAAACATGTTATTGTTTTAACCCTGGTGTTTACTCGATCATTTCCAAGTTTAAATATATACACGTGTATCCTTATTTTGTGAACTCATAATAAAAGGGAGTAACTTGGTGACTTCCTAAATTTTTCAAGACCTTCCTTGTGGCCAGAGCATAACTATATTTTTTGTCATTTCATCTAAATTTCATCTCAATATATGGTATCTAGACGAAAATCCTAGAAAATTTTTCCAAGGATAAACGAATTGCAAAGAAATCTTTCGATGTGCAATAGTAACGCATTCTGCTTTATGTGGAAAGTAGTGTATGTGTCTAGTATTGATATATTAAATAATCATAAATTCTGATTAAAATTTCCAAAAAGAGCTTAATTGATAATCACTAACACATATTGAGTGGGTGAATTGAACGAGTACAATTTTGTTTCAGTTTTATAGCCTTGACCTTTCTAAGCCCTGGCGTTTTTTATACTTGCATGAGTCATGTTAATGTCAATACTTTTTTGTATAACTTGGATTTTTCAACACATGCACAATATTGTTTTAAAATCTTTATAGTATTTAATACTTTCATAATCAAAATTAACCGTACATTGGACAAATAAATAGTGAAATGAAAAGTCTGATGCGCTTATTTCACTTTAAATTTATTCATTTAATTTACAAAACAACAGTGTCTTTTACAAGCAAAAGCACGTAAACTAAATTCAATACAAATAGTTAAAATTATTGACAAAATTACAAGACTTAATTTTAAATTAACACGTAGATACAAAAAAAACAGTAATAATAATTATCTATACAAAAAAAAGTAAGAAATAATTTTATAATAGTATGTTTATTTAAATTCAATATATGTATGTACTCGTATATTTTAAAATATTACCAAATTTAGCCAAGTAGACTTACATAACTGTGGGATACATGTTTTATATTGTTAAATTACTAAGATTTATTATAAGTGGAACAACGCTTACACAGAACAAGAAGAATTGGATTTTTCGAGAATTTTACATATAGATCTAAAATTTTACAAATACGCAAGCTCACTTATAGCTCGAGATGCAATACGCTTTGCAGAATCAAAACATTCTACATGTTGATGCAAGGTTACTCAACTCCAGAGGCAAAGTTTTGTCCTTTTCTGCTTTGTTTATATAAATTATATACAAGTTTTATATATTGAAACATAAAAGCACAAAGTTAGTAACTATTTATAAATATTGCGATATTCCGCATGTGAGACGAATGGAAGCTGGTAGAGTGCCAAAGGGTGTGCTCTACGGAGAGCTCTGCAATGCAAAGAGATCACACGGAGGTTAGCACCTTCGTTTCGAAAATGTAAGAGAGAGTTTAAAGATCTTGCACAAAACCGAGGAAAATGTCGAGAAGTTCTCCGGGTGGAAATTTTGTATATGATGCCAACTGATTGAGGGAGCTGGAAAGAAGGGGTCAATGTAAGCAGTAAATCTCAGACGAAGCCTCCATGTAATATTGGAGATGCGATGTCTGTACTCTTCAGAACAACAATTGGTTTGCATAGTCACATAAATAAAAATTGCTCCTTACAATTGCTTGAGACTTAAATGGAATATTTTATCTCATCTGTCTTTCGTCGACAAGTGGCTACCGTAGAATATGTGATAGAGTTTTGCTTACGCTTTGAAGTAAATAACTTATTTGGCATATAACCTATTTGATAATTAAACCTATTTTCCAAAATATATTCGTTGTCTTTGTTTTCCAAGTCGTTTTTCTAAAGAAACGGCTCAATACTTCGGTAACATTTAGGTCTTGAACGATTTCATATTCTCTACCCCATATCTATTAGGGTCGAATGTGCAGCGATGCTTAGGTGGATTTGTTTTGGGCCATCTCGGGAACAATCTCCTAGTAGAGCTGATGTATGTTGATTCCACATTTTTTAATGAATGTTACTTTATTGAGTTATTTAAATAAAATATTATTATTTATGTTTCAAAAGTCGAATAAAAAATGCTAAAGAAAAGCTTCAACTTAAGACTGACGTATTAGGCAGGACCATGAGGAGTACATGAAAATGGTGTGAGTTTGTATACATACTCGTATAAGGAATAAATAAATACGAACAAAATACATGCATATTATCACGCCATGTTCCTTGCAGGGTAGGCAAAGAGAACAGATTTCCAAACTTTTCTATCCAAGCACAAAAATCCGCTTCTTCTACATTCATACATCTCGTCATACACATTCTTCTGTTATTCATACTTCTTACTTTTCCTTCTTTCAAAATCTTCTAACTAACAAAATAAATGTACAAAACAAATATGAGTGGGCAATATATAGAAGAAGAAGACCAAAAAAATGTATGGTTGAATCAAGTGAATGCTATTTTAATAGAAATGGGGTGTAAAAAGTCAGAGAAATCGTAATAGCATTTATGAAAATGTATATAGATGTAGAGAAGACAAAATAAATGTATCGCCATGGAAGAGTCTGACGCTGTACCTTCTCTGTGCCTATCAAAAGAGGGAAACAGCATGATTTATTTCTATTTTATTCATACGTGTACATTTTAAAGGTATCTATCTGCTGCTTGCGTTTGAATTTATTATATTCTTGATTAAAAACTGAAGCTTACATTAATCCGAGAAAAAAATCGTATTTTATGCTTGCGAATCGTGAACCATTACCTCTTTGGAAGAGTTGAATATGTTGTGTTGTCGTGAATTTCTAATCTGATGAGTACGTGGAAAGCAAAAGTTATGCTTACTTGACTAAAAAGGTTATTTATCAACCCTTCCTCCCACGGGGGTCTGACCGTAGAATGACTTTTAACACATTGTGACTAAGTCAATGTGCAAAGATTAAGTTTATGATTGCTTTGAATTTTATTTTAAGACAAAGTTTCTTTGAATGATTTTTAAAAAAGTCATTGTTTTTTTGCTGTTTCATTTAATGTTTTGGTAATTTTCGCCTCATCTAAGTTATAGATTTCATAAAATCATTTGTGTAGAAAACTCTCAAAACCAGAAGGGGTTGTCATAACAAATGCAACAAAACCCTGATGGCAACTCAAGGATTAGGGCAGAAATAGATGGAGTTATAAAGAAGGGCTTAAAAATATATACAATATGTAGCTTAAAAATATATACAATAAGTAGTTAGAAAATAATGTTTTAACCTTTCATATAGGGTTTGGCCAATATAATTTTTCATTAAAAAATCTGTATTTTTTTTAATTTGCTTTCTTTCCTTGTATTCCTTGTTCTATCGTGCATTATTTTTTCACACGTATCACAACGCTGTCATTTTTACAGTATTTATCTTTCTTTCATTCCTTTTTCGCCACGTCCAAGTTTTGCTTACGTATCCTAATGTTGAGACCAAGTTTCTATTAAAATCAATCGGTTTTGCTTCTCTTCAAATACTCCGTTTGGTAAATATATTGTATAACCCACCATTATTCCACTGATATTACAGATAATTGTTTTATTGGGAATTGAATTATGATATTTTAGATTCTGACTATGGGGCGTGGTTATTACTTTTATTTTGAGTTTTGTGGAGGGAAAACTATTGTGATGTCGATATTCTCGTGTCACGTGCTAATCTGCGTTGGTTTGGGTACAAAGCTTGCATGCCTGAATATATCCCTTTTTAGTTAGTTGACAGAAGGCAGGAGAAAGCACGGTGGGTAACTCAAGAGAAAAAAAAGCTACTCCATGAGATGCTTAAAAACATTTATGCTCAGCACAATTGGGAGCAAACAGTAGCCGGCATAGTCAAATGGCATGTAACTTTTGCTAATTATCAGGGACCGAATGAAAAAAAGAAGATGCGGATAATCTGCAAAAAATTAAACTCCTTGGGCTACACGCAACAGGATATGCCTATCGCAAATATCATACATAGAGACATATACGGTGACACCAACGTCAAATTCACTGATCTTCCCTTTGTAGTAGACCTTCAGTTATACTCTTCACGGGTAATGAACATCCCTCTTAAACTTTTTATTTTTTAGCAACTGTTTTTTGTACCAGTATATTATGGTCAATGACAACCTCCGTAACTTAGTGGTAGCATTCTTAACATACACCCGGGAGTTTCAGGTTTGATTCCCGAAGATATTAAAAAAAAGGGTTTCAGTCTGGTAAAACAGTTTGTCTAGTAACGACACTCGCACATGCCGAGCGGTAGTGTTGCAAACACGTTCAACGACGAATCACGAGTTCCGTGCCAACTCCAAAAGCTCTAAGTCCAAAGGTTCTCTCACTGGGGACCAAGACAATACTTTCTTCTGGTTACGCTTTTCAATATGTCCGAAATAATAATTCGGATGTGTTGACAAGAATCATACGAAAATATAATTTTTGACTGTTATTTTCCAGGTTATATTTTATTTTTTTATTCGGTGATTTCTATTAGTATTAGTATTATATTACGTACATGCTCTTGTTCAATTGTCTTACGGTGCATTACACTATCTTCACATTTACTAGAATAAATTAATTATTGTTAATCATACAAGGGTTAGTAACCTAAAAAAGACAAATTTAATAAATACAAATAATAAGCACAATGATACTTGAACATTACGGAAATATTATAACAAACAACAAAATTTTCAAGAAGGGCTAAGAGCGTTAAGTTTTGTCTCGGGACAGGTCGCATGGGATTGACCCTCTGTGCAAATCAAATCAACAACTCGACAGGCGGCATTCTCAATTTTAAGGGACAATGGACGGGTAGATCCTTGCAAGGGTGATATATCCTTATAAACCAATCCTCGCCGGATACGTGTTTGTTTAAGGGAATATCCAACATGACGTAATATTGTAAATAAAAAAAGGAAATGGGAACACATCAAATCCAGAAACATGTTTGCGGGTCAGTTTTATGACACACTCGTTTATTTACACGTTCTCAGCCGTAAATATATCCTTCTGAAAACGTTTTCAAAGGATATTTTTTTAAGGAAAAATAAATAAGGATAGTGTTATGAAAAAATCAAAAACGAAAAAAATTGTCCTCAGGGTATAGATAAAAATGTGTAGGTTTTTCTTGCAGTAATTTCTTATCCTACTGAATATACGTGTATGAATAACTGATAAACACAAGAAAAGTAATTTTTTGAAGATTGTCACGGTTTTTTTTAATTTTTGAATATTTTTGCATTGCTCTGAGGATGAAGGCGTAAACGCAACCGAAACTTTGAAATAGCTACCATGATTTAAGCCAACTGAATATGGCAACAACTGAAAAATATTTTAAAATAATACAAATGTATTAAAATATCAAGATAAAGCAATTTAAAAAACAGTAAAATTTCACGACTAGGTTTTACAATCTTTGCAAACATGTAATAAGTATTTTTGAAATGTTTTACCTTCATTGAGATAAATCAGGTTTTTAAAGTTCTTACCAAATTAAGCTTTAATGGCCCATAGGTCAGTGGTAGATCCCTTATATGTTATATGTACTATGGAATTGTAAAAACATTTGTCATTTAGTCTTATACGAGTACATAACTTTCATGTCATACACCAAAACCTGGTAAATGTATTTTTTGTGACAACCGACCGGAAAGATTCGTCAAAGGCCTTAAGTGAAAATCAGACTGAATTCCTTTTGAGAATAAAATTCGTTACCGATGAGAATCATACCCGCAATCCTCGAACTATTTTTTTTAAGAGTTGCATCGTTCTAGTAACTTTGAATATTCTTAATTTCGTTAACATTCAAACTATCCATGCATATTGAAAATCTATAAAAGCTCAAACTTATTTTTTTTTTCAAATATGTTTCATGCGTAGAAGTGTGATTTTTTATAATAAATATATCATTTTACATGTACACAACTGTGAATTTCATTATTAAATATTATATGGCGTAAACCAAATTATAGTTTATAATAAATATATAATTTTTGCTGTTAAACAATTATATATTTATTGCGCTTAGCTGTAAATTTTATAATGCAGTTGGCAAATTGATTGATGTCACAGTTATGTATCGTTTTGTGATAAAATTATATAGACACCAAATTTATAACATATACACATCATCATGCCGTGCCCCTTGCGGGTTATGCAGATATAATACGAGCTCCAAACTTGTCTATTCATGCACACAACTTTAATCTCTTATACATTAATACATCTCATCACGTACAATATTTTATTATTCATACCTTTATCTTCCTTCAAAATCATTTACCATCCTTTAAAATCTGGTATATATTGGGTCCAGCCCCGTTTTCCACGATTTACCTCTTTTACGCAAAACAAAGACTGTATACTCGCTTAGTCATTCTTTCATCCTGTAAAAAAATGAAATTAATATAACTTAAACAGTCATACAATTGGGATCGACTTCTGCCGGTAGATATATGTTTTTTAACTTAGAGTTTCGGGTTGAAAATGAGCTCTTAAAATTTAAAAGAAAAACATTTATCCCTTCATGTATTTTTAACAACTTTATTTTATGTTTTTTAAGCTGTTTTTTGCTAGTTTGAAGTAATTTTTGGAGTTGCCAACGTGTTAAGATATCTTAAAAGACGACTGATTTTTCAAAAGCGTTTTAGTCTTCATCTTTAGGGCAGTGTCAAAAAATCGAATATTTTCTATAAGCACACAAAAACGCACATCCAAAGACACCCGCATTCGCAACCATAACGTGAACATGTGTTGGCACGCTCAATCATATGTTTTCACAACTGGTTTGTAATTAGTCGAACCTTTTCTGATTAGAATAATTGCAACAAAGCAGCAAGTTCGCTGGGTTATTTTGTTTACAGCAGAGGTGAAATACACAATTAAAAAAAACGAAATTCTGAGATTAAGAAATAATGTCAGCAAAAATGATAAATGGATTGGTTACATTGGAGTGTTTTGTTCCACGTGAATGTATTTATTCTCAATCGAAATTCAGAAATCATTTTTAAGTTTAATTTTGAGTCGAGTATAATTTTAATTGATTGAAAGTTCTCAAAGCTTTTTAGTTGAACACAAATTGCCTTCGAGACTGTTATCACTTTGAGACTCATTGGTTTTAGGGAAATTTAATTGAATTCATACTGCTAATTCGGATATTCTTTGTGATTTGTAACATAACTTGAAATCGGCTTAATTTGAATTGATCGATTGGGAAAAATCTTTGTTAGTATCGTTTTTGTCTGAATCGTATTTTTGCAGTCAAGTTTCATGTAGTTTTTTAAACAATTGGTTGAAATAACATTTTATGAAAAAATGTATAATAATTTTCTGAAACAATATTTGATCAACAATTTCCGTATCCGGATCAATAAATGCAAAATATGGCATATGTTTCCAGTAGGATGCAACAGATATCGCCTTACCATTTTCATCAAACATGTCGTAATCCAAGCATGAAGTTCCGATATTCGGAAAATAAGCATATGTTTTGAGTCGGAAATAACTCAACAATCACAATTAATTATATTTATGTTTAAGAAACCTCACCTCTGCATATTCCCCTTGCATCTAGTCACCCCTACTCGATTCTTTTAGTGATCCAAGATAGTTCGTATTCTGATGTCAACTTTTCTAAGAGTTCTATTCAGTTGTTAGATGTTTTTTTTCACATCAAAGAACACGTTTTAACTGAATGAATACTATAGTACGTAGTCATTTATCATATATCCAACTTAAAATACAAATAGACGTTTTAAAAACCTTAGAACTAAAAGTATAAAATCAAATGGATGATTAAAGATAAATTCAACGAGAAAGAAAAAAGATATTTAAGATGGAATCATCATGTAAAAACTGTTAAATTTAAAAAATACTTGATTTTAGATTTACGTACCTATCACGTTTTTTTTATTTTAGTTTTTCATCTTTTTATTAGTTAAAATGGTTCAACTACTCCAAAATACTCACTGCTGACAGTGAGTTTAAAGAAAAAGTATTGTATAGAAAAATTGCATGTCAAAACTTTAAAGAAGTTTTATATACGAGTAGAAAGGTGAATTCGTAAATATTATTTTACTTGCATGAATCTGCTCTATTTCTGGTTTGCCTTATGGGCATTTGCTCTTTTAACCTTATAGACATTTGGGAATGGATTCTCAAACTATATTGATGACTTACATGGTCTAAATTTATTTCATAACTTTTTTCCAGTTTGGGAGTTGCGTGTTCAATTCCTATCGGAAGCCATATTTAAAAAAAAAGGTTTCAGTCTGTGGTTCCCCTGAGGTACTTTTAACATGTTTCTTGTTGGTTGAAAGATATTGTCACGTGATAATAAGTCCATATTTAGTACTTTAATAAAGGAATAAAATGAAAATTTTGGCAATGAATGACCTTTGTGAAAAGTAAAAAAATCATTCTCACCAAAATTGTAATGAGAAGAAAAAACTCATTGTACAAAAAGGCTAAACGACGCAAATGTAATTAATTAGCGTATTAAAAAAGAAAAAAAGCTGTGCCTTGAAATATGTTACTTTCAACTCTTAAAGTAAATCGATTATATGTTTAGGGAATCAGCAATGTAGAGAGTTCTCTATAAATTTACCCTGCCAAAATGAGAAAGCTTTAGAAGACGATTCAAAGCTCTTGCATCAGAAGATCTACGGATGTTTTAATTCCCACAGTTCACGAAATTCGGCTATACAATTTATTAGAGTGAAATTAATTTTCCTAAATGTAGTCACTCGTAAATATCTCTGTAGCTAATGCTAATGATTTCAAAGTCTTAACGAACGTGTTATTTGTTGCGTTAAAAAAGGATCAACGTAAAAAAAGAATCATTATTTATTTTGGAATTCAATACAATAATGTTTGAATTCCATGCCAGATTGGAGTGTTATTGTATTATATATCATATTTAGTTGTATTCAGTACAACTAAGCGGACTTATTTTATGTTGATAAACTCATTTAACCAACGAGAATAATGATAAGTAGAGACTTTAAGTGAAAACCATACTGAAATCCTTGTTTAAGAAATTCTGGATTCCAACGAAAATAAAACCCACAATCCCCAGGTAAGGAGACAAGCTTATTATTAACTAGACCGTGAAGTATTTTCTGTATTTCGTTATAAACAACTATCGAATAAGGATCAATCTGCAGCAAGCAATTTGTATAAATTCAACGAAAATGATAAAACGGAGAAATAGTTTAAATGTCAATCAATAATTGACAATATATCTGTATTTCGATACTGACCATTAATTCAGGAGTCAGATAACCCCATCTTAAATAAAGTATTTAACGTATTATCACATTTTCCTTTAATTACAATATTAGATACTAGTTTAAATTCGACTTAAAATAATAATAAAAAGTATATTGCAATCATTTTGTATAATTTTTAAAAATAAAACCTGAACTTGTTCACGATCAAACTTTTCAAACTAAGATAAATCGAAATCAATCGGTTTTACTTACAAAAATACTTATAAAATTAAATACCAGATTTTTACAAAATAATACTTATTTAATCTTAAGACAATTATTAAAATTAATATGTTTTTATCAGTTTTTTTGTATTGATTATGTCTAAGGATGTGGAGGTGCTGCATAAACATATACAAAATTAAGCATTTAACAAAGTTGATTTTAACGTTTCATACTTTAAGGAATTATTGTTCATTTTTTTAAAAGAATATTAAATAATGTTGAATTATATTATTCAATAAATTTAAAAAAAATTATACTGCGTTGACACGTCAAATTTATTCCTTACTTATACTAAATATTTGATAATAAAAATAGTGGTCAAAATGATTGTACTTTTTCACTCGTATGGAACTCTTTAATACGAGCGAATTGGTGATTTAGGCATGTTGAAGAGTGTGGCCGTGAGACCATACTGGCTTTGTAGATCAAAGATGGCTTTGTAGTTCAGTATTGGAACCTTAGGGCTTAGAACCACTGAACTGGGCACTGAACATGCAGTTTGCTAATTTTGAAAACACTACCACTCGTGAAGAGTCAACAACACTCGTACATACAGTTGGCGCACGTGAGTATTATTACCAGTAGAACCCTTTTACCAGATTAGGACCGAGGAATATTGCGATCATTACTGCAGGGATTGCATGATAATTTGGAGGTTCCCCGAAAAAGACAAGAAAATTTAGATGTAGTGTTTAAATAATTCTAGCACAAAACCTATTTGTTTCGCAAAATTATGTCATATATATTACACCGAAATTCGCTATATTTATGTACTATAGTCGGGCATGAGTCTTTTGTTTGTCTTTCACAACCGAGGTGAGTAGTCGGTACAGAGCCTCCACTACCGAAAACAATATTTAACTTGGTTGATAACTGCTGGTACGTTACATAGCTACATAATTGCTCCACTCGGCTGCGTTGGATCTGTAAAGTTGGTGTTTCTACTTTATCATCAGTTCCCAGAGAACAAATACGCTTCCTGTAAATACAGTCACTGCATTTGTATTGTACTGCGGAGTAAGGCCCACGCGATCCCTTGATTTACTTTCGGAACGAACCGAACTTTGGAGTGAGAATTTGGAACCTCGTAAAAGCTTTTTGCAGTTAGCACTAACTGCATACAATGTGTTTCACAAGTCCCATGGGAAAAACAAATACTATAAAATTCTCTAATTCACCAATGGTGACGACTATTGCTTTTAAAATTTACATTTTAATGTTTATTTTTGTTGTTTTTATTTATTTTTATCGGTAAAATATACCCTATAAAAATATTTTAAAATATAAATATTAGTGTATTTAAAATTACAAAAGATAAACATAAAAAAACAACTTTAATAAAAAAACTAAAATATAAAAAACGATTGAAAATAATTACATTTAAATGAAATATACCGATACAATCATAATGAAAAAAACCACACATTTATAGTCAATGTCGACCCTAACTTATAAAATATATATTATATAGTAAATATTTATTAAATAACAAAAGCAGAGCAATGAAATGGAAAAAACACGATGAACCTTATCAAGTGTCATTATGGATTGACAGACGCTCAATAAATGTTGAAGAAATTATTAAAACCTTAAACCTCCTTAAACTTATTTTTGACGCAAGTAAAATGATTAACAGAAGTTAATATAAATGATCTAGTTTACTTTTAAAAAAATTATAATAGCTTTAAAAAAATATTTAAAGATAGGAAGATAGGATCTTAGAAATAACAAATTTTTCTGATAAGAATGAAAAGCAAAAAAATAATTAATTTTATTTAAAACTCTTCCATTTCATTAGATTTTATGATTTTGTTTTGACGTTAAACCTTTTTTTATGATTTAACAAATTATTTGAGATTATAATTACTCGTATTTGTGGTGGCACTGCTATAGCTAACATTAACTAAATTTAAAATTCGAGTAAATAATTCCAAATTTGTTCCAATTTAATTAATTGCATCATGAAATTGGCTGGCGTAGTAAAAATATATATTTTATATCATAACTATTTCATAGGAAATAAACTCGGAAATATCAGGTTAATGTTAATATACTTAATGAGTTTTATTTATTAAGCCTGTACGATATTTGTGAATTCCGTGGCATACCAAAAGATAAGGTTGATAAGGTCACCGCGCTGTGGTAAAAAAATAATCTAATAGTAAGCAGCCCCATTCACCCAGTGAGAGGTTTGACTACCTCCGTGGTATAGTTGGTAAGGCGCTGGACTTACACTCGGGGATTTCGGGCTCGTTTCTCGATGGTACTTAAAAAAATGTATGGTACCAATATTCATGAAGGAAAGCATAATTCAAAGAAACTAAATGCATTGTTTGAGAAGATTGCATTGTACGAATCTTTCGTTGTATACAGTATAATCTGGTGGATGTTTACCATGTGAAAATTTCTTCCAGCTTACCGGAAATATGTTAGAGAAGTTTTAAGTGAAAAACCAAAGTAGACAACTTTTTTTGATATTGGGAACCAGAGGAAATTGAAACTAGAATCCCCTTTTCGAAGTATATGATAGACCACGGACGTCGTTTGTCGCGATAAAAGTATAATGCTGATGCCTACTCTCATAGAATATGATGATTATTATGGTATGTACACGTATGTAGTCTTCTAGATAGTGTAGAAAGGAAATTAAATAGTTTAAGTTGAGGCAAATCTATACAATTTCAGAGTAGGTATAATTATTTCTTTAAAATAATAAATCAATCAATAAGACTAACAAAACCTGATAAATTTTTAAATTATTTTTTTCTCTCAGGTGACAAATGATATTTCGATCCAAAGTGTTGTAAATTTATCAAATTGAATCAGATTAATTCTGTCACATTACATACTAGGTTAGTCAAAAAGTTTTGAAAGCGGAAATGAAAATACATTTTTTTTGGGGGGAAATCACTTTTATTGCTCAGTATAGTCTCCCATAAGATCAATACACTTGGTCCAACGATCTTCCAACTTTGTTGTCCCATCACGGAAGTGACTTTCTGGAAGGCCTTCAAAATACTCCTCTACGACGGCTATAACCTCTTCGTTTGATGAAAAATGATTTCCACGAAGGAATTTTTTGAGGTGTGAGAACAGCCAGAAGTCAGAGGGAGCTAAATCTGGCGAATAGGGTGGATGCTGCAACAATTCGTACCCCAATTCACTGATTTTCGCGATGGTTTTTTGAGCTGTGTGAGCCCGTGCATTGTCTTGATGAAAAATGATTTTCTTCTTCTGCAAACCGGGTCTTTTTTCACAAATTTTTTCATCCAAATGGTCCAAAAGGTCACAATAATAATCAGAGTTGATTGTCTTACCAGTTTGGAGATAATCTATCAATAAAGTTCCTTTTGCATCCCAAAAAACTGACGCTAACACCTTCTTGGCCGATTTCTGGACACGAACTCGCTTCGGAGCCAAAGTGACTGGTTCACACCACTCCTTAGCCTCTTGTTTTGATTCAGGATCATGGTGGTAGACCCAAGTCTCATCCATAGTGATGAATCGATGCAGAAAATCCTTTTTATCCTTTCGAAATTGCTCCAAATGTTGCTCAGAAAGTCGCATTCGAACGTGTTTTTGTTGCATTGTTAGCAAATGCGGCACCCATTGTGCACACAGTTTTTTGAAACCCAAAACTTCAGCCAAAATATGCCATGTTGTTCCATGTGAGATGCCTATGGTGTCAGCTATCACATCCACAGTCGATCGATGATCTTTCAAAACCATATCCTGTATTTTCGCTATGATTTCTGGTGTTGATGCACTTTTTGGACGTCCTGAGCGTGGATCGTCTTCAACGCTTGTACGGCCACGCTTAAACTCCAAAACCCATCGGTGAACGGTTGGAAATGAAAGAGAAGACTCCTTTAATACTTTCACCATCTTTGCATGGATCTCAGTAGCCGATAAACCTTCCAAAACAAAGAATTTAATCACTGCACGATATTCGGATTTTTCCATTGTTAAAAAATACACTGACACGTCAACTTCAAATGGCTTGTAAACAAAGAATGAATTAACAGATCGAAATGAAATTTTGAGTACGTTCTTATGAAAGATGAAATCTTAAAATGGCGTAGAAATTTTGGTTTTCTACTGCTCCATAGATGTCACTTTCAAAACTTTTTGACTAACCTAGTATATTCATCCAGTCGACCCATTTAAGACTTAGTGTAAATCAGTTGATAGATATCTATTGTATTAAGATATTGATTTTCCAGAAACCTCGTTAAGTATTCTCGGATACTATTGAAGCATCGAGATACCTCAAACTAATGGCTCACTGAAGATATTCATTTAACTAGTTTATTATTTCACAAAATTATATAAGTATGTTTAAGCACTATATTTATTTCAATCGCTTATTAGGGAGTCGTAATTAAAACTTTAAAAATGTTTAGAACAATTATATGGTTAAAAATAGTTTTAAAAAAGTTGACTTGGAGAAGTCTATCTGGTAAACATACCAAATTATAACGATAGGTCATTTAAAACGACAAACTATTTGAATTCTATCGGCTTATAAACCTTCAAGATAATTATTTTTTATGATATAACACATTTAAACTTATACTTATGAAACACTGTTTTGTAGTCACAAATCGTAAAGGTATTTTTAAATTATTGAAATGTGGTCTTTTCCGAGTCGCTAATTCACTACGCAGCATTGTAATCTCAACAAATATCACACCTCTGCTCCATTATTCTCCAGTCGTCCTTAGACTCGGCTAAATGGAGTACTAACACCAATCCTGTTGAGGTCCTCACTAAGTCAATTCAACATTTTAGTAATGTACCACTACCTCTTATTTCATCCACGCTCTACTGTCAACTTTGTCAAATTGCAACAATGGTGGTTGCCACCCCCAACCCCCCCCCCCCCCCCCCTCCCGTGGGAAGGCAGGTATTAAAATTTTTCATTGCATCAGGAGGTCCCTCGGCTCCCCACCCCAGCTTCAATCGCAAACACTTAAGTTTCAATATTGTTATACGAGTATATATGACCATCTGGAATAATAATCTTGGTTATATTTTGGAGTACTGTGATAAAAATCGAGTCAACAATTTTCAACGGGATCTCCTTCAACCTTATATTGGTACATTTTCGAACCGATTGGTTACTTCTATCTAATGACGGCAAAGGATAGCTTTGCTATATTTGAAGTTTTGTGCGAAAGTATTGGAAACTTGCTGGTCTGCTTGCACTCTAAGCAACAAGCCTATTTTTAAGTATATTGACTGTGCTCTCTTTCCTTTTCCCGTAACGTTGGACCTTAAATCAGTCGTTGCTACTATAATTTTCACACTCAGATATATCAACACCGAAAAATTCAATTTTTGTCCCTGTATGACGTTGCTCTCATAACAAATCAAAAAGATTTTGATCTACTAGTGTAAATCATACAGAATGGGGACATATTTTGTACCCCATAATAGCGGGGATTGGTGGTGGTATCGAACTGTTCGATTCTTATTGACACTCGAGACACATTTCTGATAGATTCTATCCCCTCTCCGAGTAATGAGGCGAAATAACTAAATATATTGTCCCAAATATATGATCTAGGGTCTAACCTTGAAAAACGGTAACTCAAAAATAATTAATACCACACTGACCATTTACTTAATATAATATTTACTGTTTTCAAGTTTATAAGAATATATAATATATATTTTGAGGAATCAGTTAGCTGAAGTTGTCGATATACTTGTATATTTAATGTTTGATTTATAAAGTGATGCCGAATTAATAAATCGTTGAGTTCGTTGTGAAAGGTTGGACTATTTTTAATGTTTTTCAATAGTAAATATGTAATTCTGTCACTTATGTTATAAAAATATTTTGAGTCTTTTGCGATTTGTTGATCGTCTTCCTGGAATTGATTAATTGTCTGTCAATAAATAGTAACGATTGTTTGAAATAGATATTGTTCTATTGTTTGTTTTTCGCATTAACCTCTCTTTTCCTTTGATAGTATTTATCTTGGGACATTACATTTTATAAGAATAATATTGACCTTTGATTGCACTTCAACTATACACAAGCCGATTTCTTTTATTTTAGTCGTATGTATCTTTATTTTGCTATTCAAGTGATTGGCAAAAATGACGCCCGGGTTTGAGAATATTGCATGTATACTTTACTTGCAAGTGTTTCCGATGTTTTCTCTATATTTTTTATTGAATGAAGCACTCACTGCTTAGTATTTAAATATATTTATCAGTGTAATGTTACTGAGGTGCAATATTCCATTGACAAATCTATAAGTAATGAAAGATTCAAGAAGATTCCAGTTATACATTACATATAACAGTGAGTGAAATAAAAAAATATTACATATATTTTGAACCCATACATATACTCGTATTAAGTTTACGCAATAAAATTTTGTCTAAAGTGTCAAAGTTGTCATTTTTATTATTCCCAGTAGATAAAATAAAAAACTCGATATCAAATTTATCAAGTTTCCCTTTCAAATATTGTATAGGTTTTATTAAGTACATTAGTTTGATAAAAGTGTCAAAAAATGTAAGGTATATCGAGACAGTAAAATTCCTAATTTTCTGGTCCATTTAACTTGATCGTTAAAGAGACAATGTAGAATGGACCAACGTTTACCCACACCTTGTCGTCTTTTGTCTTGAGTCCGACATTAAACCAAAAAATCTCACCACAAGCACGTCCCTCGGATTCTATTTGATAACCCTATAAAATGTTCCTGGAACATCTTTTTACCTTATGCTTGATTTCATTTTACTGTTCCATAAAAATAAAATGATCACGGAGCAAACGTTGTGGCAAAATTTTTTAAGTGTCCCCATTTTTTTAATGTTCTTTACACTATTTAATTTTATTAAATGATTAAATCCAGATGTTTAATACTTTTAAAAGGGTGTTTTTTTATTTCGGAAATATTTTCACCTAGATAAACTGCCCTGTGCGATACTAAAAAAAGAGGAGCAACATGCAATATAACCAATCGTTAGGTGCATAGTATGTTTAACGACTGAAGCAATTCATGAAAAATAAAGTTGGCTGCTCATAATGAAATCCTGATCCAACCTTAACGTATGCAAACGAAAGCTGGACGCAATGAAAAAAATGAAGAAAGATAAATAAATATCGTAGAAATAAGAGTATGAGTGAAATGTGTGAAAACACAATGTATGACAAAATAAGGAATGAGGATATTAGATAAAAATGTGGATTGAAATAATATTCAGTGCTGAAGAAGAAGAGAGATGATTATACCAATATTATGTGTTCGAATATTTGCACGAATATTTTCCACTGGTTCACTTTGACATCGCCATAAGGATAGGCTGCGACGTTATCGAAACGTTGCCCATCATTTAAGCTAATTCAACACATTAAAAAATTTAAAAAACATTTTTAATCAGAAAAATTAATTCTTAAAATTGAATATTTAATTTCTAACTTTTCTTTGAATATTGGCCAACCAAGATGTTGTTAAACTGGCTTCATTTAATACTTGATTTGTTTTATTCCAAAATATTGATCAAACAAGATGTTGTTAAACTGGCTTCATTTAATACTTGATTTGTTTTATTCCAAAATATTGATCAAACAAGATGTTGTTAAACTGGCTTCATTTAATACTTGATTTGTTTTATTCCAAAATATTGGACAACCAAGATGTTGTTAAACTGGCTTCATTTAAAACTTGATTTGTTTTATTCCAAGAAAGCTTCGTTCTCCCTCTGGTTAGTCAGAAAATAACAAAAATAGAACGCAGTGTTGTTTGCGTATCCTGGTTCAATCAATTCGTTTGACACCTTGGTGTTTGCTGATCCCGACAGGCTCGTTTTCCCTTCGGCGTCTTACCCTATTTCCTGCTCACTGCTCATATCGTAATATTGACGTATAAAACTTTAAAAGAAACTGGATTTTTTTAAAACTCGTCACTTCTTGTCTATAGTTGAATGAGAGTGTACATGTGTGCGTGGAATCCGAATTCGATTCATACTTTTTTTTTCCATTCATAACTTATTTTCTTATTCAGTTTATTTTCTCATTTACAAAAAATAATATTGTTGATTAGATTGTACTCCATTTATATTTCTATAATAAATATTAATTTAGAGTTAAATAAAAATGAATACCTAATTATAAGTTTGTTTTTAAATGTACAAATTTCCATAAAACAAAAATAATTGTTCTTTGGAAATCTAATTACTTAAATTAATTAGATTTCCATATAACAACATTTTCCGCGAATACAAGACAAGGCTAAATAATAAGATTTAAAATTTTGAGAGTACATTTTTAGTTCATTTAGGAACTGTTCACAATAACACCGCGATAAATTCTCGAAACAGAAAAAAAACCAATATCCTAACATTATTTTATCACACAAGAAGTTTGTTTTAGACTGAGAATTATTGTTTTAAAAATAATACCACAAACGAACTTGAATTCAATTTTTATAGTTGCCGATGGCAATATTTAGCATGCTTGCTGAGCTCGTTGACAATGGTGTTTTAAAATAAGTGTTTTTTATTTATTGCATTTTCCTAGCACATAGTAGTCACATAAATAAAAGCGTTCTTGAGGTAACTGTTGTGACTTTATAACGCTATATAAAATCCTATTACAATACTTATTGTCAATAAAGACTGTTATTTTTTTACAAACTGTTAATTTTTATTTAATTCAATACAGTTTTGCAGAATTTTTTACTGAAAATTCTTCCATGTAAATCATTTCCTGGGGGCAAATTTGAAATATTTAATTCGGTTTTTGAAGCATATCAACAATTGGTCTTTTATTATTAAATTAATTTTTTATGGTTAAAATAATATTCTCGTAAACATATAAGCCTATCAAAAAGCTGAAAAATCTCCTTTCCTCGAAAGGATAAAGTTCATTCCTCAGTGATTTGAAACAAATCGATTTCCGTGGAAATGCGGTAAAGAACGATATTACTCTTCTGACAAACACGGGAATTGGCACGAGGCTTCTGCATACCGGAAAATAAAGAAGTCATTCTTCTCACAGAGGGATAAATTGATTCTCAGAATAAAAAATCTTCACTTTTTCAGAATAAAATTAAAAAAAACGAGAGATTTATATCTTCTTTATTATTTGCCTTGTGGAATTTAGTAATATCCGATTTTGAAATATCACTGAAATTTCAGTATTCTTACTGAAAGTCTTAATTTTTTTATTTTTGTATGATACTAAAGTTTTCTTATAAATATATTTTCATTGTTATTTGTTTAATCTAACATTGTTTCTTCCACTTTATATAACGGTATAACGCTACCAGTTTCAAGGTGTTCACCTCATCATCAGGGGAGCACAAACAAGAATATTTTATGAAGTGGAATAAACAGTGTTGGAATAAACCAACTTACCTACACAGTGTTAATGCCTAAATTATAAATAGTATAATATTTTTTAATTACTTGACTCGTAATTCGTCCTTGTAATTAATTCATCGTGAGATGCATAGCCGCGCGGTAACACACTGAACTTCCATGCAGAACGTCGCCGGTTCGAACGCGACGTTGAGCTATTCCCCTTAAATTACACAGGCACTTTTCAGCTCAATGTTCGGAGATACAACGACACCTATGTTTTCGATGATATATATTCTTTCAAAATAAAAAAGGAAAAAAATATACCGGCGTACTCCATTCGTCTCACATCGGGTGTGCCTTTGAATCAAGTAGATCGGTGTGGTTGGTGAGTTTGCTGGTGTGCAATAGCTCACTTACTTGAAGAGGAGAAAAAAGAAGGATATGAAAGTCCACGGTACAGCTTTGCGTTCCAACTGAATTGCTCGATTAATGCTCGATTGATACTCGACAACGAGGCCGAGCAAGGACGACGGCATCCTTGTATTAGATTTATTACACTTGTGTTGCATGAATTTTGTGTTTTAATACCGCTAAGTGATCATAAAAGTACAATTGTCTATAAAAGCTACTTTGTTGTCATTAAAATACAAGATTTCTAAAATTTTACTTCATAAACTTGACATTTTGAAGTTTATCAAAAGAAAAGAAAATACCTCTTCTTTTAAGAAAAAAATCTGTTAAATGATCTCAATGTAAAAAATGCTATATTATTATGTTCAAGAATCTGTGACTATTGTACGTCTGTTTTCCTGCCTGGAGGTTTTGGATACGATTTAAATTGATACTCAGATAATTAAAAAAAATGTTCCAGTTTGATTTTCACCTTAGACTTGTTTAACACCGTTCTGGTGAATTGATGGAGATTGCCACATGTCACTTAACCCAACAGGTATTGTTGTATAAAAAAAACTATAAAATACAATACAAGAATCGAATATAAAATATCTAACTGGAAGTCGAACTTTCTAACACTTGGCCATTTGAAATGGAAGAAATTTTCTCATCACTTCTAGTACTGAAATAAATATAAAATGACAAATAATGCATTCGTTTATTTTAGTATTATTTATAAATTTTGTTGATACGGTTCAGGTATTTTAATAGATAAGCAAATATTTTACACTCATTTTAAAAAATCAGGTTGAATAGTAAGCATGAATTGAATTTTGTTAAAACACTTTTAACTTATACAGTAGGGCCAAAAATTTGGCAAATCCAACCATTGGGCAAATTCTTCCTTTCTGCAAACCAACGTTCAAGCTGAGATTACCTTTTTTGACATTTCCAGTTTATCGCTCTTCAGTTTTCATGTCGTTCTATACTGTCCGTGGTGCTAAACTCCACGGACCAGCTACCAGTTGCTGTGAGATTTACTCTTTCATTGGTGTGTTTCAAATGGCAAGCAATGAAGGCTAAATAAATAAATATGTTAAAGGCATTTTTTTTTAAACAGACCGGTACCCATTTTTTCGGTACTATCTGGGAATTGATCATAAAACAGAAGAGAAGCTTTGTACTGACCAAGAAACATTGTAAGTATTTTGTTGAGTTATTTAGCAAACATATTACTTATACGGTAAATATTAGAAAAACATTCACTTTACAAAAGATAATACGATTTCTATGAATTTTTTTCCCTTTTACAGGAAATAATATTTGATTTCAGAATACAAAACGATTTTAAAAGCAAAATATTGATAAATAGCAATATAGGGGATGTATATCAAAAGAAAGTTATATAAAAAGTTTAATATGAATTATTTACTAAGAGGAATTGGAATAAATTGAAAAATTAATAAAACATATCGCTAACCTCCGCAAGAAGGGTTGCTCCATACGATGAATTATTAGTTTAACCGTCCACGAAGAAATATTTGATCAATTATAAAAAGCAGCCTATAAAGAAGCTTTTTATTACGGATGAATCGAAATTAAGGTTTTTTTTATTGTTCCATAGTTAATTATTCTATAAGGGTTAAAATTCATATTAAAGGCAGTAAATCAGAGGCAGGTGTTTTAAATAGTTTAATCAGAATTTTTCTTAAGCAATTTTATCGAGTTAAAAATTAAGCATCATTATATTTATTTGTTTAACACTTCATTTTAAAAACAATCTGGCGTGCTTATTACCAGGAGGCTCTCTTCAGACCAACCAGACAAAAGAAAATAAAATATGGTTACAAATAATATTCAAATTATTGTTCATCGTTATGGAATTTATGAACATATAAATAATAAAAATCAAAGTGTACCGTCAAAGGAAAAGGAAGGGATGGGGAGAAAAAAATCAGGAATGAAAAACGTTATATTACTGATCAGAAATTAAGAGTTTTTTTAGTTGCTTCTTAAAGCATGCTAAAGACGGAGCTAGTCTTACATTGGTTTTTAACTAGTTCCAAAGTCTCACTGCATGGACAGTAAATAATGACGTAAAAAAGAAGTGCGGCGAGTTGGGAACGCCAATAAACAATTTTTATTAGAGCGTAGCGCAAATCCATGGTCGGAAAGTCGCTGAATATTTTCGGCGAGATAAAAAGCTACGACAGGATAGTTAACAATATTAAACAACAGAGATAGTATGTAAATTCGGCGTAT
This sequence comes from Odontocerum albicorne, assembly GCA_949825065.1. Lineage (NCBI taxonomy): Eukaryota > Metazoa > Arthropoda > Insecta > Trichoptera > Odontoceridae > Odontocerum > Odontocerum albicorne. The sequence goes on along the minus strand of OX463842.1, from coordinate 17,351,789 downwards.
ATTTCTCCCTCTCAACCAGTGTGGAACCGTGAAAATATGAATATCTGTCAAAACATCACCGATACTTATGAGCTTTTGAATAAAAAATTATCACTTATTTTTTCATTAATACAATTCCGGTATCAAAATGTAACAAGTGTCATTTATGAGCTGCCTTTAATAAATTAAAAACAAATCACTCATAATGTGATAATAATAATAAAATGATCATTTATATAGTGCTGTTTAGATAGTAGACACTGCTCAAGAGCACTCATACTCGGGATTTGAACCCACTTTCATTGACAGATTAAAAATATTACAAAATAAATATTCATAAAGACAGGTAAGTGATAGCTGCGGACATCAAATTAGGTACCTTCCCGCATATTTGGTAAGAAAACTGCAAAAAAAATATCAAGGGAAGACGAACTACAGGGTCTTTCAAAAGGGACGCTCGAAATTTGTAAGTTATAGCGGCCATGTTGTTAAAGCAACATGTGTCAAATTTGTTGTGAATTGTTTAGTAGTGTATGACAAATTACCATGAAAGGTTATAGCGTTGAACAACATGTGCAAATTATCAAATCTTATTTTCAAAATCAGTGCTCCGTTCGAGAAACGTTCCGCGCATTACGGGATTTTTATCCTCGAAACAACCGTTCTGCCGAGTCGACTATTCGTGGTTTGGTGACCAAATTCGAGTCAATCGGTTTGATAAATAATTAGCCAATACCCGTATGTCACCAAAACGCAAGGTCTGCTGAAAATATCGCTGCTGTGCGTGAGAGTGTACGGGAAAACCCGAGGCAGTCAATTTCTCGTCGTTCACAAGAACTTGGTCTTTCTGCGACTTCAACTAGGTGAATTTTGCATCGAGACTTGAGTCTGCACCCGTATAAAATCCAATTAAGACAGGAACTTAAGGTAAACGACTGTGTTTGCTGATTGGGCTCTGGAGCAGTTGGAAGTTGACCCAAATTTCGCCAAAAAAATCATCTTTAGCGACGAGGCCCATTTTTGAATGAATGGATGTGTGAACAAGCAAAATTGTCAGATTTGGGATGATACCAACCCACACGAGATACACTAGCACCAAATGCATCCCGAGAAAGTCACTGTTTGGTGCGGATTTTGGTCTGTCGGAATCATCGGTCCGTACTTCTTCCAAAACGAAACTGGTATTGCCATAACCGTCAACGGTGAGCGCTACAGATCGATGATAAGCAACTTCTTGTAGCCTAAACTGGATGATATAGATACCGACGATATGTGGTTCCAACAAGACGGCGCTACGTGCCACACAACGCATGCCATGATGGGCATTCTTCACAAGCGATTTGAGGGCATAGTTTTCTCACGCGGCGGTGACGTGAACTGGCCACCGAGATCGTGCGATTTAAAGCCTTTAGACTTCTTTTTTTGGAGCTGTCTTAAATCGCTGGTCTATGCGTATAAACTGCAAACAATTGATGCCCCCAAAGTCAACATAACAAACGCCATCCAGCAAATTCAGCCAGATTTATGCGACAAAGTCGTCGAAAATTGGACCTCCCGAATACGTGCCACCAAGCAAAGCCGCGGCAGACATTTGAACGACATTAAAAAAATTGAGTAGATATCTCACACACAACTTGTTTTATTTACATTTAAAAATCGAGCGTCTTTATTAAAAGACCCTGTACATAGAAACTTTTGTGGATCTTCCGATGTGTGATATTAACACATTTGGTTTTAGATGTGTGTAGTGTTCATATATAATCATATTTTTTCATAAAACCTCCCAAAAAGAGTTATTTGCAAGTGTTTCTAAAACCGCGCATACCTCTCATATTCTGCATCGAAACAACGATGAAAATGAAAGATTCTAATCCACTACCTCCTGAGAAATAAGGTTACATGTTAAAATATCACTATAGAGTTGCCCAAAAAATGTACATATTCTTTTGCACCCCGCCGTCAACCTCAACTTACTACAGAAATTTGTCACACCACGCATTAGTGAGGAGTCAAGGGAAAAGGAGGACTTTCATTTCACCCACTACCAAAGTAATGTGAGGGTTTATCCTAACGAACAGATTAGATGTAGAAGTAGCCTTGAATGCCATCCGCGCCCCCCAATGATTGTTTTTATGGAGACTCATCAAAAATATATTTAAACGATCCCTTGTGACCGAAAAATATTATCTGCAATATTGTGGATGTCTGTGGGTGTATTGATTTATTATGGGCAAGCTATTGCGCTTCACTAAGAACGCAGTCTTGTCAGATCAAACCCAAAGTTCCCAGCTCGGTGATTGCGAGTTCACTTACCGTAAATATTTCGAATTTTTAAAAAGGGTTGCAGTCTCTTATTTAAACACCTTTTTGTTCGAATTAAAGAGATTGCCACATGACAAAAAAACTGGCCAATTAAAACTGTATGGAATGAAACTGCAATAAAGTAATAAAATCGCCGGTGGCAGCAACGCAATCTGTTCTTGTTCAGATATCTATATCTTGTGAGATATCTTAAAGTGCTTCTCTAAGGATATAACTTGCTAGATTTCTGCCTGGTTGTCAATTAGGGTTTTATTAATTACCTTTCTGGTTGGTTCGAAAACATTGTTACAATGAAGTTAACCCGTTAAGTAATACAATATACAACGAAAGAGTAATACAATTCAATATATTCTCATCACCAATGCGGATAAGTTGAATAACACCGTCCGAATGAAATATTCTTAGCAACGATTACTGAATATTTCCAAAAAATTAAATTTATTTGAGATGAATTCATAATCTTTTTTAAGAAACTTTTAAGCTTCAATTAAAAACATTAAAACTTTTGAAGTTTCTTAAATATTTTTTTCTACAAAAAAAAACCAATTATGGAAAAATAATTCCTCTAGTCTGGATATTTTATTGGATTACAGATGAGAAAAAAGTTCAGAGTAAAAAATTTCCTTTCAATCCTTCATTACTTGAATTTCTCTCGCCTTTGCAAATCTTGCGGAGGATTATTACGATTGGTATGTAAAATCTTTCCTCGGAAATAATCCCAAGTCGATATTAAAAATATTCACAATCAACATTTTTAATATCCTCTCTTACTGAGAGATCTCTACCCTTCAAGGGGCAAAATAGGGCGTTTCAAAATGTATATAAAATTAAAAGTTAATTTCATAACAGGTATACTTTTGCTTCCAAATTTTCAATAATTTAAAAGTGAATCATTTAAAAAACCACAAATTTGAATCAACCTAATTTTCTTAAGTTGGAATACTAATTTGCATAAAAAAATCCTTTTTTAAAATCAGAATGAAAGAAAAAAATCAGATTTGTTGTAAATTGTTTTTTTGACCATACATTAAATGAATTATTAATGCAATAAAAATCAGAATTTAAATAAAAGAGTTGTCAGTTAACAATTGGAAATAAATAAAAATTAATTAATAAATTCACTCACAAAAATCTGAAGTTAATCGATATGAACCTGAGAAAATTTTCCATGTTTGATTTACATCGACATATATTCTTCTTAGGAAAAATGTAATACTTATATTAGCACCCATCGTACCAATATAAGAAATTATACAAATGTATTGTTTTATATACAGAAAACAAATAAATATAAAATAACGCAAGCATTACAAGAATTGAGATTTTTTTCAACTCAAAGGACACATAGAGTGTTCAGGTAAATAAAAACAGTGCTTTAAATTTCATGAAAGTAATGCGCTAAATAGTTGTAGTGTAGTGTTTATATTTCAAAAAGTAATTTTTATTTGAAGTCAAATGAATTATCTGAAATCGAAACTCATTGTGATAGGAAAGTGGGAAATTTAAAATATATGGGTGAACGATGAAAAATAAGGGCAAGTTGAGGAATTTTGCTAATTAGGTAGAATTTTCGCAGATGGTGAACGAGTTATGAAAACTATTCGTGCAATCAAATATATTTTCAATTATCATACATATTAATTAATATACATCCATAGTTACAAGAAGTCCTAGTATGAGTGTGAATAACCTGTAATTTAATCAAAAAAAATTATATGCATTGAAACTCTTCGAATAAGTGCGTTTGAGCTAATCCCAGCTGTACTGAGAAAAAATAAAACTCACTATTGTGATATATTGTATATTCCGTACGTTTCTAGTTTTGAAAATATACTGAAGAAACGGTTACTAAACTCAAGTAGGAGTATTTAAAAAAATTCAGAGATTTCAAAAATATAACTGTGCCAATCAAAGCCCCACTCATAAATATTTAGATTATTTTTAAGCCAGTCATTTAAACCAACAATTAGAGGTACATTTTCCCCTGGAATCCCCCATTTTAATAACGATGCGGGATGTCGGATTACTGAACAATTTATCGTTCTTTTTAAATACGAAAAATCATGAAAGTTGGAATATCAATAATAATTTGTGTAAATCAAAACTAATCCGTCCCCAAAATCGATTTTTAGACCATCCAACTTAAAATTAACAAACATATAAACATTTTATCACACCGTGTCCCTTGCGGGATAGGCAGAGAGAACAGATCTACAAACTTTTGTACTCAAGCATACAACTTTCACCTTCATACATTTCGTCATGCACAATCATATATTGTTCATACTTTTCACTTTACCTCCTTTAAATTGTGGTATATTTAATCCAATTACGTTTACCTCAGTATACATCTTCATCGCACACCTTGCACTTCTAACTTGTATACCATATTTGTCTAGGTATTCATTGTTTCTACATATCTGAACCATCTTCAAGCTCATTTCTTCTACTTAAAACATTAATTTTATATCATTCCTAACGTAATTATTTCACTTTTTATATATGGACACTCAATTTTTTTTAATGCACCTGTCACAACCGCGTTAATCTAACTTTTATCGTTTTTCTACTTAATCCAAGATTCACTACCTTGCGTCTAGGTGGACACCAACAAACTTTCACGTATTGTTATTTTTGCTTCTTTTAATATAGTACAGCGGTACCTAAAATGTACCCTTAACTTATTCTATCAATTCACTCAATTCGCTAAGAGATAATGGAAAAACAAAACTTTTCTGGATCCATCGAGAACTGAAACCACAGGGAACCAAAAAGATGAAAAATCCCTTGGCGAGTATAAAGACTACAGGCACAAACGTAAAAAATAAAACAGGAAAACATTGAATGGACGCGTTGAATTTTTATACTCCATTTCCAAGTTGAAATTTTTTTAACATCCATTCAAAGATTTACACTTTTTTATTTCTTTCTATTGAACTCTTTAACATGTCCGATTTGGAGATGCAGACATGTTGAAGTATGGGGCTGGGAAACAATATTGTATTCGGCCCCAATAATTGGGTTTGAGTTTAAGAACCACGGAACTCATAGTTTATCACCGTTTGTGTCGGAAACATCATTTGTAGACAAGCAACTGCACGTGCACTGTCTAGTATGAGAGAGTATAATTACAGGACACAATCTTAAACCAGTTTGGGTTCTAGTTTAAGGGATTGTTTTGTGTACCTTCGGGAATCGAGTACGAATCTCGGGTGGAGGACAAGCGTGTTACCAACTAGGATATAGAGGTAGTCATGCAAATACGCTAAATGTTTTTGAATCATGCTTGTTTATTTTATTGTTAGAAATAATTATATTAGCTAATGAAAAGCTATATTTTCATACATACACTAAAATACATACATTTAAACCAGGTAATGTAAAGATGTGTAATAATAGTAAAGGTGTGTAATAAGTTGATTAGACGCTTTTCTTCTTATCCGGGGGTTGCGGATTCGATTCCCGTTATAATCCATATTTTTTAAAGAATTCTAGTCTGGTTTTCACTAAAGGCCGCTTTAATATATTTCTGGTTAGCAATAAGCTTGTCAAGTAATAGTATACACAACGAAAGTATAATATAACACATGTATACAATAAGTGGGAGTCATGGTAAAGGACGATCGAGAAAAGTATAGTTCGACCAAGTGAATATTGAAAAAAGGTATGGTAAGTACTAAGGGAAACAGAAGGAACTGTACGAAAATATGTATGCATGTGAACGAATCGAAGAAAAAATATCTTAATAGGAAAGTCTGGCGCTCTATCCCATGTATGTAATAAGCTTTTTTACACTTGAGATATAAAGTAACATATTTATGTAATGGTCACAGCATATATCAATTGATTGGAAAGATTCAAGGTGAACCTGAAAATATATCGCAACCTTAAAATATAAACGAATACACCACTTTCAATCTTTTTATATATATTTTTTCAACACGAAGCAAACAATTTTAATATTTTATCCACGTCAGTTGAAACCCCGTTGGCGTCCCTGGCCACAGCATTATGTAAGGTTGTTTATATTTTATATTTCGATGTATAATCCAATTTCAGGGCGGACGCACTGAATTGGAAATAGATTGTGAACGAAAAAAAAATATTCCTGGAGAAAATCATACAAGAAACAGCCATTTCGTCTAACGAGAAAAACAATAGTTTTCAATAAGGGTTTTTTTCCGTGTGATTTTCCGTTTTGGAAATAAATACCACATATTTGTATTAAATTTAATGACTATCACGGGCATTTTGTGATTAAGTTTTTATACAAAAATGGTGATGGAAGTATTAAGGTATAATAACAACTTAAACAAAATATGTCGTTTGCAAATATATTATATTATATTATTCTGTAATAAGTTAAAAATTATTTTTAAAAGTCTATAGGGTAGCATGAAAATGTCGAGAGATATTTGAATGAACGATGTCTTGACTAAGTGGTTTAATGTAAAAAAATAGATAAATCAAGGATTTGTATTATAATATTACCCTGGTTATTCAATATATAAAATAGACGCATATATTATGGATTTCTAAATGATATTGGGTGTCATAAAACATCGAGCACTAATATATTAAATGTGCACTAATGTATGCCAATGACGTGGTAATGTAAACATAGAATCAAAATAAATTACGGCGTACGATTTGTGAAGTGACTTTTATATCAAATGTGAAAAATACATGAAACTAAATATTGCAAAATTTTAAGTGATAGTAATCGAAAAAAAGGAATAGTAAAACTAAAGATCAAATCAAGTTGAGGAATTCAACCATTTTGGAAATATATTCACAAACGACCCTAAGGTGGAAGAGAAATTGAACGACGAGTGGCAATAAAATACAAAATCAACGGGACACTAAAAAACATATATTTAAACCAAGTAATATTAAAACAAGGTATATTAAAACAACATATATTTAAACCAAGTATTATCAAAGCAAGGTATACTAAAACAGGAGTCAGAAAAAGAGGTAAATTACTTTAAATGGGATAAAAAAATTAAAAATGTGGTAAATGAAGACTCAAAAAGAGTAGAAATAAAAGTTAAAAAATCACAATCTTTCTAGCTCCACATATGAAAGCGACAAAAATGCAGTAGTCTTTTACAGCTTGTGTATTCCCTTATAAACTCGCAAACAGCGTACAAAAATTAGTTGGACCCGGAAGACAGCATCCTGGTTTCTTTGATAAAGAAAATCCCTAATAATAATGGTTTTTTTTTCTTCCAAACCCTATAGTGAAGATGTTTTGATTGGAATACTTAAGCTATTCAATACTTATTTACTAATTTTGTATGTAAGTTACTATTATAACAGCATGAATAGATATAACAAGTAGTTTTGAAATCATAGGCAATAATGAGTAGGAGTCGTGACACGAAGTCGACCCAAAATAAATTGGTTGCATATTTTGTACAAATTTATTATTTTCAGTGTAAGTACCAAAATAATCAATATATCGAATGACTAATCCATACGGAAGGTTTGCCTATAATTATTAAAATAGTATTAAAACTATTCAAATATCAATTTGTAATAAACAACGTTGTTTTTAATTTGTTAACTACGGATAACATTAATGAATACTGAAATATTAGGTCATGGTGTTGAAATATTGAGAGAATGTGGTTGTACCAGAAAAGTATAGTTAAATTAATTTCATAGCTTATATAAATGTTACTTTTTAAATCTATAAATTTTAAATGAATACGTTTATATCAAAATTGAAAAAGTACGAGAAGAAGTCAAAAGTTAAAACGAACACTAAGATCCAAAAGTTTCCGGTTCGAAGAAGTAAGAGTGCGTGGACAAAGCCCATACACGCTCTAACTTGAAATAATTGAGTCAATTGTCTTGGTTTTATAACGTGATTCTCTGTCAAAAAGGGAATCGATGGAGTGGTGCCATCTGAAATCACCATGGCCCAAAAGAGGCAACGTGACACAAGCCAACAAAATATTGTATAATACCAACATTTTTTTGATGTTGTCTGGGAATTCTACTATTTGGGTTCCAAAAGAGAAACACTACGGTTAATAGCAAATATTATGCTTCATTAATGTACAAATTCAATGATGCCATATAAACAAAACGTCGAGGAAAACTGTCACGAGACGTGCGATTATTACACGATAATACGCTAATGAACACTTCTGCTGCAGCAATGGCTACTATTCAACACTGGTTTCCTAGAATTGGATCCCTCACGCTTTACTCCCAACTTTAGCAACCCTTTTAAATATTGTGCCCCTATTAAAAGTGTAACTAATAAATTATTCTATAATGTTCAAAAATGTATTGTTCTTTAAGGTAATTTTGATGTGCATTTTGAAAATAAATTTCCGTTTTAGCACTTTTCTCATATCCTAGAGCCGGAATTTTTTTAACCTTACTACGTAATTGGTATATTGGTAACAATACCACGTAAATCCAGATTCCTGAAACGATGCATCTAACACTGAATTATTCGTGCGAAATAATGCCGACAACAGTTTTTGATATAACCTTTCCAACTGAGTATATCAGCTTGTACGCTATTTCTGATTTCAGGAAAATCACTTCATAATACTTTAATCCTGATGGGATATTAAATTAATTATTTGGCCCCAAATAATCAAATAGTTTTCAGATTAATCGTAGTTTAACTCGTTGGGATTATGAGGTTTACGCCCCAAGTTAATAATAATAATAAAAAGGCAATTTTTATGGCACTGGTTCGATTAAAATATAGCAAAAATATAATAAGTCATCAATATAGTAGAATCAAGCCCATTTAATTATTGTTTCAAAAAGGTAGTTAGACAACCATTTAAATCGATGTGAAAACATATCGCATCTGAATCATTTTGAAAAGTGTGAAGTGACGCAAGAGTGGTTTCAAAGTAAATGACGTCAACATACATTAACATATAATATGTTATGGCAACATAATTACAAATACTTGGCCGACTCCGGATGCATTGATTGCGTTATGCAGATGGGGCCGAGAAATCAGATTAGACTGAGGTTTATTAATAATTTGTTATATCATCATCACTAATGCTGCTCTAAATATATTTTTCGCAAAAACATCTTAATGAAGGATTTAACATACGGTTGAGCTAAGTAATTTCGTAATTCGAGATGCGGTTGTGTTTTGTGAGAATAACACGTCAGTGTGGTCTACGTGAGAATAACACGTCAGTGTGGTCTACGTGAGAATAACACGTCGACTGTAGACTTCCTATCACTAGCATCAGTGTGATATTTGGCTGCCTGTTGAGGGCTTATCAAATGAAATATTTTGTTTTTTTTACGATTGTATTTAATTTAAAACTGCACACTGAATATTTTTACCCATTTACATACTGACCTACGGAAATAACCGGTAACCCATCAACCCAGTCCCTCACTGGTGAAAATAATATTGACAATTAGGAACTTTTGAGAGTTTAATAAAAGAAAAGAACAAAATACCAACCAAAAAATTGTTTCAATGAATTTATTTAACCTGTAATAACTTAAATTAATAATTAAGAAACCTTTTTCTGGTCAACTTTAGAACACATTTGAAAAACGTAATTTAATCATTGACAACACTTTACATAATTTTTAATTCATCACATCATTTGCTTATGTATTTCCTTACGTTTAACAATATAACCTAATACATTAATTATTTTGAAAAACTTATTTATTTTGAACAAATGCAATTCAGATCTATATAAATTAAATAAACCAATACACAACAGGGTCGTTACTAGAATATGTGTATGGCAGGAAGTGTCATCCGGCATTTCAATAAGCTACATTTTGAGAAAGCAAAAATATAAATTTCCTGAATATTATTACACTATTCATCCATATCAAGTTGTGTGTATAGTTTTGCATGTTTATTTAAAGGTATGGATTTATGCATGGGTGGATTTGTGAACTAATATTTTATGATACTTATTTGAGTGCCTAATATTATATAATTTTTTACCTAGGTCTTAATATCGGTATAGTAAAAAAATATTAAACTATCCCATATTTGAACCTGGTAAAATTTGATGTGTTAAAATTGTTCGAATCAACATGCAGGATCTTAGCACATAGGAAATTTTAATGGGAATTTTAAATTTTTTATCCATTTCAATATTTATGAATGAATTTATGTACACATATGCTTAATACTCGTGACACATATAATTAAAACGCACAGTACGAAATGGAATATTTTGATCGATATTTTCACAGTATATGACTTTGTAAGTCAATTTGTGATAGGCATAACCTATTGCACATAGGATCAGGTTTTATTGCTGATTGTGAGCTACTTTTTTCTCCATTTGGCTCGATCTTGATGTTGTTTGCTCCCAATTGTGCTGACCATTTATGTTGTTGAAAATATCATACTCTACACTTTAAATCACTTACGACGCATAATTCGGTGTATTAATTAGAATTATTTTTTTACTAAAAGTAATTGAAAATAGAATCTTTAATTTTATTAAAGTTCTCGACTTAAACTTATATGTAATTTATTAGAATAATTTATAGGAAATCATTTTCTTTTTCCATAAGTTACATGAATGCCCGTAAAATGTGTTTCTACCTCTTATCTCGAAGATTTCCTCACCTGAACGATATATAGTAGAAAAACGTGTTACGGTGATAAGTATAACAGTGAAATGAAAAAAATATTGTTAACACGTATAACATTCGATATCAAAGAGAGTCCTGCTTTTTGGCAGAGCGCATCCATTTCTCATGTGTTTTATTTCAATATTTTTATTTGAAGTACAACCGTAAAGCAATCAGTTTTACGATACTGAATACACCGGTAGCAGATCGCATTAAAAAGTCTGATTTGGTTACAGGAAAATTTGTTCCGTCGTTTTATGACAGTCCGATGAAAAAGAGTAAATTTTCCATTCGTTTCACTTTGATTACAAATATACGATGCTGGATTTCCGCTCAACGGTTTCACTGTTTGGACAGTTCATATTGGTGTGAAATTAAAACATCGAAATATTCGGATAAAAACTGATAACGATGCCGAAAACTTCTTTGATGTACCTTCACGTGACTTTCAAATATAGCACTTTATTTGCCGATTTCTTTTTTACACTGTATTTAAAATTTTGTTTGTCAATTTTGTTTATTAAAAACAAATCATCCTTGCTTTGATTTAAAATAAAACACGTTTATTTAATTAATTAGTAAAATAATGTGTATTATTTTCAAACCAGAATTTATTTTTAAAATTCGGAAAGCTTAAGATAAAAAATAATACAATTTCGATTTTAAATTAAAATTGCTAACAAATATAGCGTAACTAAAATTTTATAAATAAAAACTTTCTTCATAACCAATAACACTATAGAAGATATTAAAAAAAAAATCAAAATATCTAGGAAAAGTTCTTTTGGAAAATTTGTTAAATGTATCAAAAAGATGCAAAGATTAAGAAATAATTTAAAAATATCTAACATCAAACAAAAATCGCGAAAGGATTGGAAATATATTAAATTTATTCAACCATATCTAAAATGTACAATATTTAAAAAAAATGCACAATAATTAATGAAAATGAAAGTTGGTAATGATATTTATATTGTTAAAACACTATCATTGTATAAAGGATATAAAATAAGTCGACCTATACATTGTACAGGTCGACTCATTTCAACCAACCAGCTACATATTACAGAGACCTTAAGTAAAAATCACACTTGAATCTTTTTTTATATAAAATTGGGTCCCTGTTGGAATTGAATCCGTTATGCCCAGGTCGAAAGACTACCTAGGTCACGGAGGTTGTCAAAACTTTGTGTTTCATCGCTCATTTTCTCGGAACTACTCAAGATATATCTAAACTCTATGATATACTGAGTTTGCATCTAATGCAATTGTCATTTTGACAAAGCTTTTGCAAATTGCACACAATTAAATGAAGTACAGCTACTAAATGATGTAAAATATATCGTTTCCCATAGAGCAACAGACCTGTTTGTATTTTATTACAGGAACAGTTTCGATACTTGGTAAATTATTCACCATTTGCCATCTACGTGGATTGTTGACAGACTATAAAGAGGAATCGGAACACTGCTAAGTTTGGTAATTTCCATCTTCTTTTTTTTCAAGTACTTATGCATTCTTTAAAGAAGGTTAGCAATCATATTTGTCATTTGGACTTTACTATGGAGATCTCAATCGGAGACTTAAACATATATACTTGAACAGGGCGGATCAAAATCTTTTAAGATGATAGTCCACGACAGTATTTTAGTGTCAGTTTTGATGTACGGAATAGAAACGTAGACGTGAAAAAATACTGAAATAAGCCGTATAAATGCTAAAGACACGAGTGCACTGAGAGTAATTCGTGGGATGATTATATACGAGTTTGACAGAATACGGAAAACAATAATCAGGAATGAATGGGAACTTACGGCAGTATTAAGTAAGATAAAGAAAATAACTTTCAGATCATTTCAGCATGTAAGACGAATAAATAAAGATATCGTAAAAAAAACAAATGTACAATGTCAATATGAGGGTAAGGTATGGTAGAGAAAGACGAAGGAAAGTTTGGTTGGGTCAAGTGATTGATACTTTAAAATAAACGTATGAAAAAGTCATAGAATTTTAGTTTTATAAGAAGGTGTATATATGTGGAAGAAGTGAAGTGATACAACGTGATGGTATGCCTGTATAATATATATATATATATATATATATATATATATATATATATATATATATATATATATATATATATATATATATATATATATATATATATATATATATATATATATATATATATGTATATATACTCGTATTCTGTATACTGATTTTGATAGTTAAAATAACTTAACCATGCGAATCAGAATATTCTCACTTAGGACTCTGTCGATCATAAAAACTTTGGAGATTCTCTCAACTCTTGGTTTCTTTAGTCTCTGATATACAAGTGCTCCAACTGGTCGGATAGCTTTCTGTCTCTCTATATCAGTCGAGACTCTCCCCATAAATATGCCTGGGGATGTTTTCGCTTGACCACGTACTTCTTACTGCTGCATCGTTTGTTTATACATTTACAAGATAAGTAAGAGATCTGTAGTTTAAACAAACATTGTACAAATTTATTATATACACTTGTTTCATATTCATCACAATAATTTACGTTAAAAAAATTATCATTATGAAATAATACTTACAATAAATACACAATTTTTTTTTTAAATATTATGAGGAATAGTATCTAAATACTATGTTATACAGAAATCCCTTTATTTCCGTGTTCTCCATTTACTCGAATTCACTTCAACGCAGTTTATTCCATTTGAAATTTTAAATAATTAATAGTGAAATTAATTATGTCTTAACTTGACTTTTCAATCTACATTTTTAATTTTTGTAACTAGTAACATCGTATTATATGTTTTTTTTTGCTGTCGTTTTAGCTATCAAAATCACGTGACTACATGAGTTCCCACATTTTATTTATTATCTTCACCCTCATCACAATGTGTGATTTATTATTGATAAGTAGTTATGAATATATCTTCTATTATATCATTTGATTAATGCCGTTAAGCTGAAAATGAATCAAAACAAACTGTGACCGTGAAGTAGGCATTGAAGGACTTTATTTACGTGCTATTTTCCTGGAACTAATTATACACATAAATTGAGGAATTAAGGTTTTTACCAAAATTCTTCATATATTTCAATCATCCTAAAGCGATTTTATCACTTATGTTAAGTATATAAAAATACCTCTCAATTTGAAAAAGTGTCATAAAATTCAAACGAAGTGTATTCTAAAAAAAATTAAGTACAAATATTAAATAAATATTAGGTCCTTACATATGAAATTGGCGTTTTGTTTGGGAGGAACATAAAGTAGATTTTTTTTTAATATAATATATTTATTTAATTAAAGTATGTACCATTGCTATCTATGCACTTTTGCCATCTCATAGGTAGTTCATCGATCCCTTTACTAAAAAAACCATTCGGACGGGAATCAATAAAATCTTTGAAGTCGGTTTGGACTGCCCCATCGGAGTTGAATTTTTTCCCTTGCAAGAAGTTATCCAAATTTCGAAAAAAATAGTAATCTCTTGGGGCAAGGTCCGGAGAGTACGGTGGATGTCTTAGACATTCCAATTGAAGCTCTTCTAATTTGGTAGCCGTCTGTTGTGCAGTGTGTGGTCTAGCGTTATCATGAAGCAGCAGTGGCCTAGAGCGATTAACCAGCCTCGGTTGTTTAGCAGCTAGCTTTTCCATCATGGTTTGCAGTTGCTGACAATAGACATCTGCCGTAATCGTCTGGCCAGATTTAAGAAAGCTGTAGTGAACGACACCAGCACTAGTCCACCAAACGCTCACAAGTAACTTTTTTGGAGTCAATTTTCGCTTGGGGCATGGTTTGGCTGGTTCGGCAGGGTTCAGCCATTGCGATGAGCGCTTCCGATTATCATACAGGATCCACTTTTCATCACAGGTAATGATTCGATTCAAAATCCCTTCATTATTGTGCCGGTTGCGTAATGCAACGCAGCAGTCAACGCGCGTTTGTTGATTTGCTTCACTCAATTCGTGAGGTACCCACCTTTCAAGCTTTTTCACCTTCCCAATTTGCTTCAAGTGGATTAAAACAGTTTTATCACTAACACCGCAGCCTGCAGCTAACTCGGACGTGGTTTGCGATGGATCCGCTTCCACAATAGCCTTCAATTCTTCATTATCAACTTTGGTCTCCGGCCGTTCACGGGGCTTATTCTGCAGGTCGAAATTTCCAGAACGAAAACGTTGGAACCAAAAACGCACTGTGTTTTCTTTTGCGGCACCGTCGCCATACACATCATTAATCCTTCGAGCCGTTTCTGCAGCACTGGTGCCACGGTGGAACTCGTACTCGTAAATAACGCGATATTTCAAGTTTTCCATTTTGTAAACTGAGTGACGCAAAGAAAAAAAACAATTGAGGAAAAAACAAATGAATTATAATTTTCGAAACACAAATACTTGAGTAAATAGCTGTATAAATTTTAATTTGGAATTCCTAACCAAAGAGAAGATATTTGAGATCAAAGTTGCCAGTACGGCAAAACGCCAATTTCATATGTAAGGACCTAATATCAGTATCAAGGCAATGGGCAATGTGGTCACTGGCATATTACCATCAGTGCCATAGCAGATAGGAGAGGATGAATGTGCGAGTGTCCGGCGCCATAAAACCGGACCCCCCCGGCTAAGGGAGGGTGACCCCTACAGAAACACCTATCAGGGAAGGCAACGGGAAACCACCCTGATTATCATTCCCAGGATATCACTATAGAGAGAGAAGGCAAACGTCTTGGCTGCGAAATTAAGAGACTGGACCGGAATGAGACGTGTGGAGAAGCTGTTCCGGGTCGCGCAAGACGGAGAAGCCTTCGCCAGAGTGATTGCCAACGTCGGGGGGACCTGACAGGGCACATCAAGAAGAAGAAGATCAAGGCAATAATCAATATGGACTAGGATAAGAACTAAGGTAAAGTAAAAAAATATTTGGTAAGGTTCTATATCAAACATAAATTATATGAACGGTATGAATATGTATAGACATTTATTTATTATTCTAGTGATATTAAGTGACTGAAATAAATATCAATAAATATGTTTACAGTTCAGTTAATTTAAGTTTTATACAGAGCTCAATCAAAATAAGTTTAATATACTCGTACATAAACCCTTGAGGATACTTGAGTTTCGATATAACATATCTTAAATACTTTGAACTTTAGAATCCTCTTCCATCCTTCTGATCAATCAACCTGTCTACATTCCAGAGAAAGTCTTTTCCATACTAAAGGGCCAATAACTAACTCAACCTAACTACCCACTTCATTTCTCCGGTCGGAAAGATATTGACAGACATGTATATATATACTCTTAAATCGTAATTACGACACAAACTGGCGTATCTGAATAATTTAAATCTTTTTAAACGAATATTAATTGGTCAGTGGCCTCCTATATTTTGTATTCCACCTAGATCTGTTATCACCCTTAAGGTATTACTAAGAATACATTTATGGAAATTGGCGGTTGCAGTGTTATTTGCACGCAAACCACCCCCATGTTAATATGCAAATAAGGAGTATTGTATTGTCCGTGGTACCCCATTATCAGACACCACAATGGCTGCCCATCTAGCTATGTCCTCTAGTATAATTACTATCATGAAGACGTCTCATTCTAAATGTTCCTAGTCGTTTTTGTCCGCTGTTGAGAAAACGAGATACAAGTTTAATTGTAGCATTAACAAGACACATTAAAGAAAAACGACATTCTTGAGGTGATAAAAATCCTCTTTATTATAATATGTTATTAAATAAAATATTGTGTTTTCTAAATTATTCAGACTTAAAGAGGAAAGTCTTGTCTCTAAACAGCGCTACGTAAGTTTTAATTTTATTATTAAAAAATATATTTCTTACAATTGACTAAAAAGATTCACATCAGACTCTCATTACAAATGGGAATATAATTCTTGAAGAGCATTTACCCCCTTGATAATTTTTTTTCAAGCAGGTCGCTCCCTCGCCATCCTCTCTCATGCCCCTCTACTATCTCTTAAAATCCTGCAACATACATACCCACCATCACGCCGTCTCTCCATTCAGGGTACGCATAGAGGACAGAGCGCCACATTTTCCTAAATCGACATATCTTTCGCTTCTTTTGCATCCTTACGCTTTCTCATACAACTCCTACGATTTCCCTGACTTTCTTAGCTCCTTATGTCAAAATATCATTAACTTAATCCAACCATATTTACCTTGGTCTTCCTCTCGCACACCTTCCACTCACTTTTGCACAATACATTTGTTTGTTTGTCTTTCTTTATTTATTCGTTCCACACGCCCAAACGTCTGTGTTGTTTGGTTTGCATTGTGAACTTTGTTAACAAACCCTCTCCGCGCCCACCTTCGCGACTAACGTCGGTGGTAATACATAAGTGATTTTCTCGTCAATTATCAAGTTTCTTCATTTGATCTCAGTTCCACTCATCTACATACTGTTTAAGATCAAGTTTATTTTGTAGTATTCGATTTTCGGTATTTAGTCATTTTTGTCGGACTTGAAGTATTATAACTACGTTTCGGACCCATATGTTACTATGGGTGAGGTAATCGAGTTGTATATTATTTTTTTGGAAACACGGGACTGAGTCTAATAGTTTTATTACCTCGCTAATTTGTGTCTTACCTTCCAAGTATTATGGCTGATTTGATTCTACTTTAGACCCTAATTTGAGTGTTTATGACCACCTTATTTGTTTTGAAACAATTTAATATAAGTCAATAATTTACTACAAATCAAAATAAAAATTAATAGAGAAAATAAAACACAAAAGCAAGATAATAGTTCATTGAAAGGTGATATCTTCACACAAATCATTTTGACTTCAAGTAAATAAAGAAAATCTGTTTTTACTAGAACTAAATACCATAAACTTATTCTTTAAGTGTGTTTTACTAATTGCTTTCATAGAAATATGACCCACTTTGCTAAACTTATTTCCAGTAAAGTAAAGATTCAAAGAAAATATAAGGGATAGAATTGCAGCTTTTATAAGCCAGTTATATTTCATAAAGTTATCAAATATGACTGTCCGCCATGACACAGCACTTAACGTGAGGAAAGATTAAATAAATATTTCATAGAAACTTCTCAAAGTTGTGCGCCAGCCCATAGAAGAAGAAAAAAACTTAATCTCTCCATACTGAACAATGGCCTGTCTTATACTGTGATTCTCAATTTTGATAGTTTAATTCATTTTAATATCATGAAAGTTGACAAAACGAACATTGTTTTTTTTTATGCCGAACAACCTTTTGATGGTGTGTTTGAGATTCCTGCAGGATATAGCATGCCAGGATGGCCTCCTTAAAGGGAGAGAGACAGCTCGTTGGAGCTCTATGTGAAGGTTTTGAATGTTGATGAAGGGAAGGATGTATGTATGTCGAGATAGTATGGCGCTTTGTCCTCTATGTCTAACCCTGATAGGGAAATGGCGTAGTGGTATGTATATAAATTGATAATTAAATCTGCGTATAAATATATTTTTACCCCAAACGCTATGAAAAAAGCCATCTTTTAAAAAAACTCGGTCCCAAATATTACAGCTAGAACGACAATATCTGAAAATGGACTCAAGTCAAGGATCTGATATAAACAATGGCAAAACAAAAATATACGAGTAGG
>OX463842.1:16933038-17333049 GCA_949825065.1 Odontocerum albicorne | reverse complement strand
TATATATATATATATATATATATATATATATATATATATATATATATATATATATATACATTTTTTTTTTAAATTAGTGGGAAACTTGAAATATATTTTATAAATTACAAATATGGATATTTTATTCCTTTTAAAAGAAAATCCCTTGAAAATCCAAATAGCGCTCTTAAAAAGAATTTCACTTCGAAACTTTATAAAATTCAGAATTTAGTTATATTTTTTTCCAAACACACCTTGAATTTAGTATTTATCAAATATATTAAGTATTGTATTGTATTGCATTACACTGTTTGCTGTATATTGTACAACCTGGCGGGTTTATTGCCGAGTGGCAATTTCTAACGACTAATCGAGAATGTGTTGTCAATCAAGTCTTAAGTGAAAACCTGTCAGTTTTGGCAACAGCGGGAATCAAATCCATAATTCTTAGTTTGGAAAACAGGTATCTTCCCATCTAAACTACGGATATCGTTCTCATCACATTGATTATTTTTAGCTGAAATGTTACTCAGTCTGTTAAGAATATAATCAAAAGAGGTTGAAAAAATATGCAGTTGATGTGATTTGAATTGAATCTGGGCTGCTCAGAGTGTCTTGCAGAAATTTGATTTAGCGCAATGGTGATCATAGCTTTTTTATTAGTATAAAGTCATTGGTTTGGATACTCTCTGCGAAAATATTGTTTGATTTCATCGTTTTTTAAAGGCGTAGTGCTTGGGGAAACTGTTATCCATTTTTTATTTCAAAATCTGTGATTAATTTTTTTATTATCTCAATTTATTATAACTGCATTCGTTAAAATATTCATGAACTGTATATTTTACTACGTTAAATCAGAATACGATATGAGCATCACTGAAAACACTGAAAAATAATTTATTTGCAAAACCCCCATTTAATGGTGAAATATCTGTACTCGTATAACTGAATTGCTAACTAAAAATATGTGAGAGAATATTTCGTTTCCACATCCGGTATTTAAAGCCATCATAGATTGTCACATTTCCGATATCAAATGATAAACAAGTAAAAACGTGCATTTAAAATGGATCAGATATAAAATTAGACTGTATTTAATCCTTAATTTCAAACCGGCATTCCGATATCAAATTATTTTTGGTTATGTGGTCAATTTGTTTTTATAACGACTAGATTATTTCATTTAAAAAAATATATATTCGCAAATACTTTAAAAATATGACTTAGAGCGCTTTTCTCTTGGAAGGAAAGAAATATTTTTATTTGAAATTGTAAGAAAGTTATTTGAGAACCATATTATTTATAAAATTTGTAAATGATCTTTTCAAATTTCCAATCCAAGAAAAAATAAATGTATTTCTTGATGATAGCAATTATATTGAAGGGGGAAATTAGGAAAGGGGTCAACTGAATTTAAAAAAAGTGATATATTCTAAAAATGGTTCTATGATGTTTACTAATACTCAATACATATATAGTATTGTTAGTTTATTTAATCAAAGTACATAGTTATGTAATATATATGAAAATTGGTAACATACTAGCAAAACAAAATTGAACATTTAAAAATTAACATTTACTATTAACGATACTGTTAAATGGAAAATGTATCTAAATGATAACTCTTTTACACATTCGTTCAAGATAAATATATTTAAACGAAACAATTTTTAGAATTATATGTTTTTCATTCCTCAAACTTTGTTTTTAATGTAAAGGGATAAGAAAAAATATTTGACAATAGAATAGAGCTCTGTTCAGAGCGACAAGATAAGATGGCCTCAGGAGACCAACTGCATTGGCAAACTTGAAAAGTCCTGAATAGACTTCTAGTAGGTAACTAGATGTAAGTTGTACATGCAAAGATAGGGTTTCTTGAAAGAAAGAAGCATTCAATGTGATAGTGGTGTTAATCAGGATTCACAACACATGCTTGTCCGAATATCAGAACTACATGCTCAGGACAAGACCTGATTGATGTAAATGATAGGGAGATCTCCGTTGCCTCCTTGTCTTAACATATGGTTTGATATACAATACAATTGACAGTCCGGACACGGTAGTGTTTGTTTTATAATGTGGAATTGTTTGATGGGGTGAATTTTATGAAACCAATTCTAATCTAGACAAAATCTAATAATCAAATTAATATTTATCGAACGTATCCATTAATAAAAAAACAGCTCGTTAAAAGTGAAAAATTAAATTATGTATATTTACTAAAAAAACAATACTTTAAATACATAGATAAAACATTAAGTTACACACAAAGTGGACGAATTCAAGAGTAGTTTAAAAAGAAAATTTAATAATAGAATCTCGAAATTTAAAAAACCAAAGCTCAATTGCATCACACAGTTAATGGCACAAAACATCAAAATGAACTGGCATAAAAATGAAAACTAATGAAAGATAATTCAAAATTTAGAATTGAACGCATTATTGGAATAATTGATATTTAATAATTAGTAAAATATATTAATTGTTAGCACTACTCGTTCTTTCAGGCGACTCAAGAAGGTTAAAATCACGATATTTATTGAAACAGACAAGTTATCTTTTTTATGCCAAAAAAATCAATATTGACATGTATGCAGTGTAACATAGTATTAACAAAGGAAGCCCAGAACAATACGAACCAAATACATTTAAAAAGGGCTCATGTTATTTATTAAATTAATTCTGGCAAGTACAACCTCTTCAACCTACTCTTGTAACAAGTTCGTCATATTAAAGTGCACACATATAAAGTCGTGATATATAGGCATTTTGCAAATGATTCGTTGTAACTACTAGTTTATCATTGCGAAATCGAATATTTTACCTGGTGGGTCTACAAGGAACGTTCAACCTGACAAGCTGAATAAGTTCCGGACTATTGAAATACCAGTATGAGCTGACAATAATATATAATATATAATGTCGTCAGGTCAATCATTTTTCTTTTGTCTTTATCATAAATTTTATTGAATATTCGTCATTTCTGTAGATTTATGTTTTATATTCAGCGCTCTTGAGAAGGGTTTGCCAACTCTGTGCTTTATAAATAGTACTTTTATTATTATTCTAACTTATTGTATTAAAAAAACCTTTTTATCGCAGTCATAATAATTTATCATTTCGAGAATATATGTTTAAGCGCTAACTTTGACGTACGGGAGGGAAACGTGGACATGGAAAAAACCTGCACTAAGAAGAATATGGAGGAGTGCATCCCAGGATAGGGGGGAATGGCAACGACTGCTAAGGGAGGCCGGGGCCCACAATGGGCTGTAGTGCCATTGATGATGATGAAGAAGAATATGGGTGTGTGCACCGAGAGGAATACAAGAAGAGAAGAATACAATATTTGGCAGAATACGGAAATATGCGATTTGAGATAAATTCGAAATTAAGGCTGATGTGTCGAGTAAGTTGAAGAAGAACACTTTGCAATAGTTTTTACATATAGAACAAATAAAGGAAGAAAGACTAACAAAACAAATTTATAGTGCAAATATGAGTGAGAGGCGTGTAAGAGGAAGACGAAGGAAATGTGGTTGGATCAAGTGAATAATATTTTGAAAGACACACAGAAAGTTAGAGAAATCGTTAGTTATATGAGAAGGTGTATGGATTTGTGATAATACAGGAAAATAAATAAATAATAGGTTTATTGATAGCAACATAGTATGTACAGATTATATTTAAATAACACTTCTAAAACACATAAATTGCAGATAATACATTAAATACAGAAGCTATCAAAAGGTCTGGGCTCATCTAATAGCATCCCTTCGGCCAAGATACACCCCACCAATATAGGGCGAACCCAGCCACGGGGACACCAGATGTTTTTCAGCCCACACCCTTATCGTTATATCCTCTCTGCCTTCTTCGATAGATAAAATGATGAAGTGTGTATACGTATTACTTATCATATTTTAGGCGCAATTTAATCGTACTGGCGAGGATTTATTTTTTTCAATACTGTTTATTTATTTAATAAATAACAGAAACAACGAAAAAATAAAATAAACAAGCCACAAAAAGTCAATGAATTTACTCTATAATTACCTAAGACAAAACCTTTTATAACAATACATGGTCCATTTTAAGAGTTAATACCATACAAATAAATGTTTGTTAATGCGTGTTTATTTCCGACAAACGTAAGTAACTTTGTTTGGATACTGATGGAGGAAAACTCCAAGTTTCGAGGTTAAGTCGAAGTTTTCTTTATTCGTCGAGTAATTTTAATGCCACTTACATCTTTTGTTAAAAAGTGTAATCCGAGTCAGAGATTGGGCGGGCAACTTGTGAAGAAGTTGTGTCTTTGATTATGTGAATTACCCGGAAGTGTAATACTTACGCCATGCCAATCAAAACAGTGCAAGAAACTTAAGAATATACAAAATTGTGAAAAAAAAAGTTATTTCATTCACTAATAACGTTCACTTTCTTTAAGGTTAAATTCATGCTCAGGGTTTTAATTGTGTTAAAAATGACTTATTTGTGTTGAGTGAAACAACAGATATGTTATATTTAAAATGACGAGAAATATTAACATTTAAAGTAAGAAATTATGGAAAGAAAATGTTAGTGAATCATTTCTTTAGTCATTAATTTCCGTGTCCGGCCTATCAATACTAAATATTGCCCCGTATTTCTAGTGAGAGGCAAAGAGACCACCCTATAATTCACATCAATAAAGCCTTTCAGCGAACATCTAGTCCTGATAGTTGGGTTACTTAGCATGCGTCGTGAATCTTATATAGCAACTTAACCATATTGAGTAACATTTTTGTTAACGAAACCCCATCTCAGTATATTCACTTAGTAACGTATCACCTGTACTCGGAATCTATTTAGAGCTCTTCAAAACAGTTGTGTCCATTAATGTCATATTTTATTGAATCGCCATGCGGTGGAATCACCAGCTCTTGCGTTTTCATTAGAAAACTATTCTTAGATTTATCTGTATATTGCTGGTTAGTGATTTTTGGAGCATTTTGGGTCCAGAACTTGTTCTGTTCCTCCTAAGTCGGGTGGTTCTTATGTTACGTGGAGCCATATCGATTGTTTATTTTAACGGTATGAAGTTATTATAAAATAAAAAATATTTTTATCTACTGAAAGGTTTGGAACTTATTTAAAATTGTGGTTCAATATTACACGTCTATTTTTACATTTATACATATCTTCCTCTACCACGCCTTCCACTCATATTTGCACCATATGTTTGTTTTGTCAGTCTTTCACCATTCATTCACTATAAACACCCAAACCATTTCAGAGTTCACATCTTCATCTTACTCAACACATCAACCTTAATTAAACATTCATCCCTAATCACTTCTTCCCGTTTTACGTCACATATTATCAACCCCACGTATTCTTCTCAATGCACGCGTTTATTCGGTATCAGACTTTTCCACGTTCACTTTTAACTTACATGCATCAAATTTTGTCCTAAAATACAGACGTGGACCGTCATCTTAGCAGATTTTGATACTGTACGGTTCAAGTATATATGTTTTAGTGACCCATCGACTTTTTTTATATTCCTCGTAACTCACCTGAGAAATTACTACCCCAATAAAATACCTCAACTTGCTCTAATCTTTCATTGTATTCCCATACATAGCGTTTGCTTTTTCTTTTACACTTTTCTATCAATGCAATATTCAATATCAGACTTTTCTCTTTGCATCTCTCATAAAATGTACTTGAGTATTTCTAAAGAGCAGAAAATTAAGTTTTCGACGCTTAGTACACATCAATCATGAATATATACTATTGAATCTTTATGACTGTTAAATTATTTCTTAATCATTGTTAAATGACTTCATTGTGTTTTATGTTTTATCTCCGAGTGGTCCGTCTTTTAGATATGATATGAGAACATGTAAACAGATGCCGTAATCTAGATTTCGTTTGAATGTGCTGGTTTATTACGTGTATGATACATGGGACAAACTTAAACAGAAACTTCTTTACTCTAAACTTATCAAGTTATGGTACATTGCAATGGAGCAATTTGAGTCACTAAACGGTAGATAAGATAAAAATAAATATATAAAAAAAAAATCTAATTTTGTTCGCCACATTTTTTTTTTAAACTAAAATTTCTCGAGATATTTTCTTAAAAATCCCAACTAGATTTTTTTTTTAATCTTAGAAAAAATAACGAAACTGAAATAGTCACTTTTGATAAATAAAAAAAACGCCCTCCATGTTTACTATTTTTTTTGTGTACTTACTTTTTAGGGCAATCAGCCCGAGGAAAAATCTAAAGAGGCGAAGCAAAAAGTAAAAATATTTTGTCGTTTGAGGATAAGATCATACTGTTTTATTTTTTTGAGAAACTCGTAGAAAACTCACGAAAGAATAATGAACAACGAAAAAGAAATCATTTTATATCATAGTAACGTAAGTACAATGTCCCGATATGAAAATACGAGTATATAGAAAATAGAGGTATTTTTTTAAATATGTCCTTTATCTCCATATGTCTCAGAAACCTAAAGAATAATGTTTCTTAGTATATGTCCTTTATCTTCATATGTCTTAGAAACCTAAACAATATTTTTTCTTAGTATATGTCATTTATCTTCATTTATCTCAGAAACCTAAACAATAAAGGTGGCAAATCGAAGAAGAATTGTTACTTTTGAGATGTGGTATATATTACGATTTTTTTTACGGGAATATATGTCCCTCATCCATGCTGTACGTAGAAACAAATAAGGCTCCCTTATAATGCCATCGCACACTCGTAAGAAAATTAGTTATAATCATACTTTGACTATGGAGCTGTGACCGGAAGTAGGGAGCCTTTCCTCTGCTGGTACCACATCGGAGAGTAAAAAATTTGCCTCGATGGAAGGTCAGATGCCAGGTCAAAATTGATTAATGGGAAAATTAAAAAAACCTAAAATAGATTTTCTCTACAGCGTGTGGAGTAATTTCTGTCAAGTGATAGAGGCGGACGTCACCTATTCACTCACAGATTCCTCCCTCAAATGAAATATAATTGGTGCACACTTCGGGACTTCCAGATCCAACGGAACAAGTACCGTTAGGGCCAAAAGCGCATCCGTCGAGTATGTCTCGAACGCTTTGGCGATTACCAGAAGTATCCACGTCTGTCCGCTCTGCAAGATTCTCCTGATCACCGTATGTCAGTTCCTGTGGTCCCAACAACTCGCCGCGTAGAACGTAATTCTCAGGAAAACGACCCGATAGTATAGTCATCCTGTCTGAAATGGCAAGCCCCATGTGACCTTTGCCAAGTATATGGCTTTGTGAAATATTAACCAAGCGCTTTGCTAAGACAACTTTAATGTGTGGTATAATCGTCAGTCCGGCATCAATGGTCAAACTAAGATTCATAATGGGTAAAACCCGAATGAAAAGGGAATAGTGGGAGAGCGAAACAAAAAATTCTTATCTAAAATGACACTTGTCTTATAGGGAGCAAAATAAAGCTTATTTCTTGTTCCCCAGTTAGAAATCTTAATAAGATAGATTACAAAAGCCCGCTCCAGATCCCTTGAACGGCTGGCTCACAAATTAATATATTCTGGAGAAGCTCCAAATAAAAACTCTCGACCATCTATCTAAGGCGTATTCGTCAATACCAAGAGACTTTGAGAGGAGATAACAGCTTGGAGAGACTTTTAGTTTGCAGCATCGATGGAAGAAGAGGAATAAGGAGATCACCATCATGTTAGATCGATCAAGTCAAAGCTGCGATGGTATCATCGGTATGATCAGCACTCCAAGTAGCTGAGTGTAGGGACAGCTGAAAGAGAGTGTTTAAGTAAGTTGGTGCAGTTTTTTTAAGATCGCGATCATCAGTTATATTGCATTAAGCGTTCAGATGTTTTTTAATGTATATTGTTTTTTAGTATACGAGTATGCACTTGAAATTTACATTCTTCAAATGCTTATACAAATCTACAGAAGCAATATATTTCGTTAAATCTAAAAGTCTTTTTAAAATTTCTTAATCGTTTCCTGTTCATTGCCAGAAGGTTTTTCATACACCCCACACCGTGCGAACCACGAAGTTTCGTTTAATTAAACTAATGCCAGGAAAGATGCTCCTTCTCTTGCCGGAGTTAGAGATAAAAGTAAACTCTTTGCCGTATGTACCCATTCTTGCCATTGGATTCGCTTTTAAGAAGGAAATTTTATGTCTCCTTGGAGTCACTTGGAGTTTTCCTCAGTGTGATCAAGTTATAATAATTTATGGAATGAAAGCTTTTTAGAAATATTTTTTTTTTCTTCAATATTTTTCCTCCCCTTACCTTGAATTGATAAAGATACATTCATTTTTTTAGTTTTGACTTTGAAGTAACTGTTTAGAAAAAAATATTGATTTTATAATAATTACCCATTAATCTGCAAAAAAGGGGTAGGAAAAAATAGGTTAGGGAGTAAGGAAATAGATGTTTTGTCATTAGATAAAATAGCACGATTTAAATAAATAAATAAATATTAGGTTTATTGACAGCAACATAGTATGTACAAGATCACACCTGAATAACAAAAACACATAAATTGCAGACAATACATCAAACACAGAAGCTATCAAAAGGTCTGGGCTCATCTAATAGCATCCCCTCGGCCAAAATACACCCCACCAATATAGGGCGAACCCAGCCACGGGGACACCAGATGTTTTTCAGCCCACACCCTTAGACACGTATAAACAGGAATATATACAAAAAAATAAACACAGAAAATAAATATAGCAGATGACAAAAATAAAAGAAAAAAATACATTCAAGAGAGAATACACCAAAAGGTCCGGGCTCATCCCACAAACATTCCCACGGCCGAGATACACCCCACCAATGTAGGGCGAGCCCAACCGCAAGGGCATCAGGGGGCTTCCATCCCACACCCCCGCATATCTAGATTAAAGAATAAATATAATAAAAAAGAAAAAAAAAACAAAAACGTATGGCAGAAAACAAAATAAAAAGTAAACCCACATATACCACCTCAGGTTAACTGTCAGCAAGAACGAGAAAAAAAAAAGAAGAGAAAAGCCTCAAAAGAGTCCAAATTTTACATAATGACAAATGGGAAGTAAGATAGTTGAGACAACATTGAAATAGTTGGGCAGTAATACATTGAAATAGATAAGCAGTTTTAAAAGAATTAATGAGGAAATGACGCACAAACACGTATGCACAATCTTCGATTCACCACCAGCGAAAAGAGAGAAAAGAAAGAAAATAAGAAAAGAAAAGCAAACAAGAGATCCCTTAACCACTGAGAAACCCATTAACCACTGAGAAACCCATTAACCACTCAGAAGATAACACTTTAGAGCAGAGGTTCCCAACCCCGTGCCCGCGGGCACCATGGCGCCCGCGGAACGATTCGTATGTGCCCGCCACTATTCGACAGAGACAGAATTTTTTCATAAACATCAATTAAAAATGTGAATTATTTTTATTTATTTGTTAAAGTTTTAATTTTTTTGAGTGCCTAGGTTTATTAAATACGTTCGTATGTTTGCGATATTGTATGTATGAGTGGTTCCTTTGCTGACAGTACTTGTCGCCACTTGTCTAGCAGCAAGTCAGACTGCACTCTTCACGCTAGCCTGGAACGGGGAGTGCTATTTGCACATCACTCCTTGTACACGCAGAAAACCCGAAGCGAACGAACGCCACAAACTGAGCCGATGAACGCCGAAGACGCCAAAACACATGGCACATGACTCTGACAGCTTTGTATGTCAGTGAAAGCAATAAGCATGGCCCCGACAGCCAAACTGACAGTAGTCACGGGCTCGTACCGTCCCGATTGCTTCGGCGATCATCGGCTCACTTCGGGTTTTCGGCGTGTACAAGGAGTGATGTGCAAATAGCATTCCCCGCCTGGAACCGCGTTGTTGTCATTGTGATTGCGATTGCTGCCCCGTTCGGGTCGCGACAGTTAGCTAGGAGACATCTTCGTCTGACGAAACACGAATTAGGAGTTTTGATATTCCTTCTGAAAATTTTTAACGGGCTAAAAGCGAGGTGCGTAATCTATTATATTAATAAGCGATAATCTATTATGATTGTGGGGATAGTTATAGTCCTTGTTATAATAAATTTATGCAAATAATGTAGAACAGACGTGCGCTATAACGTTGATATTATATTGTAGTTCAATTACTATTTATTTTTTATATTTTTTAGTCCTAAAATGAGTGGACCGAGTAAAAGACAACGAACCTATAATTTTAACACTGACTGGGAGGAATCATATTGTTTCGTTAATTTGAAAAATAAATGCGTTTGTTTTTTGTGTGGTAGTAGTATTGCAGTGCCGAAAAAACATAATGTTGAACGACACTTTCAGACAATTCATGCCACTTTTGATGTGAATTATCCACTTAAATCTGAAGTAAGAAAGAAAAAAATATGTCAACTAAAATCAAGTCTAACTGCACAACAGACTGTTTTCACTAGACATGTGGAAAATTCTAAAAAGGCCACCATTGCTTCTTTCAAAATTTCTCACATGCTCGCAAAAAAGAAGAAACCTTTCATTGATGGTGAGTTGTTTAAAGAACTATTTTTGACTGGTGCCGATTGTTTGTTTGATGGATTTTCTAACAAACGTGAGATTGTCTCAGCAATACAAGACTTACAGTTGTCAAATAACACCGTCACAAGAAGAATACATGCAATTTCAACAGACATACAAACTCAGTTAAAGACTGACTTGGAAATATGTGACTGGTTCTCGCTACAATTTGACGAGTCAACAGATATATCAGACGCCGCACAGTTAGCAGTAATGGTGAGAATGGTATTTAGTAACTTCACAGTAAAAGAGGATATGTTGCAAATATTACCTATGAAAGGACAGACAAGGGGTGAGGATATTTATAATACATTCAGAACATACGTCAAGTCAATAAATATGCCTTTGCACAAGCTGTCTGCGATAACCACCGATGGGGCACCAGCAATGGTAGGTAAAAACAAAGGATTTATTGGCCTCTGCAAGAAGGATGAATCATTTTCATACTTTATGTCCTACCACTGTAGTATCCACCAGGAAGCTCTGTGTTGTAAAATATTGCCATTTGAACACGTTATGAAAATAGTTACAAAAATAATCAATTCTATTCAAGCAGCTCCTTTGCAACACCGACTTTTCAAGGCCCTATTAGAAGATACTGAAGATAAAGAACATGATCTTATTCTGCATACTGAGAATAAGATCATGTTCTTTATCTTCAGTATCTTCTAATAGGGCGTTGGTACTCCAAAGTACGTTGGCTCAGTAAAGGAAAGGTTCTTACAAGATTTGTGAGTTTAATTGAAGAAATAAAAACATTTATAAACGATAAAAAGAAAAATTATGATGAACTAGCTGACTCTCGCTGGCTGATTGATTTGGGATTTCTCACAGACATCATGGAAAAATTGGGAAAGACAAAAACATAGCTGAAATGATAAGCTCTGTAAAGTCATTTAAAGCTAAATTGGATTTGTTGATATCACATCTGCAGATCAATTCTCTCGTGCATTTCCCACATATGAAGAAAATGCTAGGTAACAATGAATTAAACGGGTCATTATTTATTAAGCATCTTCAAGTGTTAAAAAAACAGTTTGAAGAGAGATTGTTGCAGTTTACACATATCGAACCAATTGTTTCCTTCTGTATCAATCCTTTTACTTGCCAAATAAATGTAATGTAAATGGCCGCATGTATTGCAGATTTTGTTCAAGGTAAGACAAAAGAACTAGAGTTAGAAATTTTGGACCTTAAGAATGATATTTTGCTAAAATCCTTAATATCAGACTTTTGGAATACAGTGGACAGAGAAAAGTTTCCATTTTTGAAAAAAGCGGCATATAAAATTGAATAATTTTTCGGTTCGATATATTTATGCGAATCCTTGTTTTCAAACATGAACTGAATAAAATCAAGATATAGATCTCGACTCACCGATGACCATCTTTATGATTGTTTGCTAACAGGATTATCTGCTATCTGCTATCGTCATACTCTCCTAATTTTGAGTATGAGGCACTGGCCAATGCCAATGATATGCAATGCCAAAGATCACATTGATATATTGATATTATATTTTTTTATAAAATGTTTTCTTTGTATTTGTGTTTTTTGTTTACTTTGTTTACGTTTTGTAAATAGATTTCTCTGTGTGTATGCAATCTGAATAATAATGTTACTATTTTGAAACATTTTTGTATATTATTTATTAATAAATTATGAATATAAGAAAATAAATTATGGGAAAATGAGAAGTTATGGAAGGAGTTTGTCGATTAAAAATAGGTGGTGCCCGCCACCCTACCGATATTTTAGAATGTGCTCTAGAGTACAAAAAGGTTGGGAACCCCTGCTTTAGAGCATCTCTGAAGGTATAACTATTCACCCGCTCCTTCAAGGCCTGGGGCAACTCATTCCAGCATTTGCTAGCTGAGTATGAGAAGGATCCCCTGAACAGTGTTAGGTTATGGTTTGGGATAAGCAAAAGAGTATCTCTGCCTCTAGTCTCGTAGCCGTGAAAGTTTCTAGACCAATTCAGTTTTTCGAAGAGATAAAGTGGCATTTTTGTACTGGTAATTTTATGCATGAGTACGCTTAAGTGAAGAAACCGTCTTTGTTTCATGTCAATAATTTTAAAAGCTCTCAAAAAAGGGGTGATGTGTCCTCTGGGGGGAATGTTGAAACAATACCTACAGCAAGCATTTTGCAATCTTTGCAATTTCCGTTCGGTTCTCCTTAGAAGGCACGGTCCATAGATGCAATCACCATACTCGACTATTGGGATAATGAGCGCGTCGATTATTCTACGTCTAGCCTCAATGGATAGGTTTTGACGGATGCGATAAATATTTTTAAGCCGCGAAAAAGCCCATTGTAATTTAGTTCTAACGTGAGCCTCGAATCTTAAGTCATATTCCATATACACACCTAAATTACGCACCACGCTCTCTGTAGGCACAGTCGCGTTACCAATCTTTATTTCCAAAGGCTCGTTCAACTTTTCGACTTGTTGTCTTGTACCCATTACAATCATAACCGATTTTGTAGGGTTCAAGAGAAGCGCATGCCTCCTAGACCATATAATCAGCCGCTCGAGGTCATCATTTATGTGTTGAGTGGCAGACTGAACCTCATCACTTCCAAATGAATAATAAAGTTGAGTATCGTCCGCATACATGTGGTAGCTACAGTTCCTTATCACATCTGGAAGATCAGATGTATATATGCTAAAGAGTAATGGACTCAGTATTGACCCTTGGGGGCATCCATTTTTAAGGCTCGTGGGGTGGGACAACACCCGTAGTCCAGCCTGGTCTCTAGTGGTAACTCGTTGACTCCTACCAGTTAGGAAACTCCTTAGCCACTTGCATGCACTCTCTGAGAACCCCAAAAAGGACAGTTTAGAGACCAGGAGATCTGTATTGATAGTATCAAAAGCTCTTGAATAATCCAGCAGAAGCAGAGCAGTAACCTTTCCCTTATCTGATTCCCGCAATATGTCATCCACCACACAGCTCAGTGCCGTCGTTGTGCTATATTTAGGCCTGAAGCCAGATTGATACTTGGGCAATAGGTCATTGGATAGAAGATAATTCGATATCTGAACGAACACCAATCTCTCCAAAATCTTTAATATAACTGGGAGAATACTTATTGGGCGTAGATCCTTAAATTCAACGACGTTTTGTTTCTTTGGAATTGGGACGACTAGAGCAGACTTCCAAACATATGGTTTATAAGTTCCATTAACCAAAGAGGGTGCAAGTTTTAAAACAGCTGGTAGCTGGTTCCAGAGTCTAATGTCATGGAACATAAAGGACAATGTGAAGTCAAAATTATAAATAATTTAAAAAGGAAAATCTTCCAAATGGCTCCATTTATTTGAATTTCATTGTATGTTGTACAACCCAGCGAGAGTATTGCCATGTGATAATCTATTCTTAATAACCTGAAAGAGATCTTAGCTGAAAAGCAAACATTTAAAAAAAATTCAAGTGCCAAAGTGAATCGAAAACCCTAGGCTGAAAGGCAGGTGTCTAGACAAATCGGAAACCCCAGATTGAAAGACAGGTGTCTTGACAAATCGGAAACCTCAGACTGAAAGAGAGATGTCTTGACAAATCGGAAACCCTAGGTTGAAAACAGGTGTCTTAACAAAGACAAACCCCAAGTCGGAAGTTTTACACACTTGGCCACACATTTATCATTTCAAAGAAATACTTGATTGAAAGACTTCCGGAAAACGTACTAAAAATATTTTTAATGAAAAAAAAACATTTCTTTTCCATCTTATATTTTTAAATTTTCTATTATTTTTTTAGAAATACGAAGAGGAAGATTGAAAACAAGACCGTGTTTTCGATATAATTATGAGAGATTGTTTTGAAAAGCAATAATGATGACAAAGAAACTTATTTGACAGATGAATAAAAAAAAGTATTTTGGGAACAGCGTGACCTAAAAAAAGAAAACGAAATTTTTATCTGAAATCTTTTTTATCATAAATTAAATGTTTAAAAACAGCACAAAATTGGAGTTATTGAGTGATATGTAAAATACGTAATCGTAAATATACATCCAATTTTTCTCCCCTTTAATTAAAAAACTTATGTTTTTTTTTTCCAGTAAATGGTTACTTATAACTAATAGAACACTTTTTTAAATTTTATTACAATGATCAAATAGCCCTTTTGATACAAAGAATAAAAAATACAACTTGACCTGTAAGCAAGAATATAGAAAAGGAAAAAAAACAGTACATAAAATCATAACCAAGCAAATCCATACACACAATTCCATCAATTCATCACTACAAGAACATTTTTTTTTTCACTTTATTCCCGTAACTAGCCAATGTCATGTGACAATCCATACAATGTCCATTTTGACTACCCAATCTGTGCAGTCATGTTACGCAAAAGTTGTACGAATAGTTGGTTGTAACCATTTAATTATGGAACAAAATATTTTGCGGAGTGGGGCGGCAAGTCACAATTTGGTAATGTTTCTTCATCCATTTGCATTACGGGAGTGACAGCATTTGTGTTTTCCTGAATGGTAGGTACAGATACTCTGTTTTCTTTCTGCTCAGTCTCAATCCATTGTCCTCCAAGATTCTTCTCCACCTTTCCACATTATTTTGCAGATTCTTCTCCACCTTTCCACATTATTTTCATGTTTTTCACTTATTAATACGATATCGTCTGCAAATAGTAGGATCTTTAAGAGACTTCATTTCCTGGTTAGTTAAATACTCCATGACTAAGATTGAACAGTAGTGGACTAAGTACCGATCCTTGATGTACCCCCACCTTTACAGGAAATTCTGGTGATGTTCCCGAAGTGCACCTCACTTGCGTTGTCACGTTATTGTACATGTCTTGGATGGCAAGTACATACTTCTCTGGTACACTATGTGCTCTAAGTGCTGCCCAAATTAGGCTTCTAGGGACCCTGTCAAATGCCTTTTCAAGATCGATGAAGACCATATGAAGGTCTTTCTTGGCATCAGGATGTTTTTCGATAAGGAGTCTAACGGTTTGAATGGCGTCTACTGTTGATTTACCCGATACGAAGCCACACTGGTTGTCATGTATTTCCACCAAATTCACTTAAGACTTGTTTAACTGCAATTAAATCACTGGGTTTTATGTATTCACTCATTTCAGCGTAGTATTCACTTAAGGCTTGTTTAAAACGTGCAATAAAACTGTACTGGTAAACAAGGAAAGTATAATACAACATTGTATTGTTAATTGTCGTTGACAGCGTTTAGATCTCAAAGGATGAACAAATTGGTGGCTCTTGCTATCCACGAGATGCAAATCATTCGATACAAATACCATATCTCGAAAACATTCAACTACTCTCATCTCGATTTATCTTAAACGTACACGTGTCTGTTCCACACATGATACTATGGAGAAAACTAGGACTTTTTCTAGGTGGACTTTGTTTTTTTCCATCATAGGCTGATTTTTCTAAACCCCAAAATAGAAAGTCAAGTCAGATTCCAAAAAAATTAAAGAAATGTTTTGTGATAATTTTGTGTAGTGGTGTTTCCCTTTCATGATGATCTCCTCAAGAACGCTTCCAAATTAGCTTAACAGAAAATAATGAAAATTTGAGAAATATTATTGTCTGTAGCAAAAACGTCATCTGGTTATCTATTATATAACTACAGAAACCATTAATCTAGATGTAAAATGACCTAAGAGTAAAACGAGTCCGGAGTGAAACCGCCAGGAATCGAACATGGGGGTCCGCTATCTTAATATGCATCCGCTATCTTAACTCGTTAAGTATATCTTAGTTGCCGGCAAATTCTATTAATTTTGGTTAATTTAGTTATAATTAATTACTCTCTGGTTATAAAAAAATCATTAAAATGAATTCAATATTTTTTAAATAAACAAATTTTATTTGTGTGAACCAATCTGTAGGAACTAATAAATATGAATAATTTGTGACTCGGGAGCTTCATTTAACACTTAATATCTGAATAATGAGCAGGATTAAATATCTTCTGTCAATTTAACCAATTAGTTTTCTATCGATAAGTCCTTTGTTAAGAGATATAGATATGATAGATAAGACTATTTTCATAAAATATATGCTACATAAATGCTTCAAAGCCGAAACTTAATTGTAAAATATAACGCAAGGATTTTAATAAATACAAGTAAGATATTTTATGTTTGTAGAAATTCAAAAATCTGTATACAAACTGTAATGATATTATATAATAATTTATAGCGTAGCATATATATCCGTATGTTATTTTTAATCTCAAACATCAAGGAATTAAAATACAAATTTTCGAAACAAAAAATAGTTCAGTGTCGGAAACAAAAACAGGTGATAAAAATATTTCGGTATCTGCCACAAAAATAAGTGATAAAACTTCATTTTAGGTTACTGAATTCAGTGAAAAAGACATTTTTTCCTATTACGTCTTGTTTATTAGATACATACATAAAATAATATATATAAAATATATAGAGTATACATAAAATAAATAATATAAGTATGTTTAGCATTCGCCAGAATATCACAACAATATTTAGAAATGGCTACTAACTTTGTGCTCTCCTTTATTAATATAAATAACCTAATATAAACGAAACATTGAGGACAATACTTTGCTTCTGGAGTTGAGCAACCCTGCATCAACATGTGGAAGGTTTCGATTCTGCAAAGCAACTTGCATCTCGTTCTACAAGTGAGCCCATGTGTTTTCTACTATATATCTCAAGATCTATCCATAAAATTCCCAAAAAATCTAATTCTTGTTTATGTAAGCGTTGTTCCACTAAAAACAAATCTAAGTTCTTAACCACTATAAAATAAGTCTTCGACAATTCAGTAAGTTTGCTTGGTGAAGTTTGGTTATATTTTGTTGTATACATACATATATTAAACTTAAATATACATATTAATATTAAATAATTTTAAACAATGACTGTAATTTATTATTACTTCTGTTTTTTGTAACTCCATGTTAGTTTAAGATAAAGGTTTGTATTTTTTGTTAATAATTTTAAGTGTTTGTATAACTTGTTATATATTCATCTGTATATACAATAAATAAATAAAATAAATATAGGTTTATTGACAGCAACATATAATAGTATGTACAAAATATATTTAAATAACACTTCTAAAACACATAAATTGCAGATAATATTGTTCATTAAATACAGAAGCTATCAAAAGGTCTGGGCTCATCTAATAGCATCCCCTCGGCCAAGATACACCCCACCAATATAGGGCAAACCCAGCCACGGGGACACCAGGTGTTTTTCAGCCCACACCCTTGAACACGTAGAACAAGAATATAAAAAATCACAGAAAATAAATAGATGACAAAAAAAATACATTCAAGAGAGAAGACATTAAAAGGTCCGGGCTCATCCCACAAACATTCCCCCGGCCGAGATACACCCCACCAATGTAGGGCGAGCCCGACCGCAAGGGCATCAGGGGGCTTCTATCCCACACCCCCGCATATCTAGATTAAAGAATAAATTAAATAAAAAAACAAAAACGTATGGCAGAAAACAAAATAAAAAGTAAACCCAGATATACCACCTCAGGTTAACTCTCAGCAAGAACGAAAAAAAGAAAAACCTCAAATTTTACATAATGACAAATGGGAAATGAAATAGTTGAGACAACATTGAAATAGTTAGGCAGTAATACATTGAAATAGTTAAGCAGTTTTAAAAAAATGAATGAGGAGATAACGCACAAACATGTATGCACTATCTCCGATTCACCACCAGCGAAAAGAGTGAACTAAACTCTAAACTCAGTATTGACCCTTGGGGGCATCCATTTTTAAGGCTCGTGGGGTGGGACAAAACCCGTAGTCCAGCCTGGTCTCTAGTGGTAACTCGTTGACTCCTACTAGTTAGGAAGCTTTTTAGCCACTGGCATGCACTCTCTGAGAACCCCAAAAAGGACAGTTTAGAGATCAGGAGATCTGTATTGACAATATCAAAAGCTCTTGAATAATCCAGCAGAAGCAGAGCAGTAACCCTTATCTGATTCCCGTAATATGTCATCCACCACATAGCTCAGTACCGTCGTAGTGCTATATTTAGGTCTGAAGCCAGATTGATACTTGGGCAATAGGTCATTGGATAGAAGATAATCTGATATCTGAAGGAACACCAATATCTCAAAAATCTTTGATATGACTGGGAGAATACTTATTGGGCGTAGATCCTTAAATTCAACGTCGTTTTGTTTCTTTGGATTTGGGACGACTAGAGCAGACTTCCAAACATATGGAAATATTTTCTCCTGAAGAGATGTATTAAAAATTCCCGCTAGTATGTCCTTAATAAATGGCAAACAGAGTCGTGTCAATTTTATCCGAAGACCATCAGCACCCACTGCATTCGATTTAATACATTCAAGACCTTTTTCAACTTGTTCGGGTGTAACGAATGAGAACTCAAACGTTGAACTTCCTTCCCTACGATTGTTTGCATAATAGTTTTAAAGACTTGTGTCGGACAGATCACTCTGACAAAAGTATAAAGTTGGGACGATAAAATGGGAATAGAAGTTTTAATACTATTCTTAAGGCCGATGTAAAATCTACATCAAATAAATGCGATTATAATCGATATTTATGTACTCGTACAGTTTGGGAAACTATTATGCATAAAAAAAGTTTCCACATGACATTAAGACGTTAATTCTAAATTTAAAACAACATAAGTTTAAGTAAACGTTAGTATTTTCATTACTTAATTTACTTCGTATTAAATTGCTGTTATGTGATTTTATAGCTTAATGTGAAAATAAATTAAGCGACAATCGATTTTTCTTTCCATTCATTTTCATTCCCATTATATTCACTAATGACAATGCTCCATTAGTAAGGAAAAAGTTTTGACAATGTGATTTTGAAAATCGATAGGTGTTTTTAAGCATAATTTATATTAATTTTATAAGTGCAAATATCTTATAACAGGAAAAAAATCTTCGACTCCAGTAATCGTTCATTCAGGCTTAGAGCCCCTTGAGTAGGAAAGACTTCAGGATTCGTCAATGCACGTGTTGACAATACTACCGCACGTGAAGAGACAACATTCGCATACGTCATGTTTTATCAACATTTTGTAGTGTAAACACCTTAACGTCCTTTATGGCTCAATAGGTAAAACACCTGTCTTCCAGCACAAAGTTTGCGGGTTCGATTCTCATTGCCCAGATTTTTTTATAAAGGGTTTCTGTCTAGTTCTCACTTTAGGTCTCGTAAAATGTTTCTGGTTGGCTGGAAGAGATTACTTAATGGCAAAAATATACTTTTAACAAAGCCAGAATATATTTTTTACAACGAAATGCTAATACAATACAATACAAAATACCTTATTTTTGTCCTAGTCGATGTTGAGTTCGCACTGATCACGTAAATCTCATTGTCAATGTTTGAATATGTGTGCAAGTATTGTGGTTTTTTCATGTGCAAAATTATTTCGACGAACCGCGTGTTCAGTGCATACTCCAATGGTTCTTAACTGGAGGACTCGACAACTGGGGCTGAATACACTATTGTCTCCCGGCAACCCATTTTAATATGTCCGAATTCTCAATTCGAGCATTTTGAAGGGTACTACAAGAAAGAAGAACAAAAATTAAATTCTACATTATAAACACTCCTTGTTTGTTCATAATAGCTCGGCGCTCTGATTATGTAGTAGTTTTATCAATCTATCGATGATCAAATCAATTTTCTCAATATATCTTGCAGAGTCTTTTACCACAAAGACCATAGATAATCGCGAAAATCACATACAATGGTTCCTCACTGGTAAAAATTTAAGGCTCTGCAAGTGATATTACAAAAAGTTAAAATAATTGACCGTAACACCGAAAGCTACTAACAGTGAACTGGTATTAAGTAAAATGAAGAAGATCACATTGAGTTTATGTAGACATGTAAGACAAATTAATGAAAAATTGCTAACAAAATA
Source organism: Odontocerum albicorne (assembly GCA_949825065.1). Lineage (NCBI taxonomy): Eukaryota > Metazoa > Arthropoda > Insecta > Trichoptera > Odontoceridae > Odontocerum > Odontocerum albicorne. Next base: position 17,312,560 of record OX463842.1, on the reverse strand, counting down.
AATACGCAGTGAAACATTCAATAAAAGACGTGGTTGCGAAAGGTTAACGCTATAATGGTATGTACAACACAATATATCATATTTACAGTTAAGACATTAACATTGTGGAGGTTTAAAGATATTGTAATAAGTTTCATCAAATACCGCTGTCTTGTTTGTGCTCTCCTGATGATGAGATGAAAACCTTGAAATCGGTAGGGTTATACCGTTACAAAAAGTGGAATAAACAGTATTTGATAAAACAAATTAAAATACAATATAAACTTATCAGTATTTATTAATTTAAAAACGTAGTGTTAAATTCAAATAAATAATAACTTCTTTTAGTAATACATATTGTAAAACTCTACCCGATACCATGAGGGATCGAATCCAAACCACCCGGGTGGAAGTCAAGCGTCTAACCAACTAGGCAAGGTGGTTGAAGTTACAAAAATTCAAGTTTAATTTAACTTTTGTTTTCATTTCTCTATTTAAAAAAATAAATAGTAGCAAAAATGTCTATGAAGTTAAATTAATAAAAGTTTATAACCTTATCACGTTTTGCTGAAAATAGCTTCGTTACATAAAAAACATTATCCAAAATGTTCTTAAAAATGTATAAAATGTACCGAAAATAATAAAACAAGAGAATTATAATTTGTAAAGAAACCATTTTCTCTAGCTTGATTTTTTAATTGACTTATTTATTTTAAATTAAGATATAAAAACCCATGGTTAAATTTTAAATGTAAATAAAAAGTTTCATTTATAGGGTCATTATTTAAATGAATTACACTCAGATTCATATCAGATAACAGTAATAATTCCATTTACGTGGTCTCCATTCACGTTAATTAAATTTAATGTTGTTTCTTCTGTTTGAAATTCTGTAAGAACATGACTTCGAAATTAGTATTTTTACATACAACTGTAAGAGCGACAACATTATGAATGAAAGATAAATTAATCGAGAGAGACTGAATAAGTGGATCAAATTATAAGTTATTTTTTCCTTTATGTTAAAACATCCAAAAGCTACCAATAACCTCTTGTAAAACACGACCTCTGTGGCCTTATTGGTAAGACGCTTGTCTTCGTGCTCAATTCTCGTTAGAACCCACATTATTTAAAACAGATTTCAGCGTGGTATTCATTTAAGGCCTCTCTTTCTGGTTGGTTAGAAAATATTGCTTCATGACAATAAGTCCACTAGATTAACTTATTGTCATGTAGAAATATAACGTATACACGATGAAAATGTAAGACAATATACTTATTGAAAAAAATAACCAAAGCTTTCTTTACAAAATGAAAATAAAATATCTGAAAATTTGTGTAAGATCACCTTTACATAGAATTGATTAAATTAATTTAGGCAGTTTTCATAAAATTGTTATTTTTTTCGGAAACAATTTACCCGCGCAAATATATGGATCACTGTACAATTATCAGTTTTATACAGAATTTTCTTTGCTTCTCTTATTGTTTATGTAAACGAGTTGAAAGCAAAAAAACATTGCGTCTTCACAAACCACGTGTAAAGAAACTACAGAGCTCAATGGGTGGCACTCAAATATCGAATAGAAATATATGTGGATTTCTTTATACTGATGCTATGGTAATGTTTGCGGAGGGTGAAGATGAATTAAAATGTTGCAACATCCATAGTAATCGTGATAAAAAAATGTGAAAGACAAAGTAAATGCCATATATGGGTGGTTCTAAAATTGTGAGTGCATTCCGATTTCCACACATGCGAGTATATGCAAATATAAATGAACTCAACAATAAAGTGATTTTTAATGCGTATGAACTTGAGGCTGATGTGTTAAGTATGAGCAAATAAATAACAGCACTCTAAGATGGTTTGGGCACGTGGAACGAATGAATGAAGAAATACTAACAAAACTGATAAACAGCGCAAATGTGAGTGAAAGACTTTATAAAGAAAGACCAAGAAAAGTATGGTTTGTCTAGAAGAAGCGAAATATGTGTGAAGCGATAGGAAAGACTGGCACTTTATCCTTTCTGCCTACTCCAATAAGGAGACAACTTGATGGTATGATATGTTAGATTTAAGTTTCCGTTTTTCTTAAGTTAATCTAATACAAATATGGAAATTGAATATTTTTTATCATAAAATAAACTTCCAGAACATTTTAAAGAAAATACTAAACCAAAAGCTTTTTGAAAAGTTTCTCTTTGAAGTTACCCCGCTAATACTTTTTGTTGTTTGATGCTGTAAATAGTGCTGTGTAGGAAATAATGTTTACGTTAGACTCGGAGTTTCCCCTGTAAAACTCCTCAATTACCATTGACTTAGATGCAAATGTATGCAAAGCACTGAGAATGGTGCTTTATACGAGTATAACAAAGAAGTAAAACTCTGTCTCGGTTATGATTTTCTTAGAAGTGTATTTAACGTTCAAACTTTTAGATCGTGTTGTGCTAGAATTATATTTTTTCTTCTAATTATATTTTATTAAACACTGTAGATTCCAACTACTTGGAATATCACTTAATTGAGACAGTTTTTTTATTAAATTAAAGGGGAAAAGTTGTGTATTTATTTATTTATTTAACCCTTTATTGCAAAGTCAATCTAGTGAGCTTATTGCAGGCGGTAATTTCTTCCATCAAGCAGATAAAAGTAAATAAAACCACTTACATGGTCGCAAAAAATACTCAAATGATTATTCACCTTTATGACATTTATGGACATATACATAATAAAGTAAAAGTTAGATATTACCAATCAAAGGAAAATGAAGGGATGGTGGAAAGGAAAATCAGGAATAAAACACATTAAATTACTGACTAGAAATTAAGAGTTGTTTCAGTCGCTTTTAAAACATGCTAAAGACAAAGAGAGTCTACCATTGGGTTGTAACTAGTTCCAGAGTCTCACTGCATAGACAATAATAGACGACGTAAAAAAAAAGAGCGGTGAACAAAGTTGTTCATGCCGGGATGAATTGATTGCATTGTATGTATACATTTGTTTAATCATATTGTTCGACTTGTACTGTTTTTTTCTATTGTATTACATTGCTAACGTGTCAATATTAAACTGTTAAGTATGTTATTTTTTTCTATTTTTGTATCAGAAAAGGTTATTTGATCGCTGAAATAAATAAAATTCTAAAATTTGGGACGAATATTGAAGATCACAAATTAATAATATACGCAGAATTCATTTCTTACATTCAAATGTACGTGTATATGATCAAATTTAGTTTTTTGAACTAGTAAAAAATTTGTGTACATTTCATTTGTAAATTAATGCACATATGTTACATATTTATATTGTTTGCTAAAAAATAGATTCTTTCTTTTATATTTTTTACTGAGTTCATTTTAAGCTTCTTGGTTAAAATAACACATCATTGGAACGATCTGGTCCCACGAGCAGTAATTAAACGAAACCTACTGCATATTTAATTACATTTGTCTGACTGTACTGATATATTTTATATATAATAAACATTCAAAAGAAATTCCGACGTAGGTCTAAGTCATCAACATAAAAAAATCAAATACCTCACTCAAGTAATGGATCATCGTAATCTTTTTCTAACTAGAATTTTCAACGGGCTCCAAATGCATGTCTGGCAATCTTACTTCACAAATTTCTGCTTTCATTGATTGCCGCCCTTTCATGCTGTTTATTGCTAGGAGGTAATTTATTGGCCTCAAGAAATACGTTTCATTGACATTTCTATCTGAAATATATTTCTCTACTTAAATGCTTCGAAGCCTTATTAAACAGTTCATTATTAAATTTGCTTGTTATAACTGTAAAATGAATTATTTGACTAATACAATTTTTCAACTTAACAAAATATTTTACGAATTTCTTAACGAATAAATTGAGGATTGCGTAACTAGAATGGTTCTGTACGTGTGTACTCATAAGTATGTTACTTAGATAGAAATTATGATTTGTTTAAATAAAATCTGATATAATCGTTATTTTTTGCTTTTAATTTTGTGTGATGTAATTGAGGTTAATCTGTTTAATTTTTTTAAATATGGCCATTTAATCCACCGAACTTAAAAGCTTTTCATCGTCCTTTTCTAGTTTAATTTCCAATTCTTTTTTTTTTTCAATTTTATATAGATAAACTTAATTTAAAACAAATACAACTTATAACTAAGTATGTTATCGGTTTCATATGTAAAGTTGTAATTTAGTAACAGTGCTGGATTTACGACATTTGTAACCGAGGTTCAACAAACATAGGTCTATAAACAAATGTGTTTGCATTTAGATTCAAACTTCGGTTTACAGCTGTGTTTATGTAAATTTGGCTGTTTCACATTCCTTCATACAGGGAGGTTTCAGTTTGGTTGACGTAACATGCACACAAATTTATCAATTTGGCAGAATCCTGTAAATCGAGTTTCAATAAAACAACTTAGACATAATCAATAATTTAGGGTTTCCACGTACCAACATATATTCAATTGAAAAGTGTAGGAACTAGAAAACAATAAAATGAAAAAAATAAAAACTAGAAAAAATTATGAGATTCGAAAATAGTGCTCATTTTTTGGAATTCTTAATTATACATAGTATATTAACTGTTAAAAAAACTACTAAAAAAAATAGAAAGATTTATTTTTCATTTAACACGATAACGAATGTTTTTAAATACCACAAACGCATATTTAAAAAAAAAAACTTAGTGTCACTGACAAATTGTCAACAATAAATCTGCGTAAATCCTGAAATTCTTTGGACCCAACACGTATAGAAGAAGGCATGCTGGAAAGGCTTTTTGCAACTGGAAGAACGTTGCACAAGAAGTAGACGCAATAGAACAACCCCTAATAACATGTGTAGAATGGATAGGAAACATGAAAGGTTGTCACGGGATTTGCGATTAAATAAGTTAGCTTATGTTTAAATCTTGTATTTCAATCTTCACAAAAAATAACAAAGTGAATAAAAAATAAAAAGAGACGTGTTAACGCTCTGTTTTTTTGGAAAAAGAGAACTTTAAGACAAACCACTTACTATGTTATGATAGTTTATCTTATAATTTGGCAAATAACTGTCAAAAGTTTATAAAGTCGCCAAAGAAAGTTTTTATTTTACGTATAATTTATGAATTACGTGGTCAAACCGAGGGAAAACACGTTACTATTCAGGCTCCTCCTAACAGCGGATCACTGTTTTTTAGTTAAAAAAAAACATTCTCTATAATTGTATTGGCTCTTGTAGATGCTCATTGTAACTTTATTGCTGTCGATATAAGGGAATACGGTAAGAATAGTGATGGGGGAGTTTTTGCCAAATCAAAATTAGGTATAGCACTTCAACATGGCTCATTAAATGTTCCAGCTAATTCTATCATACCAAACACAGATACTCAAGTTCCATACGTTTTTGTGGGGAACGAGGTATTCCCTCTTAAAAACTACTTGATGCGACCTTACTCAGGGAATAATTCAGATCATGGAAAGCGTATTCAACTTTCGTTTGAGTCGTGCTAGGAGGACATCAGAAAACACTTTTGGTATTTTATCTCAAAAATTTAGACTTTACAATCGGCGGATTTAGACCTTTCCCAAACATGTAGATTACATAATTTGCTCCACTTGCTTACTGTATAATTTTATTAAAAAATACGACAGAAATACATATAACGACGTTACTCAGCCAGTGGATTTGAGGAGTTCGGGTCAAACACTACAAAATTTACATTTTCAAGGAGAGAACGCATCGACAGATGCATTTTCTGTTAGAGAAACATTCAATGAATACTTCACTTCTGATGCTGGGTCACTTCCTTGATTATCAAATGCTTAAATAATATAATAATCTAATATACACAAATATACATTATTTTACCAGTTGTTTTCATTTCCTCTCCTATTTTACTCCTGATAGTATTCTTAAACTCTGTGTTCATGTACATTGTATTTTGGATTGGACAGATCATACAACGAGGGATAGTGGCGCACTAACTCAATTAGTTTTTCGTCGTTCATGTTTCTGATAAAACAATATAACAAATAAAAACAAAATGAAAACTAAAAAAAATAAATCAATAGTCAAAATCACGGCCGTGATACCAAAAATATCGTCCGAAAGTAATTTGATGTTTCACTGTACGGGGACGGCGATATCAGTGTTTGCACGGTCGCGCGCCGACGAGTATGAACAAGACCCTTCAAATCCATAAAGGAATATTTTTGACCATGTCGGCTTAATCACGGGCCGGTCACGGTACTGTCACGTCACTGATGTGTGTAAATAGACCTTGACGGTGACAGCACTGTTGGCACTGTCACGGTCGCACGCCGGACGGGTGTGAACAAGACCCTTCAAATCTATAGAAGAATATTTTTGACCATTACGGTTTAATCACGGTACTGTCACGTCACTGATGTGTGTAAATAGAAACGGTCATAATCGTATATCGAAAAAATAATAATAGTATTTAAACGTTTTATATTCTATTTTTGAAATTTTGTTAAAAATGTCAGTCAATTTATCGCTCTTAACTTCTTTGGAAAACTGGCTTTTTAAGTAGTATTTTTAAAATACAGTAAAAAAAATCCAAAAAAATATCGCCTTACAGTATGTTAGCTAGTTTTTACACTCACTTTGTTGCTCAAATAATCTTAAGAAATCAAGTCACGGGCTGTTAATCTTGTCGAGTGATCTTGGTGAGCTGTCCAAAACGTGAGATTAAACAATTTGAATAAAAATAGTTACCATTTCCCCACATTTTTGTGGCGAAAACATATTTATGATAAATTTTGCACTGTTTCATACACAACTCTTAAAAACTTGGTACTTGACAAATATTCGCGAAATTTTTCACAGCTGTTTTTTACTACTTTAATAGTTTTTTTTTCGAGTTGATGCCATGTTGAGTTGGGTTAAATGATTGCTGACATTTATTTCAAAGGCGTTGCAATTGATATCTATAAATAATGTTTCAACGTTGGTTAAATTTGCAACAATATTTTATAACAATGGTTTTTATTGCTCATGATATGTTTAAATTTTATTTTTTAATACACTATCTGTCTGTCCAATGAGAAATGTGACTGACGGAAAATAAAATTCAATAAATTGTTTATTTTTATTTTTCATGACCCTTTATTCAAAATACACTATTTGTGAGTGAATACAATTCTAGAAGCGGCTGTAAATTTTTCTGAAGCACTCCTGAAACTCATTCTTCGGAATTGCCTCCTAAATCGCGGTCGATGTCTTCTGGATGTCTAAAATCGTGTCAAAACGCTTTCCTTTCATCGCCAATTTTAGTTTCGAGAATAACCAGAAGTCGCATTGTGACAAATCAAGTAAATATGGGGGTTGATCGAGCCCCACGATACTTTTTTTGGCCAAGAAATTGCGTAATATCTTTCTTTGGTGCATTTTCGTGCAACAAAGACCATGTCCTTGTTCCCGGTATTCAGGTCAAATTCGAAAAGTTCTGGCCCATAAACAATTCAAAATACTCAAGTACACATCGGCGTTCACCATGTGACCTTCTGACGTGAATTCCTTATGGATAATTCCTTTGGAATCAAAGAAAACGGTGAACATAGTTTTGACACGTCTCTTCTATCATACATGTGCATTTTTTTCGGTTTTGTGCTTCGCTACTGTAAACAGTTTGTATCATTCCAAAAGTTTCTGTGGCATTTTTTCCCAATTCAAAACAAAATTTAATGTTGGTACGTTGCTCCATTGTTCCTTTTCCGACCGAGACTTAGAAGGTTCTGTAAATGGTAACGTCATACCGAATGAACCAGCAATGCCAGCGCTTTGAAACTTTTACGGATGATAGTCAAAATGTGTCGATAGTTAACTAATGTATTGATCCACAGATGACACTGATGGTTATGCGAAAATAAAATAATGTATTGTATTCCATTTTTGTCTTATACTGTACAACCTGGCGTGTTTATTGTAAAATGGCAATCTTTTCGAACCAACCAGAAATACGTTTAATATGCCTTAAATAAAAACCAGACTAGACTCCGACTAAAAGAGTCTGGGTTCCAACGGGAATCGAATCCGCAACTCCCGGGTATGAAGACATGCATCTTACCAACTAAGCCAAGGAAGTCATCAGCTACGTTGTATCCTATCACTCAGCAACCGACTCTTATCTGAATAACTCTTGTCTGATTAGTAGGGGGAGATTACAGTTTGACAATAAACTCGCTATTTGTATATTTAACAATCGAGTGTTTAAATAAATAAACATGGTGATAACGGTTGGATTAGGTAAGGTTAGGTTAGGTTGGGTGTCCTTGCATTACAAAATAAAAGTAATATATCTGATAAAATCTTACGTAATTATATAAAAAAATAAATTATTATTATGGTTCAACTCAATCTGGCCCTGATAATGAGTAAATGAAGCTAGTGGCAGCGAAGTATTGTACGTAGCTCGGAGGGTAGGTAACATTTCAGAGCGTGATGAAATTGTAATTGAATTAATGACAACACGAAATGGTAACGACCTAACAACTAGTAACAATTTTATTCCGATGTTGCAATGTATTACGTGCGAGAAATGAAAATCAATAAAAGTCAAATCATGCCACACCAAGGTTGCGGTAACATGCACGACATTCAGCGACGGATTTGACCGATTTGCGTCAGCTTTCAGGAAATGAAATTATAAACTTATAAAAAAGTAGTTGAACATATCGACGTCATTCTAGAAAATGAACTAAATAACTTTTATATGAGATTTTTTTCTACAGTAGATATCCACGCAGTCAAATAATTAAAATTTGCTAGCATGAGCTTAATGTGATTGCATTACTATACATACATACCGTCAAGTCGTTGTGTCGAGGTAGGCAGAGGAGATAGAGCGCTAGACTTTTAACATTTTCTTCATTCATTTGATTCAATCATACTTTCCTTGGTGTTACACTACCACGCCTTCCACGCATTATATATTTATTATGTCAGTCTATCATTATTAATTCATTCTACATGATCCACCCATCTCAGAGTACTCTTCTTGATCTTATTGAATACATCAGTGTTTCAACTTATCACTGCTTACTGACTAGGAATACCCAAATTTGAGTGAAGAGCAATAAAAAAATCTTTCAATCAGCAGCATTTATACTATTTTACTCACTTTTGGAGTTAGCTGTTGTATGCGTTCCTTACTAGTTCTGTCTTGTTGGCTGGTGAGCAGCCTCATGATTATAGTTTTTCTATTTTTCTTTGGATCGCAAGTCTCTCAACTATATCTTCCTGTCTAATAATATGGCCAAAGTACCTGTGAATTCATGGTTCGTGCTTGAAAAAAAAATGCTGTTCAATTAGTAATTCTTTCAGAATTGATGAATTTATCATGCGTGTTATATGAGGTATACGTGAACATATTTGACATACGTGAACATATTAAATAGCAGTATGAGAAGAATCCTGGCTGATATTATTCCTAACGAATAAGCTAACGCTAGAAGCAGACCCTCTTTGTGTAACAGGAGAAATCCGTGCAAAGTGGATAAAAATAAAAAAAAAGATATGTTACGTCGTTAGTACAATATTTCCAAGATGGTTATATTTTTAGTTAATGTTTTGGCACTATACAGAAAATAGCGAAAATCAATGTTTTAATAAAATAAATAAAACACTTCATTTTTAGTAGAGGGGGTGTGGAAAAGTGACTAATAAGAGGAGGGGAGAAAGTAGGCGTCAAAGATATGTTTTTTTGAACGGGAACCTCTCCTGTACCTATAACAATTAGAAAAAATATATTTGGGACATAATTTAGTTCAACTTCACCTGACGAGGAAGACGAAGTTCATTGAAACCGGCAGCGAACTCAAATAAAACATTAGTGAATGCAAAATAAATGACTTATTTATTTAATTAAAATGTCTAAACATGACACCACAAAGTGAAAAAAATGCCTTTTCTAAGATTGAAGAAACTTAGAATTTTTTAAATAAATTTAAATAAACTAAACAATCTTAAGGTAATCACTGAGTGAGTATAAAATCCTTAACTTTATTTACAATATGTTACCGTCACTAACAAATTGGGTTAGTTGATGCCTTGTAATTTCTTAGTCACTGACATTTTTTCCCTTATGGCATATTCTTCATACCCAATAAATTTCGCAGACAGTGTGAATCACTTAAGGCCTAAGATCAACAATTATAAAGAATTAAACTCATAATACTAAGCACCGATGAGCGTTGGATTGGGATATAAATGGTATAAATAAGGGCTCTAGATATAAATCAATCCAACAATCTATCCCTTTGAAACCATTGTTTAATATCAAAAGAATAAATAAGATGGAAGTGTTTGTCATTTATCGTTTGCGGGCGGGCCACTGCGTGGTGGCTAGTCCCCTTTACAAAATAGGTATTGTGGAGAATCCCGGCTGCGAGTGTGGGCTGGATGATTATAATAATGACAATGTATTTTTCGGTTGTTCTTTATGAGACGGATTTGATTGACACAAATCGTCCTAGTTTGGGTGCATTACCTATTTTCTAAAAAAAAAAAAATAATAATAATAATGAAACAAGTTTTGCCTTTGACGTGCTGCAACCATTTTCAAAACAAATCCATGTTGAAACTGTTTGAAAGTGTAGAACACATTAATGTGTTCCTAAAAGTTTATTTGTGCTGTCAACTATCACCATTGGTTAAATGTAACATAATTTTGTACTATTGAACTGGTGTAATTTTTAAGCGACAAAATGACACAAGTACTCCATATTTTACATTTAACAAAAATATTTTTGGTTTTCGGCTCAAACTTCCATGAAAACAATTCAACATCAAATTTGGACTTAAATTTACTTTATGAACTGAATCCGATCTGTGGAATATTATACGGTATTAATCAATGTTTTCCCATAGTTCTAGCTGAAGCATTGAGTCCACTTAAATTATATAACGAATATTATACGACAAACTTTACGTTACACAGTTCGTCTCGTCATGTCATACAAGACACACGTGTTTCCTTAGTCTCCGCTCCTAAATTGAAGCCGATATATTCTCGTTGTGAAGTGAAGTGTTTTGGGCCAGTCAGGATAGTGCCCAAATTTCTGGGAATTGACCGTGCCGACTCGTATCCGGACCCTGTGGCTCTCATATATATTGTCCCTTCAACATATGTTGCCGAGGTCCATACACCAGTACGTTACCGCCCTATCTCATTTTATTGTATAACGTTCATTCTAATTACGAGTACTTTTTCTATTATATTATTTAAAATTCCGTTCTGAAATTATTTACGAGGACTCTTTCTATTATATTATTATTTAAAATGTCGTTTGAAATGTTAATTTTAGTGCTTAACTTTTAACTGTTAACACACATGGTGGTTCTAAGAACAAAAGTCCCGAAATCCTCGGGAACAAACTCGAGCCGCATCATGGACGCCAAGTCACGTGCCACCCCCATGAGGAAGAATTCCGCCCTCTCCTGTCCTGGTGTAGCTGCAAACACCAGCACCAGCAACTCCAGTGCGTGGATCACTCCACGCAATGGAGCTAAACAATCAACTCCAGTCCCGGCTCAACCGCTACCGAACCAAAACCGATTCGAGGCACTTCCGGAGGTCGGAGACGCCCCTGGAACACCTGGCTTCCGAGCGCCAGTAAAGAGGATTACCTCGAAGATCCCACCGGTAATTATTACCTTAGGGGACAAAACACATGGCCAGATAATAAATCTGGCCAAATCTTTTACAAAGGCGGGCATCACGCTCTCCTACAGAGGCAGAGACCGTGCAGCTGTCAACTGCTCAACGTTGGAGGACCACAAAACTCTCGTGGCTGGCCTGAGAGAGACCCAGGCACCCTTCCACACGTTCACCGCGGAGGTGGAGCGCAGCAAGCGATCCGTCATCAGGGGCCTCCCAGAGCTCCCGGTAGAGGACATCGCGGCTGATCTGGCCGCCCAAGGGTACAAGCCTCTCCGAGTTTTCAGGATGAAGACCAAGGGTGCCCCGCTCTATACGGTACTCTTCCCAAATGCCACAAACATTGAGGCTCTTCGGACGGAAGTGACAGTGATTAACTACTGTCGCGTCCGCCTGGAGAAATACAAGAACGGTGGCAGGGTAGGCACCCAGTGCTACCGCTGTCAAAACTTTGGCCACGCATCGGCGAACTGTAACCACACAGTCCGATGCGTGAAGTGCTTGATGGCGCATGCCACTACCGACTGCCCCAAGAAAGAGCGGGACACCCCTGCGGCCTGCTGTAACTGCGAGGGTGCTCATCCGGCCAACTATGGTGGTTGCCCCCGCCGCCAACAATACATATCCAGCCTACATAAGAGACGCAGCGTACCGGCTCCCCGGATGGACCATCGCTCGTGGAGCCAGGTAGCCAGCGGTACTCCAGCCTCACCACCTCACCTACCAGCCTCTCCTATAGCCCCCCTTTCTACTCAAACACTCCACCCTCCTCGTGCTCAGCCCCTGCCCCCGCCCCCGATTAACACGTTCACAAACGGAGAGAGCGAGTTACTCGCCATCATGCGCCTTGTCATCGGAGCCCGGAGCAGGCTCGCTTCTTGCACCACTAAGCTCGAGAAGACTATGATCTACCTCGAGATCATTGAGCAGCTCGTAGGATAAGCGTGATGACGAGTTTCTCTGGAATGAAAGTGCTCTGCTGGAATGCTTACAGCATGCAGCAGAAGATCGAGGAGCTGATGCTGTTGGTGAACAATTCAGGTATAGATATTGTGCTTATAACGGAAACTTGGTTAAAACCTGTATCTCGTGTGAGAGGCACCGGTGGCTTCACCATCTATAGATCGGATCGCGTTTCCGGTAGAGGTGGAGGCACCGCGATCCTCATCCGAGACACTATCCATCATACCCAACTCCTCACGCCCGCCCTGACAAACTTGGAGGCTACTGCCATCAGCCTCAAGGTTGACAGGGAGACAGTCACAATTGTGGCAGCATATTGTACCGGCTATCGTTCACTTCTGGAAAAGGACATCGAGGCAGTGCTGGCCTTGGGGCCCAAGGTCATCATGGCCGGGGACTTCAATGCCAAGCACCGTTACTGGAACTGCTTGAGAGCTAACCCGAACGGAACGACGCTGTACAATTATATGGAAAACCACAACTGTCAAATACTCTATCCAAATCAACATACCTGTTTCACCAACCCCCGTAGCCCTTCTACACTGGACATTGCCGTAGTCAAAAACTACCCTAACATCTCTGGCTTGACTGCTCTAGAAGCTCTCTCGTCAGACCACCTCCCAGTCTACTTCACATTGGGAGTGAGGCCGATTGCTAGCCTCAGGGAGCAGTACGACTACGCCAATGCTGACTGGAAGGGTTACAAAGCCTACCTCCACAACCAGCTCTGCCTATCACCAGAAACTCTGGTGAGCCCACAGGACATTGATACCGCGATAGATACCATCTCCACCTTCATCCATAATGCCCGTGATGAAAATGTTCCCCTCAAAATTGTCACTCCATACAAAATAACTCTTACTCCTCATATCAAACTCCTTATATCTCTAAAAAACAAACAAAGACAGACCTACAGACGTACACTAGACAAACGTGACAAAACACTTCTAAACGTCCTCCAAGATGAAATCAAAAAAGAAATCCGCCTACTTAAAAACCAGCTATGGCAGAGAAAATTGGCAGCTCTAGAACCGGGTAACGGTACTCTCTGGCGAGTCGTCAAGGGTATCAAGTGCTCGTCTCAAAGCATACCACCTCTGCGCACAGCCTCAGGGTTGGCTGTTTCTGGCAGTGACAAGGCTAATGCCTTGGCGGACGCTTATGAGAATACGTACTCAATCACTTCCGACCTTGGAAATGTTGATGTCAATAAAGCTGTCGAGGACACTCTCACCAGCTTTGCTTACTCCCCGACCAACCAAAACGAGGTGCAACTTTGCACCCCGTCCGAAATTGGTCGTATCCTTGACAGACTTAAAACACGAAAAGCACCCGGTCCCGACAATATACACAATAGCCTTCTTAAACAGTTACCACTCAAAGCGAGGATTTTTCTTACTAAAATAATAAATGCCTCACTCCTTAATGGGTATTTTCCGAGTATTTGGAAAGTAGCCAACATTGTTCCTATCCACAAGCCAAATAAACCTACCGAAAATCCAACTAGCTACAGGCCCATCAGCCTTCTTCCAGGTCTTGGCAAGATCCTTGAGAGAGTGGTTGCCTCAAGGCTAGTGTTCCATCACGAATCCAATAATACATTCCCTCATGAGCAATTTGGATTTAGAACAAGACACAACACGGTCCAGCAACTTACCCGTGTCGTGGAAGACGTGTCGATGGGCTTCAATAGGAACAGAAGTACTGGCATGGTACTGCTGGACCTTGAGAAGGCTTTTGATACTGTCTGGCATGATGGCCTTCTTCACAAACTTCTCCTCACTGGCACTCCACTCTATCTCGTGAAACTACTTCAATCCTACCTTTCCAATAGAAGTTTCACAGTCACCACTCATCATTCTACGTCATCCGCCAGGCCCATCCCTATGGGTGTCCCCCAAGGCAGTATACTTGGACCATGTCTATTTAACATTTACACACACGACATTCCTACTCCCCCAAACTGTAAACTCGCACTCTTTGCTGACGATGCGGCATGCTACGCATCGTCACTCAAGGTGGATCGAGCTGGTCGCCGTCTTCAGATTGCTCTTGAGATCCTTGAGAAATACTACCAGGACTGGAGGCTCAAAATCAATGACGCCAAAACTGAGGCCATCATGTTCTCCCGAAAAATCAAGGAAAGAGTGCCATCGATGCCCTTATTCATCGGTGGTTGCCTGGTTGAGTGGCAGGACGTGGTTAAATACCTCGGCCTGCACCTTGACCGGCGACTGACGTGGAAAACCCATTTGAATACCATCAGACAGAAGGGTCACAAGGGCATAGGGGCTATCAGTTCGATATTTCATCGACGCAGCTTCCTTTCACCCAAAAATAAGCTCCTCCTCTATAAAACCCTTATTCGTCCTATCTTGACCTATGCTGCACCCGTTTGGGGTAGTGTGAGCAACACGGATCACCTGAAACTCCAGAGAGTGCAGAACAAGGCATTCAAGATATCTTTTAACACCCATCCCAGAACAAATCTTACCCGACTTCACGCTGAACAGCGAGAAGAAACCCTACAACACCACATCCTCGCTTGGACCGTGAAGTTCTATAAAAGCCAACAAAATCACAGAAATCCCTTAGTCGCTGCCCTGGGGGCTTACGTGAGTAAATCCGACCTACCCTTCCGTTATAAGCACAAGCTCCCGAAGCATTATCTGTTGCCTGACTAGTCCACCTTCAGTATTAGCTGGGACGACCAAGGTCTGAGTGAATGTGATGGAATACAAGTAGCCTGAACGAGTGGACTTGTTTTTGCTGAATAATTAGTGTAAAAATTGTTATCTAGTTATAAGTAGTATGTAGGTGTTAATTATTTCTAAGATCTCATATATTAAGATTGAATAAATAAAATAAAATGATATGTAGGAAAATAAGATTAAATAAGTTCATAAATTATAACATATAATTAAGATTAGTTAAGTAATAAATTTGTACATAGGTATAGCCTCAACAAATGTTTGTATAATAATTTACTTGTTTAATAAATAAAAAAAAAAAAAAAAAAAATAAAAAAAAGTTGCTAATTGAGAAATCAAAATTTTTCTCATCTCTTGAATATATTTTGATCATTTTCTGTAGTGAAAAGTCATTTTTACCTACACTACGTGGTCTAATCCATAAGACGCATGTCTTTCAACCTGAAAGTTATAGGTTCGATTCTCATTAAAATCCAGTTTTTTAGTATTCCTGTCTATATTTCTGTCTGATTTTCCCTTAGGGTTTGTTAAACATCTTTTTGGATAGTTGGAAGAGATTTAAACATGGCAAAACACCCACCAGATTGTACTGTATACAACAAAAGTGTACTAAAATACAATACGTTTAAAAATATATTTCATATTATGTCATATATCCACTAATGTCATTGAGAAAACTACGTTTACTTTTTTAATTCAATAATTATATTACATTACACTTTTGTTGTATGAAATAAAACCTAGTGGGATTATTGCCATTTGGTAAACATCATTAAACCAACCAGAAAGATGTTCAAGAGACCTCAAGTAAAAATCAAATTGAAATCCGTTTTTTTTTAAATCTTGATCACGACAAACATTGAACCCCCCCCCCCTCTTCCCGGTGGACAATAGACGTGTTAACTAAGCTACGGAGGTTATCAATAATTATTAATTTTATTGTTAGTACGCACAATTTGCATCTTATGTTCCCGGATTCGATTAGCAGTATATAATTGACAATTTTTTTTACAATTAAAATTGTACAGCACTGGTACAAATACTGTAAAATAGGTGAATGACTGCCGCTCAATCCTCGGAGATTCCGGTTTGGTTCTTGCGTTTTTGGAGAAGAGTAGGGTGAGATTCCTCTTTGGCATATAGAAGATTGCCGAAATAAAAACACAGTAGACGTTCCTGCAAATGATAATATATTTTTTCCGTTTTTCGTTCCTTATTTTCAGCCCACCACTTATCGTTAACCCCTCGATTCGACCGCAAGCGCGTCGCATACCACGCGCTGTCCGCGCGTAGGGGGTGTTCGATCATCTATAGTGATTATTTTATTACAATACATATGGTACATGTAAATAGTCACAAGCAATGCTGAAACACAGATGACACACTACGAAAAAAAATACATTATACAATTATAATATAGCAAAATAAATTTCCTAATATCTGTGACGCATACGTCCAATACAAACAACCTAATATTTTACTGATGACTTCGTTCTCAAATTATTGAAATGACTTGTTAGAAATACAAAATTGAATGAATTTTTAATTGTTGTAAATGCTCATTAGTTTTTTCTTACTTAATTTCTT
The DNA here is from genome assembly GCA_949825065.1 of Odontocerum albicorne. NCBI lineage: Eukaryota > Metazoa > Arthropoda > Insecta > Trichoptera > Odontoceridae > Odontocerum > Odontocerum albicorne. The sequence goes on along the minus strand of OX463842.1, from coordinate 17,295,648 downwards.
CTGAATTAAAACATTATTTGAGTTCCAATATTGTAATATCATTATGCTGAACCTTAAAGAGGGGTTTATATTAAACAAAACGAAATGTACTCGTTTTTACGATATCATAAGATTAATAATTTACTTTATTCTTGAAAAAATAATTTTCACAAACTTATTTTTTGCTTAAAAACGTGAGGCAACTTTATAAATAAGTGTAGAAGATGTCATAAATGATGAAATGTATTACTGGAAAACCATTCAACTGAGCCTTATTTAGAGACACAAACAGAAGTATAGAGGTATTTACTAGAAAATAGCTAACAAACTAACATCGTTTTCAAAAATAAGATAAATTACGATACTTTGTAAATTCATTTCCATCAAACTTTTAGTTCGAGAAAATTTCCTAGGAAAGCAAAATTTATCAGGCCTTTAAATACTTGTCAAAAAATCTCAGATTTTTTTAAAAATCTGCCCATTCTTATATTATTTTATCCACAATGCAAACACAACATTTTTCTGTCCTTTCAGAAATGAAATATTTTCAATATAAAATTTTATTTAAAATTCCAAGGGTTTTTTTGATTTTGACAAATTCTGGGATTTTGAACATAAGTCTTTTGATGGATGTTTAAATGGAAAACGTTGAGAGGAAATGAGAATAAGGAAAATTGTCAAAGGCAGAGGAGACAGACGGGAATCAGAATTGTCGTTTCTTACAACTCAAGCTAAAAGCTACCAGAAATTTGAAGTATTTTATTTGCATACATTTTTAGGGATAAAATTATCCTTGAGCGTCGAATTTTTTACCCTACGTGAAAATCAAGTGACCTAAAAGCAAAAAAAAATAAATTGAATTACGAAAACGAACCCGGTTCTTAACACGGTTTATTGATACACATCACAAAAAATAAGTTACTCGTAGGCTTTTTCTCAATTTCAGAGTATAATTTTCACCTTAATAGCACAACTTACAAAACACTACATTAAGTTTTGTAAGTAGAATTTTTTTTTGGATCCTTAGACCATAACAATCGGCATCTAAAAGATTTTATTCCTCTTACCTATTTAGGATTCCGATGGGGATATTTATTCACTGCTAGGTTTGTCAACCTTAAAATTGACACACATGATGGTCGACGTTTCGTTGGCGTTGCAGCCTTCATCTGCAGTGCTTTTTTAAAAAAAAAAAGAATTCAATCCAAGCCCAGGTTTCCGTCACATCCATACACCTCCTAATGCATACTGCCCTTTTCAATCTTTTCGTACCTTTTATACTATTCGTTTAGATTATTTTCTTAAATCTTTCACCATTTATTCTTTCTACGTAGCCGAATTATCGCAATGCTCACTTCTTCGTCTTAAACACTGTCTTCTTTCAATCAGCATTCTTTCCGAACGTCCCCGTTGCTTATTCTGTAATCTCTTTAACACGTTTTCTTATATTTATCTGGTGATATGTGTGCGATTCCATATATATGATATTTTTTATATGAACATACTATGTTGCTATAAATAAAACTATATTTATTTATTATTTATTCAAACGTTGCTTCTCTTTAAGCGCTCCGGTCAGTAAGCACATTGTCTAATCTACTATGCACTTTATTGCCAGCTGTTAATTGTCTTTAAATTTATCACGTCGCGCAGACATCCAGTGTGAACATGATTCAAAGACTTGATCTTGTTACATTTTTGTACAGTCTATCTGTTTTAAACTATTGAAATACGAGTATCACATTTTCCCTTTTTAAATATTTTAATTTTCTATATTTAATTTTATTCGGAGACTAAAAAGCAAAACGCAACTCATAAGTAAAGTATAATATATAATAGTAAGATAATAATAAATGACAATGAGAAACATAAACAATCGTTATAAAGCAATAAAAACTTAAATTTTACCAAAAAACTGACAAAAATAATATGAATATAGTAGAAATAACGATATTAGGTAAAATAAGTGGCAAGTCAATGTATGACTTAATAAGAAAAGAAGATATCATAAGTCAAATTCTAAAAAAGGAATGAATGGAACGCCTTCATAATAGGAATAGATGAAGCAAAAACGAAAAATATATGTTAGGATAGATGAATAGAAACATGTATTCTTCAATGTCTGATTTTTGTTTGCATTTAATCATGATGTTCCGTCAGCAAGGAGTAGAACTTTGAGATCGATTTTGTCTTCATCGCACAAATTTATTGTTCTGAATCGATCCAATAGAACCGCATATAATGACAGAGCTTAACAACGTTGCTGGTCCTGTGGCGTTGAATCTAATTTATAAGTTTTAAAGATATGTGCAGCTTTAGGAAACACTTGAAGACAACCCTTTTTGGGAAGTCTTATCAAAATTAATGAATATATACACATATATGAACACAACACATATACTCGTATATCTTGAATCGTGAAGAAGACGTTTGTTTCACTTTGTGGTGTTCTGTTTAAAAAAATTTAATAAAATAAATCTAACATTTACTTTTTTTCTTTTGCATACATCCCTGTTTTATTTTTGTGAGTTCCATGACCTCTATCCTACTCGTCATGTAAAGATAAACTTCATCTTCATCTCGAGTTTATCTTCACCTGACAAGGAAGACAGAGGTTTTTGAACGGTAACCGTGCTTTACAAAAATAAAACAGTGGTGAATACAAACGGAGGAAAAATAAGTGTTTGATTTATTTTACTAAAAATTAACAACACACATACGTCTATACTACATTCCATCTAAAGATGAATGTGTTACTATCACACATCAGAAGATCTACAATACAAAGGTTTCTAAGCAATAAATAAAGCTGAATGTGTTATTATCACATATCAGAATATCTACAATACAAAGGTTTCTTTGCAGTTATACGTATATATACTATACAACATTCCATGTTAAGCTGAATGCGTTACTATGACATATCAGAATATCTACAATACAAAGATTTATTTGCAGCTATACGTGAATACTACATTCCATCTAAAACTGAATGTGTTACTAGCACACATCAGAAGATCTACAATACAAAGGTTTCTTTGCAGTTAATCTTCCACAGGTAAGTTTATTACGGTTTGCCACCACCTTTCTAGCCTTACAGTCAACTTCTTAATATTTTTTTTGTAATATTATATTTTAAATATGACAATAATAGCGGGTTTAAATCCCGAGTCAGAGCGCTCTTAATAAGAGTCTGTCTTCTAAACAGCGCTACTTAAATGGTCTTCTTAATATTATAATTATTCCTCATGCATATTTTCCTGTTTCTTGTTTTAACATACCATAAGTTCGTTGTCAATATTTAGTTTGTTATACGTATCTAGGCGAATTAGTCATATGTGGACGTTGACTAGACTCTTCATGGTGAAATAATATATATTGTCATATAATTGTCCTAAATTAAATTGAGCTCACACATTTAATTTAGTAATAGCATTCATATTCAACAGCTAAGAACTTAGAAGATGATATTCATATAAAATGAAAATTTATAATACCGAAGCGTTTAGTTCAAAAAACCATTCATTCCTATCGGTTTTTTATAGTATAATGCGTTTGCAAATTAAAGTAAACACCTCTTTCCTTTTTAATCCAATTAAATTTAATTATATTTTGGTCGTAAAAAGAAAAAAATCCTATTTTGAAAGTTATCGTGCGTTGTTTTTTTAAAGCTAAACGAAAATCGAGCCCGCAATCCTCGGTCGAAAGATAAATGTTTAAGCAGCTTGGCCATCAAGGTCTTAAAATTGGCTTTCATTTTACAAACTCTTAGAAATAGGATTCATTAATATAAACAGTTTAGCGTTCTGTTATCTCTGCCTACCCCAACAGGCTGAGATAAACGGGGAATTATGTTTAATATTGATTGAACTGGTAAACAAATACATATTTTCAAATAATACTCTAAAATTAAATATATAATTAAACAATATATAAAATATGGAAATTTCTTTGAAAAACTGAATGGTAATAATAATATATGTTATATGTATTTTATTATAGGACTATTGTGAAAAATTTACAAGTGCAAATAATTTTCCATGAAAAAAAAGCAATAAGCGCTTGATATGCTTTATTATTTTTTCTACATACTATACTTTGTGACTTTTTTACACACTAGTAACTTGCAAGATAGTTTGCCTTATCCAGAATGTCTTGAGAGCCCTTTTATCCAAAATAGACTCTCAAAAATCTGAAATTTCTTCTATTCAACAACATGATGAAATGTACTCAAAATTAGCATTGAAAACTAATTCACTAGCCATGTCTTTCAAGGAACAATGTAGAGATGGTTCTAAGGAACACACACTATATTTTTTTTATGAATTTATATAAAAAAAGAAAATATTTTGAACAAAAGTTTTACAAAAATAAAATATCACGAAATAAATCCATTGTTAGTTACCAATAAAGAACTCGTTTTGTGTGGATTATGTATTGCTTTTTTGTAAAAAGCTCTGACCTTGTTTTACGTCAGCACCCTCCTTTTCAATCCTTTATGATATTCGTAAAAAACTAATTTAATTTATATTAAACGTGGACTTATCATTTTTTGTCAGTAGCCCGACAACATATCTTATAAGATTGTTAGTATATAGAGTGGCGCGATAGAACTACAATATATATCCTGGTTTGATAGGATGGCGTATGTGGCGAGAAGGCCGCTGCGCCGCAGGGTAAAAGGATGTGTCGGTTTCGGATCAGCACTTCCTGTTCTCCCTTCTATGGGGTGAGGGCAAGTAACTTCCACTTCAGCTAATTCTGTGCTAGATACTGAACTCGGAAATTAAAAAATAATAAAAAATTCTGTTCCGCGAAAGCAAAAGTACTCGTATTTTAAGGCAGTCGATATAAAATGTAATGTAAATTAGTATCTTTGAAATTTTTTTCGTTCTCATTTTGCATAATAATTATAATTATAATCAACATGTATCTTGTTTTTTTCTTTCTAATAATTATAATAAGCAACCTTTCTTTTTATTCGGTTCCCAGAATTACCCAAAAAAAATATTGTACAAAAATGTTCCTCTGGCGGAAATTATTTCTTCTAGTAACAATACATGAGCGTGATAGACGTAGCGAGTGTTGTAGCCTCTTCATGTGCGGTAGTAATTATAATACATGCGATGACGCACTGTTTGATAAATGAGGTGTAAGCCAATGAAGTGTCCCGGTCACGCTTTTTACGATATCTGTATGATAAATTTGGATTTATTAAAAGAACATTCCAATATAAATTTTAATAACTTTTTTTATATTACTATCATTCCTAGTGACCTGTTTAAAAATGCTTTTTAGTGTATATATAAAAAAAACAATTAGGAATGTAAGCTCTTTGTCCCTGTGGTAACCGTGCTTTATAAGCAATCAAGCGTTCTGAATTCGATTTTCAGTTTGTTCTGAATAGTTAAGAAATTTCGATGTGAACAGTTTCGACATATCAAGAGAATAAATAGTTTGACCAAAGTTCAAATAAGAAGCATGAAAAACAAAATATAAGAAGCATGAAAGCATATAGGACGCGATGTGTGACAGTGGATTAGGCAAAGGTTGTTTGTCTGGATATAAAAGTAAAGAGGTAAAGTGTTATGGAATATGTGTTATGTAAATACTAAAATATGTTACAGATGGTAGAGACTCAGCGTTAGTTATTCAAGTTGAAGTATAATATTTAATGATTTTCCTCTAAAATATATATTTCATATCATATCAGGTTTTGTAATGATAAAACATCCAACAATTTACCCACATGTACAATAAACTCATTAGACGACACCAAAACACAATCAAACAAATCGAATATTACTGCTTGAAACTCCTTGAAATTGGTCCATTTTGAAACACATTTTCATTAATGGTCAATAGAAAAACAAAGTGTCAACAAACGTAATTCCAATAACGTATTGGAAATTTGGAATGGATCCAAAGTTTTCTCTATTTAGAGAACGATTTGTGTGATGCTTGCCCTCTATAGAAGTTTTTGGGTCACGACTCCTGAGAGAGAGATAGCAATGAATAGATCGGAATTTATTGAACATGAAATAATTGGACGAGTAGTTAAGCATTAATTTATTCGAGATTTAATTGACGTTTCCTAAGTAAAATCCGCACTTTTGACTTAAGCATCAATAGAACCTAAAAAGAGTTTCAAAAGTTTAATATTACTTGAAGTATGATTTTAGTGTTACTTGAAGTAAAAATGTTAGTATTAAATACTCAATCAAAACCAAGACAACCTTTCCCAGTGCCCAGCTTGATGCTCGGCGTTTATTAACATTAAATATTAAGAATATTATATTTAAACTCTATATATTTGTTTAAAATACTGTGACAATTGAGTTAAGTGTGGCAATTCTACTAACATTCTCATTTGTGGAGAGCTACATCACACTCCTTAGACATTTACCGGGTTTCACATTTCTTATTGTGCTTAGCACGCCCCTTGCAAGTTCTGCAGGGTTTTTATTTTTTGTCAGTTAATGGGGTACGCATCAATACATATGTAGATACGTTATTTGATAACCTGTTGGGAAGATGTTGTCAATTCCTTATTCTACTTAAACCCAGAGACTCTATTTTGGTTCCAGATTCATATGTTCTCAAATCTCCAAGAATCTGACATTTTACTGAGCACTGATAACGCAACGTCAAAGTCTCTATCATAAATCAATCATACATATTTTCATTGCCATTACTATCCATGTTAGAAATCAGAAATCAACACACTATCGTTGAAATATTTGCTGGATGTTAGTAACATGTTCTTTTTAGAAGAGGTATCGATCACGGGAGAACACGGGATCGGGATACAAAGTGTAAATAATCAAATTCATTTTTTACATAGCAAAAATATATAGAGAGTTTGAGTGACATGTGTATCTAATTATTTTATTTATTTGGTGCAATATACGGACTTTTACCAAATATTAAAAACAGTTATAATTATAAAATTCAAATAAGAATTTTGAGTGCGAATGAATACAAAATCAATGTGTCATAATAAGTATAAATGTTAACATTACTTATACACAAAAAAATATTAGGAAGGAGTAAGTACATACATACTTCCTTTCATACATTAAATACAAGTATAAGACAGGCAACGGCTCAGGAGTAACATAAATAGAAAGAATGTGTTTGGAAAAAATAAAAACAAAATGTATTCGTATAACTCGACAGGGATCACAGTAAAAAAATAACTTGAATAAAAAAAAACGCCATAAAACGGCATACATTTAAATTAGTCATGGCAGTTTTTAATTTTTTTATTAAAAAGTGTTGTTTAATAAAAAAATATTTTATTTATCATTGAGTAACCGTAGCATTTAATTTCATTCCAATAGATAACGAAAAAGTTTAATAATTGTTTGGTCAGCTAAACAACGTACTTAGAAGATGTATTCAGTAAAAGCTTTTTTCTGAATAATTCTTATTTGTCTTCTTTCTCTAAACTTAAGTTGTGGTCCGTTATCATCAGAACTGCCTCTCTTGAGATTTGGACTCCTAGCTATCCTTCAATTTTTTTGGGATCTTCCTAGGGAACGGCTACCAGCAAGTATTTCACGCATTGACATGTAGGGAGCAGTGGCGGCCACTGGCTGAAAAATATGATGGTTCACAGTATGTAACTTGACAATTATAGGTACACGCTTTTTCTCTGGGTAGGCAATAAGGATGGATATTAACTTAGGCTACTTCAGATATCATTTTCAAACATTCCACATCAATTTTCTTATTATTTAATGCATCGTTTGTTTCAACTTTAGATAAAATATTAAGATAAACTAAACCCACTTACTTAATTTTTGTAGAAAAGCTCAATTTTTCGTAACTTTTTATTTGCGAACACTTCAATTACCCGAGAATTAAAATCCGGTATTATCTGAGTTAATTGTCTTTCGATACTTAGCACTGACAATGCGTTGACATGCTCCTGTGTCATAGTGTTTCTTAAAAATGTTTTAACTCTCTTTAATGTACAAAAACAACGTTCACTTTCAACAGGAGTCGTGGAGATTGTACAAATTAATTTTCATAATTTAACACATTCCAAAAACGACTCAGCTATACCATTATTTAGAAATAACTGTAAAATTTAAATAGCACCGTTACCCTCTTCAAAATCGCCTCGATTATTATAAATTGTGCTAAGTTCATTTTTTTATTCAAATTTATCCAAAAAGTCGTATGTCTCAACAGTAGTTTTAAAATTATTTTCAGGGAAATTGTAACTGTATTTTGCAAAAGTTTTCATAGAAGAACAATTGTGCACCTATTAGATTATTATGAAAGTCAAATCTCCGCTTAATTTGTACCAAAATAAAATCACATATTCTTTGCAAATTACGGACTTTGTGGTTTTAATTATTTTACTCGGAGGATCATTAAATTGATCTGAAGATTCGCGTATTATATAGGAAGCTTTATAATATAAATCAAAATTTAAAAAACGAACAATTTCGGATTTACACTGTAGTTTATTTTCTAAATTTGGTCTAGGCAATTCGCGAATTTTTATGTCAAGTTTTTGATCAAATGATAAATTATTATTTTAAATGTATTCTACATTATAATTATTAATTGCGGTTATGAGTGAATATTTGTTAGTAACTGAATTGAGTGAATGCTTTAGACTTTAGACAAAATGAATTATTATTTTTATAGGTTATGGGCACGGAACCGTTACTTTCAACACATTTGTCAATATTTAATGTTATCATAATATTCATACAATATCACACTAAATTTTCACAAAACACGAATAATATTCAGACAATATCACACAAAATTTTCACAATTCACAACTATATTAAAATTATGTAAGTATTAAATATTCACAATTTAAAAATAAATCTAAATGTTTTTAGGAACTGTCAAATTCTCAACTCGTATAAATCATTCGGTTTACTTCGTGAGTTACTCGGTAATTCACGAGTAAACCGAATCGACATAGGCGCCGCACATATGTAGACGAAATATTACTATATTAGTATGAATTAAGTCAAGGGCAGAATTGAATCATCTCGTGCGACTTTTAATAAAATGAGAAGCGTATTTCACGATTATAATCTAAACCTGAAACTTCGACCACGGTTAGTCAAATGCTACATTTGGTCAGTTTTATTGCATGGAGTGGAATCATGGACCCTCAAAGTTGGTAGTATGAACCGATTGGAAGCATTCGAAATGTGGATGCACCGGAGAATGCTACGGATACCCTGGACGGATATGGTCAGCAACACAAGGGTTCTACAAATAACCAAAGTTGATAGCGAATTGCTGACTAATATTAAAATCCGAAAGGTGCCCTACTTGGGTCATGTACTTAGAGGAGCAAAGTAAAAATTACTGCATCCAAGGCAAAATAGAAGGTCGAAGAGGTGTTGGCAGGAGGCAAATCTCCCGGCTCCGCAATATACGTGATTGGACTGGAATAAGGGGCGTTGGAGATCTTTTTCGGGCTGCCGGGGACAAAGATATCTACTCTCAAGTGATATTCAACGTTGAGGGGACCTGACATGACACTGAGAAGAAGAAGAAGTATGAATTCCTTAAGAACTATCACTGTCTCACGGTTTACTGTACATCTCTGTCTGCCCTATATAAATTTGAGTTTCCGTCCGGTGCGAATTCGAGATAGCTTGGCAAACTTGGCCGGTAAGGAATATTTTTTAAAATTTTATTTTAATTTGGTTTTAATTTACACTTCAATACAAATACTCGTACTATATGTCACTATTCTTATACATATTTAATCTATACAAATATTTAACATTTTTGGAAGTCGTGTTTGCGAATATATAATTTAATTATTGCGAATTATTTCTCCGGTTCAGCGCACCAACGCCCCTCGAGAGCAGCCGCCGCTGGTAGGGAGTCCTTATGGTATCCATCCTTTATTTGTAGCCACTCCAATATCACTCGCTTTATTGAATGCAGGAAAATATGGTTTTTGGCATGTAAAAGAGTTTTCAAAACGGACGATTTTCCTCTTGTGCATTGAAACCAATTTATCATAACGAATCAATTTAATTAATTCAATTCAGAAAGAAACATTTTATGCTGACTCCAAAAGACTTGTTTAAACTTATAAGGTTCGCTGTATTTTACCCACCATTTTTGTGGTTGGTTTATTTCTTCAGATCACGTTATTCCGATTTCCCTCTTTCATGCACACCATTTATTTCTGATTATTAAGTTTGCTGAGGTTGTCAATTTTATATCACTTATTTCCTCTCATTTGTTCAAATATATGGTATTAAAATTTGATCTACCGTGAAACTCACAATTCTGATAGACTAATTTAAATATATTCACTGTGTATGTATCAATATTTTATCCAAATAAATTAGATTACAAAGCTCACACAGCCGTCCGGTCTGACTATGCCCACGGATTCCTACAGTGATAAAATCAACTGCATAAATATAACTAGATATAAAATGAACTCGTCATATAAGTGACTGCTAAATGAATAACCCATTTTCAGCCCAGATATGTAAATAATAAAGAAGATTTGTAAATATACTCTGCGACTTAATTATTCTTTATAAAATCACACAATCGTCCTCTTCTAGCACGCTCTGATATTTTCTGAGAACTTTATTTGTGGTATAATGATCTAGGAGATATTCAAACGTAAAAGTTGGTTTACGTCAAATCTTCTTAGATAAAGTTATCGGGTTCGATCCCCAAAACCAGAAACATTACATGTACAATGTGCGACTAGTAATGCGAAATAGTCCACATAAATTAATAGTGAATATATATGTATGCACATATACACATATTTATGAGAAATACACGCAGGTACAAATTAGCGTATGTTTTAAATAATTATTTAGTAAAATGACAATTTCAATACCTAGATAAATAATAATTGACAAAATAACAACCGCGCTGAAGAAAGATATTTATGTACAACCTGACGTATTAATAAAACTATTACAACATTAATAATCATCCCCGAACTTAGATAAATAATTTCGAGTATATGCCTAGGAGAAGAGTCGAACGTCAAATCGGTATATATCAAATCGCTTAGATGAAAATATCGATCTCGACAAAGATTAAATATGAACACAAGAACATGTATTGAGAAACATGGGTAGAATCTAAACGTTACTTATCTTTCATTTAGTACTTGAAAATAATAATAATAAGAACTCTGCACAATAAATATGGTAAAGAAAAACACATAACCTCACTCTAAGATTAAAAGTACACGTAATCAATCGTAAACGACAAGCACATGCATACGCTCAATAAATGTCTTGGTACTAGAAGTTACACATTGATGTATTAACAATGACTAAATATGAATTTATGTAGTTTTATGTATTACTTGAAAAAACACGAGTATTTCGTCATGCGCACAACGATCCCTTTAAATACAAAACATCGGAACATACACATTTGCTATATTATATGAGAACTTATATGTTTATTTTACTCGCCTCCATTCCATATGGCTTGCGTATGTCAAATGACATTTCCTGGACACACCCCTCGTTACCTGTAGGTCACCCTCTTTTCAGACATCCACGTATACTGTATGTGCTGCGAATTCTGCTTCGAATTGCTCCGATCGGTCCTCCTCGAAATACCTCCTTTTTCTATAGTTTTCCCTAATAAACACGCTTTCCTACCTTGCTTTCAAAATGAACCTTAACAATCTATAATATATGCCTACTAATCCAATTCCTTTCTACACCTCCTTTACATTGCCAAGTGTGGGAGATGTTGATGCATTTTTGTTAAACAAACCACACAAAGTGAAACAAACAAAAATGACTGCATATATGCAAAATCAGGCTTCACCCTCATTTTCCGTATTGACCACACCATCTGTGTCATAGGGATATACTACCTTGATCAAACAGTTTTAGGACCGGCCACCGTGGGATGCTGTCAATCACCCGATTGGAATTCTTTTTTTTTTGTTGTTTTTTGGGCCTCAGACGTATCGCTGCAAAACTGGTGCCGAAAGACCTCAATTTCATGCAAAAAAAGGACCGCGTTGAAAACGCGAAAGACATGATTTCTATAAGTTTTTGACCAAAAACCACACGATTACTATCCAGCAGCCTTTGAATTCACCTGATCTGGCTCCCTGCGACTTTTTCCTGTTCAACCGACTTAAAAAACCGCTTCGCGGAACGCGTTACAGCACCCGAGAGGATGTCATGAAAAAATCGAAGACGGGTCTAATGGATATACCGAAAATTGAGTACCAGTGGTGTTTCGAGGATTGAATCAAGCGCTGGCGTAAGTGCGTTGCAGTTGATGGAGAGTACTTTGAAGGGGACCATATCGATTTTGATGAATAAACTTGTATTTTCGATTTTATGAATAAAGTCCTTAAACTTTTTGATCAAGGTAGTAATGCGCGAAGGGGATTCTATACCATACACAATAATACAGTCAATCCTCTACATTCATGCAAACTGCCCGTAGCCTTCAACTGCAAATCGCTAAGAAGAGAAGATCGACTACTCACACTGGAAGAAGAACTCACAAAGATCAAATAAGACGTTAAGAACTCATCGAGAGACCAAACGGAAATATCTTATAAAACTCAGGAACTAAATAAGGTAAACTGAGTGGAGTAGGATTTATGGTAAGTAAAAAGCTAAAACGAATATTATCGGGTTTACAGCAACATCAGACAGAATGGCAATGCTGACAGTTAAAATTAATAAAAGATACAACCTTCAAATTATACACTCTACGCACCCACAACAAGTCAGAGTGATGATGAAATTGAAAAATTCTACGATGATCTTACGAGTCTCAATCGAAAGAGGAAACACCATTTTAAAATCATCATGGGGCACTTTAATGAAAAAATTGGGCAAACCAGGTGTGACGAAGAATGTACAGAAATTTACGCTTCGAAACGAAACGAAAGAGGAAAACGAATGATAGAGTTTACTCAAGCAGAAAAAATGTACATAGCAAACACGCTCTTTAAAAAGAGATCACAGGGGAGATGGACGTGGGGAGGACCAAATGGTAAATTAAATTAAATAGATTATATCTTGGTAAATAACAAAAGAATAATAGAAGACTGTCAAGTAATTATCAGATTCAAGACGGGAAGTGACCACAAATTTGTACAGTCAACCATCAAAATAAACACAAAAATGGAGAAATATAAGCTTATTAGAAGCCAAAGGGCAAGAATTAACACCGAGGCACTTCTTTCAAATAAAATAGAAGAGTTCCATCACCAAACAAAATGTAGACTCCAAGTTCTTATGAGAGAAGAAAACCAAGAAAATATTGAATTGTGGAGTAGAACAATAATGGACGAAATAAGAGAAATTGTAATAAATGTGAGAGGCATATCCCAAAAAACTGGACTCAAAATTTTCGGGCAACATAAAATAAGTCATGACAAAGAGAAAGGATTTAAAACAAGAGGATAGCATACGACAATCAATCGAATTTACCAAATTACGCAAAACCATGAGGAAAATGGTAAAAGAAGATATAAGAAAACACAACTCAAACATAATTTAAAAGATCATAGAACAGTACCAAAGCTACAAAAAAGCTTCCCAAATGCTAAGCGATGGAAACAAACAAATAACGACCCTGCTCAAAAAGGATAACAGCAAAACCGAGAATCGGGAAGAAATCATAAAGCGAGTCCACGAATTCTACTCAGAACTCTTTCAAGACAAGACAAAAAACACGAGAGATAGACCGAATAACCAAACAAATGAACAGGTCCCCGAAATTCATATTACAGAAGTAGAAAAAACCATAAATAGTATGAAAAACGGAAAGTCGGTAGGAAATGACGGCATAACAATAGAAATCCTTAAGGAAGCAGGATAAGAAATATATCGCATCTTAACAAAAATAATGACACACTGACACTCGGGAAAATTCCCATAAAATGGAACACGGCAAAAGTAATTATCCTTCACAAGAAAGGAGATATAAACTATTTAAAGAACTATAGACCAATCAGTCTCGTGCCAATCATATACAAAGTATTTACAAAAATAATAACAACCAGAATACAAAAACAGCTAGACGATATGCAACCGAGAGAACAAGCTGGCTTTAGAAGTGGATATAGTACGATGGATTAAATACACACAATGAGGCAAGTAATAGCAACATCGAATGAATATCGCAGACCCCTAAAACACGAATACTCAGTAAAACACGAATATGTCTTTGAAGCACTCAGAAAACAAGGAATGCAACCAGCTTAATAATACAAAATATTTACCAAGAAGCAAAAGCAGTGGTACATCTACCAAAAAAACAGCAGAAATAACTATCACAAAGGGAGTGAAACAAGGTGACGCGATGTCACCCAAACTCTTTACAGCTATATTCGAAGAAATATTTAAAACCTTAAACTGGGAAGGTATGGGCATAAAGATCGATGGCGAATATCTCTTTAACCTGAGATTTACAGATGGTATCACATTACTAAGTGAAACAAGAAAATAATAAGGGAAAATGATTCAAGAGCTTAACTTAGCCAGCAATCGAGTCGGCTTAAAAATGAACCTCGCTAAAACCAAAGTAATGTTCAACCAATATACCCGTGCATCAACGAGAGAAATTAAAATTGGCGACATAGCCTTAGAAGAAGTCCCCCACTATACATACTTGGGACAACAAATATCAGCAGACGGGAATATGATCAATGAAATTAATAGAAGAATAAACATAGGATGGAGCGTATTCGGAAGGAATAGCAGAGTTTTCAGAGAAAACCTTCCGTTATGTCAAAAAAGCAAAGTTTTCGATCAATGCATCCTCCCGGTACTCACATACGGATGGGAAACGTGGATCCTTCATTCAAAAATAATACAGCGGCTCGTCACTATACAAAGAAGCATGTAAATAAGTATGCTGGGTATAACAAAAAGAGATAGAAAGACAATTACATGGATAAGAAGTTAAACGAAAATCAAAGACATAATGGAAAGAATAAGCCAATGGGAATGGGCAGCACACGTGACGAGAAGGGAAGATAATAGATGAACAAAAAGGAGCACATATTGGATGCCGCGAGAAACAATCAGACCGAGGAGAAGACCTAAAAAAAGATGGGACAGACCCTTCGTAAAATTCGCAGGCGTGACCTGGCAAAGAGATGCAAGAGACCGCAAAAAATGGAAATCTTTGAAAATCACCTTTTCCTAGCAGCGAGTAAATCTTTGTCAACTTGGCATAAAAATTATAAACATTTACATGAATCATATTTAAAAAAATATATCAAAAAGCTGTACGCACATGCATACCACAAATAAAATACAAACTTAAGACAGGTCAAGACTCAGGTAATCATACAAAAAAGAAGTAAAAAATAATCAAAGAAAATAATAAAAATTTGCATGTGTGTAATTAATCCACTCCAATGCATAAAAAACAAACGATCGTTGAAACTTCAACATATTTACAAATATCTCAAAAAGTTTGAGGGAAACAAAGTCAACGAAAAAAAAGAGAGAGAATAATTAATCAATAGTCACGCTGTGGCGTTTATATTCCATAAATCATGAAAAATGTTAATTTATGTAATTTAATGTACACAGATAAACATTTGTTTCATCCACAAAATGAGTCTTACAACCTTGTCAGATAGATAAAAAAAAACATTTGACGTCACAGCATTATTTAAGATTGTCAGCTCATATATCAACAGTTCAGCTCATATTGTAATATTCCATATGCCTTGTAGATTCACTAAGTAAAATATATAATTCCTTAATGAAGTAATTACAACAACTTATTTGTTCAACTCCTATATGACAATACTACACAGATTGGGTAATCAGCATGGGCATTGGTGAACTTTCATATGACTTTGACTACTTACAAGAGTGAAGTGAAATAGTTGTTCTTTTTAGAATAAATTATATTACAATATAAAGGTCAGGTTTGTTATCATAATAGGTTATTTTTAAACTGTTTTTTTTTCTACTAATTGTATTTCACTACTTACCTGTCAATGTTGAATTTTATAATTGCTTTTTTGTTATTGTTTTGTATAATAAAAGTTTGTTAAAAGATTTTGTCCATAAAAATAAAAATTAAAAATTGTTCCATTAATCTAAAAAAACATCGTTTTTTTTTCATTTGATCCTGTATCTTAACAAAATTATTTTTCAAATACTTAATATTTTCTAACCTTGATATCAAAGTGGCTTCGTAACATCTATTATGATTCAAACATCTTTGCAGTCACTTTGATCGTGCAATATTAATGTATCTTCATAATCTCCTTCCCTGGGTAAACGCCCACAAGCACGTACATTTTAATGTACATATTTGATTGATAACCCAATAAACCATCTCGGTTGGTATTTCTGCACAACTCCTTTAAGATGGCGAGCAAATATAAGGAAGTACTTTTTGGGCGGAAATCATTTTGAGAAATAACATCCGGATATAAATGTTCTCTTTGGCATAATATCTATTTTGGAGGAAATTATTTGTGAAGTGCCAAGCAATAGAAATATGTAGCTATTCTCACAGTTCGTGAAATTGAAGGAAATTTGATAAATGTTTATGGATTGCGGTGTAGGTATAAATTAATAATTTTCCTGTTAAATGTAACAAATTGTTATGTTCGTCATCGTTCATAGTAGAATTTTAGTACCAACTTTGATATATGGGAGGGAAATGTGGACGTGAAAAAAGGAACCGAATAAATGCTACAAAAATGTGTGTACTGAAGAAATACCATACATTGACTGATAACGCGTAGCAGAATATGGAATGAAGCGATGATAGACTAATGTAAACTTAAGACATTCTATTTCTGGTTACAGGCCTCCCCCAAAGGTCTCAACATGTTTGAACGCATTATTCAATTTTATCTAATTTATAAATATACATTTATAGTAATGTGCCATTTTCCTGTCAGAGTAGAAAAGAGGACAGAAGTGTATACTTTCATATCGCGATGCGGATCTTTCGCCTGCTCTACACCCTTCTCATACAACTCATACGATTTCTCTGACTTTCTACATTTTTTTCTTTCCAAATAAAATTCACTTGATCCAACGATACTTTCCTTGGTCTTCCTTTACCGCACCTACAACTCACCCACATTGGCACTGTATATTTATTTTGTTATTATTTTTTCATTCATTCTTTCTTTGTGCCCAAACCATTTGATAGTGCTCTGCTTCATCTAAGTTAACACCAGCCTTCATCTTACTAAACACATTACTTATAACGTAATAACTCAAATAACGCCTTAAATATACTAGAAATAAAAAAAATATAATCGCCTATTCGTCAAAAATAAAGATTTCAAAGTGTGTGTCGACAGATGGATTTAAGGTCTTAGTGCACCAGTAAGCACGGCCATGGTAAACCCGAGGTATCCTAGTTAGTCACTGTTAATCCTCTCTTAATACTCAATTACAGTGACCTTATAAACCTCTATCCCATTAAAACTTCAATAGCATACACTTGTCCCTTGCAGCAGTAAAGCAAAGGGAAACCCTAAAGCCGTAGCCTTGTTAAAATAATTATCGGTAACAGAATACATGCACACAGAACCACGTCTTACTTTTGGTACTGAATTCTTTCGTCAAATTGAATTATAACAGTAATGGGGAATGTATGATACACTACTTATTGCCTGTGTATGCACATTAAAAAAATATTGCTAGTGATTTTTTTGCTGTATACTACTTATTGATGCAGAAATTTTCCTATGTGTGACAAATACTCGTAATATTACAATATGATAAATTACTTTTGTCAAGTGTGCGTTGAATCGACGAGTGTACTTGAATTATTGTCTTCTGAAAATCAATTAAATGTACTATTCACGAGATTATTATTGCAATATTTATTACATTTATCACTAAAATCAAAACGAAAATTAAAGCTAAAATTACTTGAAAGCCTGTAAAGTTTTAGTCTTTCGAGAGTCAGAGATTGTGATGGTGAACTGGCCCCGAATACAGTTTTTGTTCGCAGTTATTTACTCTAAAGTTCCGTTTACATGCGGTTGTATGCTTGCGTCCTCTGTTTTTGGCAATCAACACTCTTTGAAAGCATTTACCAGTGTACAGTAAAATCCTGATATTAAAATAAAATTCTTTTCAATTTATTAAATCGAATTATATAAACATTTTGCCGTTTTTGTTAAAAAAATCTATTCAATTCTGAAACAAAGTATTGTAACTATACAAAAAGCTATGCCATATTATATAAGTGTCTCATTTTCACATTAAGGTTCTGAAACTGCTCTATATAAATATAACAATAAAAATGTTGATGAAGGAAGTTGGATAAAAATAAACAATATTAAAAAAATTAACATCTTCCTAAAAAAACTTTCAAATTTTATGTTCCAAGCAAGATCAGTGGGTGTTTATTAATTTCAAAAAGATTGAAAATGTTTTAGAGTCTTCAAAGTTTTGTGGTCAAAACGTTAAATTAGTTTTTCAACTCATTCCGAGATGTGAATTCTGATTATTTGTAGTATTTACAATAAAAAATACATTTATAAAAGACAGTCAATAAATTTTCCTAAATAAATTTAAATGTTTTTGTCAATAACGAATAAAAAGTTCACTTGTTATCCTTATTTGCACAAGTAATGCTATATTTAATGATTGACAGAGAAACGATTATTAGGGCATAGTAATAGCGTTAAATGAGAAATTCATTGATGCGGTAGAAAAAAATCCAACGATATTTAAAACCAATGTTACACAAGTTCTATTAAATTATTTATTACCGCAAAGTTCTATAAAGTTATTTTTTCCAAGTATCAATTTTGACAATTAAGAACCTCTAAACATCGTTTCACTGTACACCACAAAGAAAGTTTATCGTGATGCACTGTATAGGAGAAAATGAGTGCCATGCCAAGCGTTCAGACTGCATTTAATGAGGACTTAAGCTAAGCCAGATGAGGGCTTTGGCAAAGCAATAACTGTTCATTAATATTTTTAATATCTTTATTAAAATAGAGTTTTATTTTCCATAAAAAAAAGAGATTTTTTTAGATAAAACCTAATCGGCTTTTCCTCGTGTACGAGTATAAGGTAAAAATATTTTCAGCCCCATGAAAAATTCGTTGAGTATTCAAACTGTTTCAAAGTCGATGCATGTAATTAAAATACGAGTACAATAGAAAACCAATTTTACGATGTGTATTCCTTACTATACAATGTCGTCAGTTTAACACATTTTTCTTATTTCTGTAATTTTTATTGTGTCTGTAGGGTAGTTATCATATACAAAGCGAAACCTTCATTTCTGATATTCAAAAGGATGCTTTTATGCGCATGGTATCAGTTTTAACATACGTAACTGTAATATAAAATAAAAATTGTGATTAATGTTTTATTGAAAACAGTTTTGATTTTTTTCTGTATTTAAAGTATTACAATAAATATGTTCTTATTTTGTTAAAGTATATTTGACAAATGTTAATAATATGGTTTTTTTGTATCAATGGGTAATTTTTTATATCAATTTACTAATAAAATCCTTGCAATGTTGATATACACATGTTTTGAAATACGGAAGTACGACATTTTTGCTAAAAAGGACTGTCAAACTTTGAATAAATAATTAATGTTTTTCAAATAAACGTAATGAATAGCTTAGCTTTCAAAAAAGGAAAATTTATAACTGTGGCCATAAGATGAGTAAAATGCAGTTGAGAAGGTCACGATTCCAAGAAAACAAACAAATAGTATAGATTCATCCAGCAATACTCAAGAGGAGCTTAAAGAACGAGTAAGTGCTTTAAGACTTATTGAGGAAATGATATGGTTGAATGACGTTGCTCTAAATGGCAATAGATAATTTTGGATAAGTAGCATAGAGACTGTTCAGCAGTAAACTATTTAAGGGTGGCAACATGTGTATGTGAATAGGAAAAATATAGCAGAATAGAATTGTATAATTATATTTCTTAGTAATAATAAAGAAAAGGATTGGATTATTATTCATAATAAAGGTTTATTTGGAAAGTAAAATACGTATCAAAATAAAATCGTGCAGAAAATCCATTATTTTAAATCCAATCATGTTTACTTCACCGTCAAAATTATTGAAATTTATTAAATCTTGTAAAAAATTTGGATACAGCAGAACATTAGCACTGGAAACAAAAAAAAGGTGTTAATAATCGAATAGGAAATTTTCTAAATTTTAAAACCATTTTATACAGTACCTTTAAATAAATCATAATTTCAAAGATAATAGAGTTCATATTTTACATACGCCACAAAAATTATAGATTAGACATACCTAAATCCTTAAGGGAAAAATACTAACATCAATACAAAAAATTCACCCCTTTTTTTAATTTTTGCTTTGGGTCAGTTGACGATACACACTTCCCATGAATCATGATACCGGTAATAAATCAAGATTATTCAGCCTGAATAGAGCCTTGAGCTAGGTTGTAGAAACATGTGTCGCGTGTATTAATGTCATTGGTGTAGAAACAAATAATTATATATTCTAATATGGTGTCCTTCACTAGTTGCCTCTAGGCTTGCAAATAGGTTAGACGTACGCCCGTTCCGTGAGCGTTTTTTAATGTTTTCAGATGGTTTTTTAATGTTTTCAGCAAATAAATCTCAATTATTATAATTTTTAACTTCAATTATAATTAATTAAGAGGATTATCTATGAATGTTCTTATTTTTCCGATTTAAAATCGCTAATTTTTTATTGCGTACTCACTACCCAACACCGTAACACGCGTATTATTTTTATCACCGTAAGGGAAGGATTAAAGACCTTCAATCCATCTGTCGACTAAAGTTGACACGATCATTTTTGGCGGATAAACAATTATTTTTTTTTCGGTTTTAACATATTTAAAACAATCTTTAGGTCACTACAACCTTTCACAAAATCTCTGACCGTTTTTCGTCCTTGTACACTTCCTGTAGAATATTTTCGCCATCTGAAAATATAAGTCACTCCATTATCTGAGCATCCCTTAGCTGCCGCGTGATTAACTGCCTTGTCTTGCGCCCGAATGGTTTGCGTCTTGGCTAAAGACCTCTTTTTTTTCAGGATACAGGCTCTATTTTCGCACAGATTCGTACCGAGAGATTATCTTACAAGTTTTTTGTGTTGAAGACTTGCACTTACAAAGGGTCGAGGGGATTTTTTAAATAAACTTCAATGAAGATTAAACACCATAATTTTTTTGATATTTGTATTTTTTTCCTTAAGCCTGATGAATTATTTAATATTATAAATGAAAAAAGTATTATGAGAAAAAACTTTTTTTTTTGCTTGTTTCAAATTAATATTAAATTTTCCATGAAATTGCAACTTAAATCAGATGGTAAAAAAACTCGATGGCGTAGAAGCAGTGGTGTGGAGTATATTGAGAGTCCTGTGTAGCTCAGTGGTGAGAAAGTATAAGTTTTTATTCAAAACTAAAATTCTAGTCATTGTATTTATTTACAGGGCAATTGAAGGTGTGTAGCCTTTTATCATAGGCATTACAAGGAGTGATTTGTTGAGACTGGGACTAGACTAGACAAATCTCTCGACGAGTGAAAATATGTCGTAATAAATTACGTAATATCATATATGCTATGTTATATGTTACTATTTCGAAAAATTGTATCTATGGACAATGAAAATACACTTTTTTTAGTATATTTTTCTTCCATGTAATATATTTGCTAATTGATTTCATATAAGAATGAGAACATAAAGCTTCTTCACAAACCAATTTCGTGTCTCACTTTGTAAGAATATTCCTGAAATTGTAAAAACTTAGCTTAAATATGACAGTGATAATGTGACTGTTTAGCAACTAAACGACAAATATTTTCAATTCAACGAGTGAATACAATAGTACCTATACATTAAAAAAAAGGAATTTCGAAAGTGTACAAATGATTTATTAATATATTCAAATGTTGAAAACTGAAAAATAAATATTGGGTTATTTTTTGTATTTCATTCAGGTTAAACATTTCTTTGTCTTTAAAATCATAAAACTTCATCCACTAAAAACTTTGTTTGCAATTGAAATTGAATTTTGTATTCAATTTGACAAATCCCACATGGAACGAAACAATTTTAAAAACGTGATATAAAAAATGGTAAATAATAAAAAGTAAACAGTTTAGTTATTTATACTCTTTCTAAACAAGCTTTAAAATGTAGCAATAAATCTTTTCAATTTTTTTTCATCGAGAAAGTCATACATAGAGTAATTTTTAGGGCATAAGTGAAAAAGTAAATTTTTCAATAAAATTTCTAGAATATTTTTGAACTTTTTTCGTTAAGAAAGGTTAAATGAACTTCCAACCGTCAAGTCTGATTAACAGAAGTTTATATTTGTTTACCATTTACAATATTCTCAAATAATTTTAAATGTCCACAGCGATTTTTTAATAATTAAGGAAAACTGAATATTAATTTTATTGTACTGATTTGAAGTAATATATTTAATGTGAGAATAAATTCAAACAACAAAAATCAAACGAGTGGTTGAATTTGCAACCTGACCGTCAGCCTGGGATTACGGGCTCAATTCCCGTTGGAACTGTCTAGTTTTCACTTCAAGCCACTTTGACATCCTTCTGATTGATTGGAAGAGCTTGCCTATTGACAATAAATTCGTACATTTGTTATGTAACATATACAAGGAAAGTATAATACAATGCAACTCAACAGTTTTACAATTTTCAAACCTATACTATTAAACCATTTTTACTTAAAGCATTCAACGTAATGTGATTCACAATAAAACTCACAAAAATTAATAAAAATTATTCAAATTTCTTTGAAAAAATATTTATATCACATATTTGTCGGTGAATGATATTTGTGTCGTATTTTAGGTTGCTCGTTTCAAAATCAGTTTTCTGCTATCAAATATATAATTCTTAAATGATATCTAATCTAATTCTCTAGCACAATTTTCAGACAAATGAAGATATCAAGTTTTGCAGAGACGTTATGAATTAATTAAAGCACTGTTAAAAGTTAATCGTGCTACCGCACTAGCTAACGGAGGAATTTTCCTCTGACGCCGAGACGTTGGAACTAAGCAAATGGAAAGAAAATTGAATAAGAATGCATTCCACGAACATTTCTTAAAATGAGTTATTAATTTAGTATAATTTAAGTTAATTTTATTTTAAATGTATAATTATTGTGAAAAATTCAATAAATTAATTGTATTATTATACTACAATATTTTGTTGTATACAGCACAATCTTCGCAGAGCGAAATTCAGAGCAAAAATCTTCGGAGAGCGAAATTCATTAGTGGATAATTCTATAACATAAAACTGAGATAAGGGAGGAAAGATTATCAACTTCAAATGAAACAAGAATATGTAAAGAAAATAAAATATTATGAGTGTGTCAAAAACAATATTTTTTTAAAACATTGAAAGAATACACGGAAATTGTAGTTTCGTGAGTGCTCAAATATTTTAAATAAATACACCTTTATCGAATTAATAAATTATGCTAACAAAGATGTATGATGAAATAAACTGTAACCTTTTTTTAAATATTTATTACAGCATACTTATAAAACGCCTTCATTTTTTTAAATTCTGATCAAAGATTTTCAAATCTTGCGCAGTACTGGCGCAGAAAATTATTGAAATAAACCAATTAAGTTGTTTGATATTATCATTTACTCCTTGAATGAGATATATCAATTTCATTTCATTTCATTTGCAAGTATGTTGAGAAAATGAAAATCTAATGTACCTTAAATACAGAACCTCTTAGAATACATAAAAACGGCTTTAATTTTTTTCAATTATAATGAAACTCTTTCAGACCTCAAACAAGATTGACGCTGAAAATCATTCAAGCTTGTAAATAAACCAAATAAAGCAATGTATTTTAATTGTTTGGTTAATTTGCTACTTAAATGAGACTTGTCAGTTTTTCTTCCCTTGTAGGTATGTTTAGAAAAACGAATATCTAAGGAACCTTAAACACAGAACCTTTTATATCGAAAATAAAAGCTTAACTGGCTGCAACAATATACGTGTATCATATCAAACGATTAAAACATGAATCCTCATATAATCTATTTAGTGAAATCATATCACACAGATTCTCGACCATCCTTCATCCAAAATTCTAATAATATACTCGTAGATAGCATTATCTATTACAAAAAGACGTTCAATTGTAGACTTGTTATTTATTATTTACATCTATTTTTTTAAATAAACCATCATTTTTTAGAAAAACTAATGAGCTGTCTTTAAAAATGTATTATTATTTTAAATACAATGAATTTTTTTGAATAAAAATCCCGGCATTGGTTAAAATTTGAATTCAGGAAAACTAAGCAAGCATCTTTGACATCAGAACTTGGCACCGCCTTGAATATTTTATAACTAGAATAAACACCACTTGGAACAAGGCATTTAGATTGTAACGTAAGTAGATTGTTTTAGTTAGGTTTAAATTTTTGTGACATAAAATAATGTTATTTTGATCTTATTTTCTAAATCAAAGTTTTTATTGGTGAAAGACTTTATACAACGTGTTTAAAAACCTTAATATGAAAATGTGACAATTTAAAGCATTGTTCCTTAACCTTTTTAGTCTTGCAGCCCCCCCAAAAAATTAAAAAGTAAAGAAAATTTGACTTTACGACTTAAATATATTCGTTTTTCTCAGTCAGTGTGTTCTTTCCTTTGGTACACACAAGTTATTTTTATTTCCGCGATTCCTCTGATATTTAACCACAACCCAGAGTTGACTAAGTATAAACATACTATAATATAAAACTGTGAAGCTTTTTAAACAGTTTAGTATTAAATAATCGTTTTTTCAACAGTCTAGCCCAAGGGGAATAACACCAGTTGATTGCTTTTAGAGAATTTGAAAGATCCAGTTGTAGTGGTTGAGTAAAAACAGGTCAATACTGGGCACAGTAATCGCGAAAAAGTGGTTCAAAAATGGAGATAAGCGGAGATCTTTACTAGCGGGACTGCGATGTGGAAAACAAGTAATGGAGATCTCAAAATGACATTAAGAGGCGATAGCAGACCATAACATGAGCCAACTTCCTTGCTCATTCAATAAATTAAATTTCCTACATATATTAAAAAAACTTTTTCAATTCCATTTTGTCATTAATGGTTTTATCACGAACAAAGTGAAATACGAATGATCATTATAAAAGTTTTTCAAATCTGAGGAACGTATCCTCATTATTCGAACCCAAAGATAAAATATTTCCCTCTAATCCTCAACTTTTGCCCCCCAATTACCTTTTGGTGCACCCCAACCGTTTCACCGTTGTATGAATGTATGAATATTAATTTTAAATAATTTCATATTAACCCCTACCGGTAAAGGGTTCATAATGTGGTTGAATATTGAACATTGGAATATAGAAGGTCGAGAACAGGATCGACTGTTTAAAATCCTTATGGACTTCTGAAATATCAAAATTATAACAATGAAATAATAATATCACCTTTTATGTCAAATAAAACACTGGCGAATTAAATAAATATCAATCACAAAGATTTGGTTTATAAACTGCGCACTTTGGGTATAGTAAAGAAAATCTAGTTGCATTATATTGTGTTCATTATATTATCGTTGTACATACTCGTACATACATACAAAACCCTCACGCCATCTCCCTGTCAGGGTAAGAAGATGGAACAGAGCGTCAGACTTTCCTATCCTATCTTGAGACAAATCTTTAGCATTTTTCAAAACAATGCACATTATCATACAACTTCGACGATTTTTTGACTCCCTACGTATTACAATAAAATTCAACTAGATAACCGCAATGCACGCAATGTTACTAGATAATGCAAATAAATGAACGTTGCACCGTTTAAGACACAAAGTCTGCCTATTTTAAAAAAATACCAATAACCAGGAAGGAAATTTTTTTTTTCAGCCACTTTTTAAATTTAAATAAATACGTTTGTGCTGTTCTGTTTATCATGTCGATAAAAAGGGATATTTTTTATGTAAGCAAGGAGTATATTTAAATTGATTACAAGAGGAATTCCAAGCTATCATCAACGAAAACCTCCATATCCCTACGAACGATAATGGTGATCCAGGTCACAAAATACCAAAAATTTAGTAGACCTGGGTAGGATGACATTAACTTAGATGGATATGTTGATCTATTCTTGAGCAGCACGGTCTACCATACAAAGTTGTACACTTAAGATGAACCCAGCCTGTCGACGAGTTTTTCTTGTGTCACATAGCATCCATAATAAATATGAAAAAAAACGATATTGTATTTAAGAACGTTTCGAGTTGCTCTCCATTCATCTATTTTCTTAATTCCATAATTTTCTTTTCATGTATTATATAGGTTATATTACCATACATAACAAAAGTTATATTACCGTACATAAACATATTCACATTGCAAGCTTTATGAAGCAATATTTTTTTATATAATCAGCTAACGATTACCTCACATCAATATTTACCTTTGAAATTGAAATGAAATATAATGGCAGTGGTGAAAAAAGAAAACGTTTTAACAACGTTAGTTTAAAGAATATTGTCAAAATTTTGAGAAAAATAATTTGCGAATGAATATTCATAATTTGTACATGTTCTTAAAATATGAGTAATTGCTATGTAAAGGTGAATAACAAAGACTAGTACAGATGGAGCAATTTAGGTATTAGGAGAGCATGTTTTTGAGAGACAGTAAGATGGAGAAAAATATACTGATGTAACCAATAAATCAATAGCCAAATTTTTAATAAGAATTTTCATACTACTAAGTGTCATATTTTATTTATAGAAGCAAATCCTGAATGAGGTATAAGTGTATTACTTGCGTACAATGCACGGTATTAAAATATTGAATAAAGTAAGAAATGTTACATAAAGAGTATGTTAACTGTTTGTTAAATATAGTATGGATATTATAAGAACAAGTTCAGAAAGAAAGCATAAGATGGTTTGGACACACTGAGAGAATGAGCTTCAAAAGACTTACGTAACAAATATATTTGTCTCGAATTAATAGAGAGCGAGGAAGGGATAAACCGAGAAAAGAGGGGAAAATTACAGTTGAAGAATTTTAACTGATGAAAATGGTTAAAAGCATGATAAACAGGAGAGCATGTGTAAAAAAATTATGGATGTGGCGATAAATTTGTGCGTGGGTGGAAAAACTACGAGATCTATTATCTCTGCATAACGCAAAAGGGACATAGCGTTATGATTTGTATGTTTTTTTGCAATTGATCACCTTAAATAAAATATCGTTTAAATTATGAAAATGTTTGTTTCGTGCTTATTTTAAGATTCCCTATTTTTCAGCGTCCCTCGAAGTTAAGCACCTCAGTCAGTATTTAAGTCAGCTGATCCTTTAATCAGACACTGGTCACAAAGATAAGGGGAGTGTAGGCAGGATATTAATTAGTTGAGAAGGGAGAGATGGACCAGCGAGAGCAACGAGCAAGGACACCTTTAACGACTATCTCTTTTTGCGATAGAATGAAGGGAGTTAATTTCCCTCCGTGCCATATTTATGCAAGTACATCCTTATCATGCGAAATCAGATTGCTAGGAACCAATATGGTGATACTAATGACATGAAAATTAATTAAATATTTATAACAAGGAAGTAATGACGTAGCAGCTATAAAAGTTGACTTAATTCATTAATTATACACGCTATCATGCCAATACTCTATTGAAGTAGTCAGAGAGAACAGAGTTCTAAGCTAGAAAAGCTCACGATAGATTTTCTTCGCATTCATGTACAATATAATACTTTCTTATTCAGTTTCTCATACGTTTTGCCTTTTCTACTTTTGAAATTTCATTTACGTGGTCCAACTTTATTTTTTGAGTTGAATTCTACAACTATCACTCATGCTGGCATTAATAATTTATGTTAGTCTTTCGTCATCCCTCCGTTCAGCATGTCGAACCCACCTCAACATGTTTCAGCACACATTCTTTCCTACTAATTACATTTTATATTCTGTAATATATCGACACGTTCACAGTACATGTGTTTCAACAATAATGGGTTTGATTCTCGAAATTAAATAAGAAAAAAATTAAAGCGTTCATGAAAACAGTCCACTTTCTAAACGGCGCTACATAAATTGTCTAATGTAATTATAATTTTTATAAAGTTATATTGAAAATATCTTACGCTTCATGAAAATAAAGGTGATTTAAGAGATATAATAAGTGAGATGTGTGAGATATCCTAGTAAAATGTTTGAAAATGAATGTAGTAAAATAAAAAATTATACAAAAAAAGTGTGGTTGAAATTGTATGTGAGTATGGGTCAACTCAGAGGAACTGGAAAATGTTGATGAGTTGACTTATCTAGGTCGCATCTTTACGTGTGATGGATGAGTTGAAAGGGGCATTGAAAGAAGGATAGCGACAGATAACAAGGTGACAGAAACTCATAATATAATGCATAACAACTACACTACATAAAACGTAGCAAAACTCTCAATATATAATAGTATATTTGTCCCCCCTTGACGTAAAGAAGTGAAACAAAGACTTGGGAGAAGAACGATAAAAGTAAGATTAATGCTGCGGAGATGCGTACACTATGAAAAAAATGTAGAGTATCAATGTATGAAAGGAGGAATAATAATATCAGAAATTAATGTATGGATGTTTTAAGTAAGATGAAGGAAGGAATTTTAAGATGATTTGAATATGTTGACAGAATGAATGACGAAAGAATAACTAATCGAATATACAAGTCAGAAATACAAATTGTGTGTGGAAGGGGTAGGCCAAGGAAAACGTGATCAGAATGACCAGATTTTGAAATAAGGCAAAGCGGGAAGTTTAAATAACATGACGAGTTATATGAATGTGGAGAAGGGAATAGTTGTGTGCTTGGATAGAAAAGTTTGGAGACTTCTTGGTTCCGTCTACCTCGCAATGGGATACGGCGTGGTGATATTAATGTAGCTCTATTTTGTTTATTTAAGACTTGAACTTATTAGGTGTAATGAAGATTGAAACATGGTATTTAAATCTGAAAAATATAGCTTATTGCATTGCAATATTCCTATACTTAAATTAAACCTTCAATTTTTCACCGTTATTATAAATAATGTTCTATTTAAATCAGTGTTGTTTTAACTCTTGCTAGACATGATATTTAATTGTATTTGGTACAGCATGGACTATCCGTGGCCTAGTTAGTAAGACACTTGTCTCCCAGGCCGGAGGTTGGAGGTTCAATTTCCATTGAAACCCTTGATATTTTTTTAAAAGATTCTCTTCTGGTTTTCACTTAAGACTTTTATAAATACTTTTGATTAGTTGGAAGATATTGCCACATGGCAATAAGCTCGCAAAGTTGTACTGTATACAACAAAAGTGTAATATAATACAACTGAATAAGTTGATTACATAAAACAAATTAAGATTACTGTTTAAAAACATCTTCGATCGTGGATGAAATTTAAGAAAAACGAAAGGTTGATAAAAATGTAATGATTTTTTTAAATATTGTATGCGATTATTTAATATTTTTTAGCAGTTATTTATCCCTATAAGAATAGACACGAAATTAAAAAGATACCAACAAAAATTACATACAGCTACAGCAATACATCGTACCCTTGAGGATTTACATGCAACTACAACAATACATCGTATCCTTAGGGATTTACATACAACTTCAGCAATACATCGTATTCTTAGGGATTTACATACAACTACAGAAATACATCGTATGCTTAAGGATTTACGATGTTTTTTAAACATCTTATGTGACGACTTTTAGTTCAGCCGTACCAAC
The DNA here is from genome assembly GCA_949825065.1 of Odontocerum albicorne. Classification (NCBI taxonomy): domain Eukaryota; kingdom Metazoa; phylum Arthropoda; class Insecta; order Trichoptera; family Odontoceridae; genus Odontocerum; species Odontocerum albicorne. The sequence goes on along the minus strand of OX463842.1, from coordinate 17,265,895 downwards.
TCTACAATCCACATACACCCAAGACAGTCAATCATAACACATTACATCACATATGTAATGACTTTTAGTTCAGCAATACCAACCATACAATTCACATACACACAAGGCAATCAATCATTACACAATACATCACATTATGGAAACCACAGATTTATGAATTTGACATACATTGTATCACAAAACTTCACGTAGTTTTTTCATAATTTTTTTTAAATGAACCAATATTTTTTTTATTTTTAACCATTACTTTATAGCCACTTTATGAGGACTGACTAAAAAATTCTACACAGCAAAGTATACTCGGTACGTTAAACTCAAAGTGATCTTTAGTGATAGTTTTAGTATATAAGATCTCTTAGTGATACATTGAGCAGAATATGAAAGTTCTTGAGTGATGTAAAAAAAGGGGTGAACGTGCTGTGTATGTTGTGGGACAGGCAAAATCAAATGTTCACACTTTAGTCTATTTATACTAATTTTGCAACAAAATACTACACTAATTTTGCTATACTAATTTTACAACAAAAGCTCCAGTCTGGTTTTCCCCTCAGATTTCTTAAGTGTTTTTTTGGTTAATTTTTAGATGGCAGTTAACGCACCAAGTTGTACATACAACGAAAGCTTACATGTTTTTATTACTTCAATACAATATAACACATCTCATCGTGCACAATTATCATGCATCACCCTTTTTCTTAATCTAGTTCATTTGATCCAGACTCGGTCTTCCTCTTCTACGCACACAACGCACTTCTAAATCATATGTACAGTACCCGGTGGTAAGTAATACACATCGGTCATAAGAAAGAGACTCGGCCATAATCAGCTAACTTCGGTTTTGTAGAGCGTCGTCTCTGTCCCTAGAACGCTTGACAACTTTTGACAAATCGCGACGGAACACGTGTATGAATGACAGAGAGGACGCTCTATAAAGCTGAAGTTAGCCGATTATGGCCGACAGTCTCTTTCTTAAGCCCGATGTATATTACTTACCGCCGGGTACTGTACATATTTTAAGTATTTTTTTTGTAATTTACTATCTCCACATGTCCAGATCATAAGACCACCACTTTCTATATAATGTTAACAACATCAGATTTAATTTTGATGTCTTAGACATATTAACACTTTTTTCTTAGTGCGCGCATATCTACAGCATTATTCCAAATTTTAGCTTACTTACACTTAATCGTTTTATTATTTTGTAGTCAAAGAAATTTTCAAGATGGAATAGAAATACAAGAAATATTAAATACAATCTAATTTTAAGCATAAACTTAAAACCAAAGACAATCATAAATATAATTTATAAAGACGCCATCTGCAGCGACAACTTTATCCCAACTTGAATAAAACTACGTTCAAGATGAATTAAAAGTTTTATTCTTGCAAAGAATCGTTCAGTGCAATTCTAAAATTAAAATAAGGATTCTCTCAGAAACAGAAGATTGAATTATAAAACGAACATACTTTTATAAAAATAAAACCCTGTTTCTAAGTTTAATGAAGATCTCTTTAGATGAGTTTGTAAATTTGCCAACAATGCAAAACAAACAATCAAAATTATGGGTAGATTTTTTTTTGTTTTTAGGGAGGTGCAACAAAAAGGGATAATGAAGACAAATATTACGAAAGAATTCTCGCTTCAAGAAACACAAAAATGAAAAGTTCAAAAAGTGAAAAAATACGATCCAACAATCAACTCTGATCGGCGAAGGACTCGAACAATTTGTGTCACAACAGATTCTTAGTCATTCAGTTGATTTTTTACCAAGACCACTTTGCCCAATCTTTTTTTAAATACAGTCTTCTCACAGAGCTTCTTGATTTTTCTGATATATTTTTTCTTTCATTTATGATTCACTTTTTATTTAATTTGGGTGCTTTTTTTCTTTAATTTTGATGTTTTACATTGTTTTTCTTTATTTTTCTGACAAATATTTTATTGTAATTTTCATTTTTTATACAAATATTTTTATGTTTTACATTAAACTAATATTTAATATTTAATTTAGTGCAAAATAAAACACTTGATTCCATTACCTTTTTTTTTTAAGTTTATACGTTTTGTACTTTGAGAATATGAATACAAACATATTTACAAGTACGTGACTTCTGTATGAAATATAATCAAATTAACTTTTGAAAAATGTTTGAAGCTAAAACGAGAACTGAGTTCATATATTTTTACTTAATTATAAGAGGAAAACAGCAGCTGCAGAAATTTAATTTTCTCTTAATAACTACAAACGTTAAGCCTTTTTTATATTTCAGTGTGTTGAGTACATGCAGTTTCATACATAAAAAAACTCTGATTATTTTTAAACCATATAATGATATATTTTTTAAATTAAATAAAAATTGTAAAAAACCGAAGGAGAAAAGGGAAAGGAGATTTTTTATGCATGCATATCTTACAAGAAAGTGGCTTGTTGGTAATGATGATTATGGTTCAATGTGTTTTTACGAGTTATGTTTCCTTCTTAAATGGGTTCACGTCAAACAAAAAAACTGAAGCCATATACCCTAAAGAACCTTCACTGCTTTTATGGTGTTTCTCATCCAAGATACCATCCAGGACTATTTTAGAAACACGCATTAACACAAAGATGAAAATGACGTTTTACGTTTCCGTCGCACTTACAGTCCAAAATTTTAATATAATCTCATAACCAGACTTACGGCAGACCTTTATACTGCATTGTTCGAGTAATACTAAAAAGAAGTGTTGGATTTTACTCGCATTTACAAAAAATGTATAATTAAGATACTCATTGATAAATGAAAACCTAGCTGAAATATTGTGTATAATAGTGGATTCGAATCCCGAGCTCTAAGCGCCCTTGAGGAGTGCTCTCTAAACGGCGCTTTATAAGTTGTTCTTTTACTATAATTGAGTTGAAAGGTTTACAGTGGAATTTCTGTTAAATAATTATTTTTGAGACTGTTCGACGAATGATTAAGGTTTGTACATTATAAATATGATAATAATATTATACTATTTTAATATGTTTTATCTTTGTTCAATACTAGCGCTATCTATGCTCTAGAAAATTTGGCAATTGTAAAAAATATAATAATTAAGTCGAAGGACAATCAATGGGTTAACTAATGGCATTGCATCTTCGTTTAGAGCGTATTGTCTAAGCAATTATGAATCATCCAAACTAACATGAATTATGCGCTATTAAGGAACAAATTATACGATTTCTCTACACCTGCTCGACCAAAACCTACAACCGATTGAATTTGACGATCATCTTGGTCTTGCATCTCTTTGACATCGCAACTTTAAATTTAATCTGTCAAGACTAGGTACATATTGGCGGAAAATTATAACTTTTTGCACAAAAAATATCAACGGTATGTTCTATTTACAGAAAGAACTGATGGCCTTAATTTTGATAACATGTATATCTTCCGGGTAATCTAAGCAGAATAATTATGATTCGAATTTCAGTTTCTTAAATGTGATAAAAGTAACATAACATTAATATCCGTCGAATTTCATAATTTGGGCAAACTTCATGGCCTTGCTGGTAAGACTCTAGCCCCCAAAGAAGTTGGACAGCTAGGAAAGTGGGGATACGTGCGTCATGTATGTACGACTTCATGGCCTTGCTGGTAAGACTCTAGCCCCCAAAGAAGTTGGACAGCTAGGAAAGTGGGGATACGTGCGTCATGTATGTACGACTTCATGGCCTTGCTGGTAAGACTCTAGCCCCCAAAGAAGTTGGACAGCTAGGAAAGTGGGGATACGTGCGTCATGTATGTACGACTTCATGGCCTTGCTGGTAAGACTCTAGCCCCCAAAGAAGTTGGACAGCTAGGAAAGTGGGGATACGTGCGTCATGTGTGTACGACTTCATGGCCTTGCTGGTAAGACTCTAGCCCCCAAAGAAGTTGGACAGCTAGGAAAGTGGGGATACGTGCGTCATGTATGTACGACTTCATGGCCTTGCTGGTAAGACTCTAGCCCCCAAAGAAGTTGGACAGCTAGGAAAGTGGGGATACGTGCGTCATGTGTGTACGACTTCATGGCCTTGCTGGTAAGACTCTAGCCCCCAAAGAAGTTGGACAGCTAGGAAAGTGGGGATACGTGCGTCATGTGTGTACGACTTTTTGATTTTGCATTATCCATTTCGCTATTCAAAGTAATATACTACTCACAATCACTTCATCACCCCGTCATTCTTCTAAGTTCATGCATTTCAACAGCATTTATTCGTCTCTTTTAAGTCTTGGTCCACATCTACGTTTTACTTCCATGTTTCAAAAATGGTACTAAATACTGTTGTTAACTATCATCTTGGCAATTAAGAAATCTAAAAAAATAGTATTCAAAACAGTGGCAAAATCTAATAAAATTAATATTCATTTAATTTTCTTAAAAAAATCGTTATAAATTTATAACTTACAGCAAAAGGAGTAACGTTCATGCCACGGCATACTTTTTGCCTATGAGTCTTATCTGAGCAATAAGCTGGCAGAGTGAAGGTGCGAGAGATAATGGTAGCACTCTCGGCTGGGCAGAATTTAAATTCCTTGGTCCATTGCCAGCATCTCTGGGGCAAAGCTGTAAAATCTGCCCCGTCCCTAGTACTTAGTTATTGTTTTTGCTTCATTTGAACTAACCTTTTTGCAGTATCAAAATGTTGTGAACTTGGGCGTAAAAATAAAATATCTGCGTAATATTTTCCCGGGGAGCTTAAGATATTTTTCCACGTTTTTTTTTCCACAAAAAGATATTTTAAAGCGAGTTTTATAAAATACACGTGTCATGTGAAGAGAATTTTTTCTTCAATTCTGATTCTTTGATTTTTTGTTATATACGGGTGACTTAAAAGGCGTTTTTTTTTGTGGCATTTATGTGATACATTCATTTATTTTTTCTTGTACCATTTCAAATAATAACATCTCTAAACAGTGTGAACTTAAGAATCTTTCTTAAATGGGAGTCTGTATACACTGTCGTGGAAACATATTCCATGATTTAGCCAGTTACTTCTAAAGATCGATCGAGCTAGCTTGGCCTCATCTAGATGGTTAACTATCTAAGTACCGACAATCCAGTATAGCACTTCTCCCTGAGGATATATTCCAAATAGAGGGTAAATGAAAGCCATAAATATAATTTTAGAAATAGAAAAAAAAATACAAACGTTGGATGATTTTTAAGAAATCACACAAATATCATTGTGAGCAGTAAGCAAATTAAAGGCAGATATTATATTGATAATGACGATTGCACAATACATTATTTTTGTAATTTATTTTTAACAAACACTGTTTATTCCACTTTTTTATGACGGTATAACCCTACCGGTTTCAAGGCTTTCACCTCATCTTCAGGGGAGCGCAAACAAGACTAAATGCTGTTCGGACTGGTACCGATATAGACACTTCAACGGTTGGAGGCGGGAGGGGTGAGGGGAAGGCTAGGTATTATTTCGGCCAAGAGCGGGGAGATTTTGGGGAAATAACTATTCAACAGATGCTCTGATCTGTATATTGACTTAGAAATTTCTAGGGCCTCCAATCTGTCCAATCTATTTCCGTTGTCGCTAATATGTAAGAATTTGGCATCATTGATAGAAAAAGTATGATTCTCACGGTGACAATGATTAGCCATTTCAGAATAAATTAGAGGATTTGTTAAGGCAGATTGGTGTTCACGAAATCTCTTTTCAAAAGATCTTCCTGTCTTTCCTATATAGAAATTATCACAGTCAGCACATAAAAGTTTATACACACCGCTGTTGTTAAGTATTCCATTTTTGCCTTTCCCATTAAATAAGAGTTTCCGGAGATTGAAGTTAGTGTAAAAAGCTGGCTTTATGTGACTTGGAATATTTTTGGTTATTTCATTTGATATATTTTTTATAAATAGGACTTTGCTCCATTTATAGGTATGCTTATAGGTGTCGTTAAATATATAATCTTTTATGAGTTTCTTTTTTGTTTTGTTTTTTAAAAGTGAATCAATGAGGCTTCCAGGATAGCCATTATTTGTAGCAATTTTTTTGATGGTTATTAATTCCTTTTTAAAATTGTCGTCGGTTAATGGGACACTGAGCAATCTATGAAGCATACAGTTAAAGGCGGCGAATTTATGATTATTAGGATGGTTAGAAGTTGCTGGAATTATGGAGTCTGAATAAGTATTTTTCCTATATATATCAAAGTCAAATGTGCCTTTTTTCCGAGATAATGTTAGGTCCAAGAAATTTAATTTTCCGTCCTGTTCTGTTTCTAATGTAAATTTTATAAAACTTTCTATTGAATTTAAATATTTAAGAAAATGGTGTAATTGTCTATCGGTACCCGTCCAAACACAAAGAATGTCATCTGCATACCTAAACCAGCACAGAACATTTTTGGTTAGCTTAAAATTACTCCTAAAGATACATTTTTCAAAATAGTTCATAAATATTTCACTGAGAAGTGGAGACAACGGTGAGCCAATAGCTAAACCATTCGTTTGTTTATATATTTTATTGTTGAAGTTAAAATAATTTTGTTTGATGCATAAGTCCATTAGTGAAATCAATTCTGAATTTTTAACAAGGTCCTTACTTTTGTCATTTATGATATTTTTTGCGAGCTCTAAGGATCTCCAACCTGGTATGCTTGGATATAGGTTAGTGACATCAAAGGATACCAGTTTTGCATTATGAGGCATTTCTATGTTATTTAATTTATCAATTAATTCCAATGAGTTTTTGATTGAGTATTCAGCTTTAAATTGGGTTAGATTATAAAACTGTTCTTTGACAAACTTACATATTTTATAGGTTGGTGCCTGGTTATATGAGACTACAGGTCTTATAGGTATATTGTTTTTGTGTAATTTGGCTAAGCCATATAATTGCGGTATTTGTGGATTCATTATACACAAATTCTTTTTAAAATTTTGGTTCATGATGGAGCTACAATTTTTAAGGACGGATTTTACTTTAGTCTGCAGAGAATTTAAAGGGCTGGTTTTTATTACTTGAAATTTATTGTTATTAAGAAATTCTAGGACTTTTTCTTCATAATCCTTTCTATGAAATATAACTATTGATTCACCTTTGTCTGCCTTGGTTAATGTTAAATTATTATCTTTCAAAGTCTTTTTGATGTTCATGGCCGTGGCTAGTTCCTTCCGGGCGATGTTATTCACTTGACACATGGCGATGGATTTCTTGATGTCGGCTGCACACTTGTATTGCACATTTTTGTCCTCATTACGAAGTAGTGCAACAGCGTCCACAGCGAGCTGCTCTATTTGGTTGGGAACATTTGTTTGAATTAGGGAATATTTGAGCCCTTTTGACAAAAGGTCCAGTTCTTCATCCCTAAATTTATGGTTCGATAGGTTAAACACTTTTTCTGCGAATTTTAAATCTTGACTTTTGTCGCTTGTGTTAATGTTAGGTATTCCGTTAATCTGGTCACATTTTAATTTATTTAGTTTTTTATCCAGAGTTTTTTTCTTTTTCGATCCAAATGCACTGACAGATTCATACACATAATCGTTTAAAAACCTTTTTAACGATTATGTGTATGAATCTGTCAGTGCATTTGGATCGAAAAAGAAAAAAACTCTGGATAAAAAACTAAATAAATTAAAATGTGACCAGATTAACGGAATACCTAACATTAACACAAGCGACAAAAGTCAAGATTTAAAATTCGCAGAAAAAGTGTTTAACCTATCGAACCATAAATTTAGGGATGAAGAACTGGACCTTTTGTCAAAAGGGCTCAAATATTCCCTAATTCAAACAAATGTTCCCAACCAAATAGAGCAGCTCGCTGTGGACGCTGTTGCACTACTTCGTAATGAGGACAAAAATGTGCAATACAAGTGTGCAGCCGACATCAAGAAATCCATCGCCATGTGTCAAGTGAATAACATCGCCCGGAAGGAACTAGCCACGGCCATGAACATCAAAAAGACTTTGAAAGATAATAATTTAACATTAACCAAGGCAGACAAAGGTGAATCAATAGTTATATTTCATAGAAAGGATTATGAAGAAAAAGTCCTAGAATTTCTTAATAACAATAAATTTCAAGTAATAAAAACCAGCCCTTTAAATTCTCTGCAGACTAAAGTAAAATCCGTCCTTAAAAATTGTAGCTCCATCATGAACCAAAATTTTAAAAAGAATTTGTGTATAATGAATCCACAAATACCGCAATTATATGGCTTAGCCAAATTACACAAAAACAATATACCTATAAGACCTGTAGTCTCATATAACCAGGCACCAACCTATAAAATATGTAAGTTTGTCAAAGAACAGTTTTATAATCTAACCCAATTTAAAGCTGAATACTCAATCAAAAACTCATTGGAATTAATTGATAAATTAAATAACATAGAAATGCCTCATAATGCAAAACTGGTATCCTTTGATGTCACTAACCTATATCCAAGCATACCAGGTTGGAGATCCTTAGAGCTCGCAAAAAATATCATAAATGACAAAAGTAAGGACCTTGTTAAAAATTCAGAATTGATTTCACTAATGGACTTATGCATCAAACAAAATTATTTTAACTTCAACAATAAAATATATAAACAAACGAATGGTTTAGCTATTGGCTCACCGTTGTCTCCACTTCTCAGTGAAATATTTATGAACTATTTTGAAAAATGTATCTTTAGGAGTAATTTTAAGCTAACCAAAAATGTTCTGTGCTGGTTTAGGTATGCAGATGACATTCTTTGTGTTTGGACGGGTACCGATAGACAATTACACCATTTTCTTAAATATTTAAATTCAATAGAAAGTTTTATAAAATTTACATTAGAAACAGAACAGGACGGAAAATTAAATTTCTTGGACCTAACATTATCTCGGAAAAAAGGCACATTTGACTTTGATATATATAGGAAAAATACTTATTCAGACTCCATAATTCCAGCAACTTCTAACCATCCTAATAATCATAAATTCGCCGCCTTTAACTGTATGCTTCATAGATTGCTCAGTGTCCCATTAACCGACGACAATTTTAAAAAGGAATTAATAACCATAAAAAAAATTGCTACAAATAATGGCTATCCTGGAAGCCTCATTGATTCACTTTTAAAAAACAAAACAAAAAAGAAACTCATAAAAGATTATATATTTAACGACACCTATAAGCATACCTATAAATGGAGCAAAGTCCTATTTATAAAAAATATATCAAATGAAATAACCAAAAATATTCCAAGTCACATAAAGCCAGCTTTTTACACTAACTTCAATCTCCGGAAACTCTTATTTAATGGGAAAGGCAAAAATGGAATACTTAACAACAGCGGTGTGTATAAACTTTTATGTGCTGACTGTGATAATTTCTATATAGGAAAGACAGGAAGATCTTTTGAAAAGAGATTTCGTGAACACCAATCTGCCTTAACAAATCCTCTAATTTATTCTGAAATGGCTAATCATTGTCACCGTGAGAATCATACTTTTTCTATCAATGATGCCAAATTCTTACATATTAGCGACAACGGAAATAGATTGGACAGATTGGAGGCCCTAGAAATTTCTAAGTCAATATACAGATCAGAGCATCTGTTGAATAGTTATTTCCCCAAAATCTCCCCGCTCTTGGCCGAAATAATACCTAGCCTTCCCCTCACCCCTCCCGCCTCCAACCGTTGAAGTGTCTATATCGGTACCAGTCCGAACAGCATTTAGTCTTGTTTGCGCTCCCCTGAAGATGAGGTGAAAGCCTTGAAACCGGTAGGGTTATACCGTCATAAAAAAGTGGAATAAACAGTGTTTGTTAAAAATAAATTACAATGTCTTTAAACCTCCACAACGTTAATGCCTTAACTATAAACAACACATTATTTTTTTTAAAGAATAAGTTGTTTAAATGCAATACTCTTATTGAGAGAAGTTAAAATCAACGCGACAGTTTCTTAGTCGTTTGAGATAAAATCGTTAACAACTAGTCAAGCACTGAAACGTCCTGGTCTAGAATTACAGGAGGTCACAAATCGGTTTCACTTTATAGCCGTTAGTTTTGTCCCAAAGTTTTTGCATACAATACATTTCTAGAGCATTTTTGTAGTGGTCTTTTTACTAAACATCGCTATGAATATCACGAGGATTGATTCCCTGGCGTTCTGTAAAATCTCATTAGGTAATTTTATTAACGAAAGATATATCATTATAGAAGAAATGAATGTGTGACATAAAATTTGAAAATTTATTATGTAAATTAAAATAAATTGTTTTCCGTACTAGGAACTAAAAGAAGAAAAAATATTCGTATGTTTTCGATATTCCTTATTTTTTTAATTAAATTAATAAACTAAATTTACCGATTTCTACTCAGAAGAAACCAAATCTTTCAAGTAAAATCACTAGTATTCTCTAAAGAAATGTATGGAGTAGAAATGTGGATGAGAGGATGGATGAAACAATCCTGATAGATATCTTCGAGATGTGGTATTGAAGGCGGATGCTCCGTATGTCATGGACTGCAAGGCGCACCAACTTCTCTATCAGCTAAGAATTGGATAGTACCTCTAGACTTTCGACAACTTTTAAAAACATAATCCTAACGTTCTTAAGGCATGTTGCTAGAAGGAATGATGAAAGTCTAGTGAAGCTGGGGACCACGAGAACAGTGAGGAAAGGCGAGCAAAAGAAAATTGTCTCGTGAAATAGCATAGACGAACAAACAACGAATTTAACAGAATCCTTTTTTGGTGCTGCATTCAACATGGCCGAGATATATCAGAGAACCACGAAGATAAAGTAGAAACTAAAATATCAAAATCTCAAGCGTAAAGTCATTATTAAGATGTACGAATCATAATTAATCGTTAAACCAATATCAATTAGAGTCGATCCTAAACTTATAAAAATCCACTTGAAAAAAAAAAACAAAAACAACTCCGTTTCTTCTACTTTACCAAACAGCCAAGGAAATGTGTATACTTTTATGTTGGTGTTTTCCTTAATTTTATGGCGTATAATTTCAGGGAAGTCAATTTCAGCCTTCCTGTTTCGTGTATCAGTAACGGAATAGATTAATATTAATGTACAATTCAATTTGGAAACCTTAAATTGGTTTTCTAAGAACTCTAAGAGAATGTTAGTTTTTTTCATGTAAAATAAATCGTATTTATCCTTTTACCAATATTATAGCAATAACACTTATGTTGTATATATAACCTAGTAGATTTATTACTTCGTGACAATCTCTTCCAACAACTTAAAATGGGTTTTAACAAGCCTTAAATTAAAAAAAAATTTAAAAAATCTAAATACGAACGGTAATCGAACCACAACTTTCGGAATGGAAGACCCCTATCTTCCGGCTAGGTCATGGAGGTCGAATTTGGTCATTGATCGGAATATTTTGGATATTATATAGTTGTGCTTTTCGGTAACACCGTTTCTGTTTTTGAGAGTCAACGTTTTGTTTAAAAATGAATCTTTTTTAATAACAAAAGGGAAAACTAAATTATAATAATTTACTAGTATTAACTATTTTAACCTGTTTGTTTTTGCTAACATTGTTGGACTCTTCAAAAAAGTTTTTTTTGCATCTTGAAACATTTTGTTTTTATATAGAGATTTAAAATGCCTCGGGATGTCTAAATACAAATGCTCCTAATTTTTTTAATTTATTTTGCGTACAGATTTTCGAATTTACAAAAAATATATTTGGTTGCCAAACATGCATTTTTTAATATTAATTTCAGACCATTCACAAACTGTTAAATCTTTGTTTTTTTTTAAATATACCATTAGAAGATGTTTTTATTTTCGTACTTTATTTAAGCTTCAGTTTTGCTACCTATGCATCTTTATTCTGACTATCATAAGCTCGTAGTATCACCGATGAGTATTATTCTCATAATGTTGGAAGGAAAACTATTGAGAAAAAAAAATATGTTCTCCAGAACTAAATTTTGCAGATTGCGGTTGAGTTTTTTAATCTTAATTATAAAAAATATTCTCAACTTCCACGGCTTTTTAAATATTTCTATGTCTGGATAATTCAAGGCGAATATTGGTATTGGCGGCGTGAGATCCTGTGCGATAGACGCATTTCAGAGACCAAGCAAGAAGAGCACTCTTTACTCTTATGAGCTGCGCCACACTTAAAGCATATAGATAGAGATCTGCATTGTTTCATTAAGTGACCATACAGAGAACAATTCAGACTTCGGAGAACCGGGCATATATACAGTTCTGCAGAAAGAGAAATGTAAAAAAGGTACATTTTGTGTACATGACTCGAAAGAGGTTGGCCCTCAAAAATCAGGGCACATGTCTGGATAGCTACCAGACTATAAAATCTGTCAAAGTGTCTTTAAAATTAAGAGAGTGAGCTTTATTTTATTTCTAGTTTCGATTTTAATACCATCAGGTTTAATGTTTTTGATATTATGGGTAAATTATAAGTTGCCAAATTTCAAACAATGCAGGTATTTTTCAGCATCTAAATTTTGCACGAAATCTATAATAAATAAGGGCGTGAATTGAAAGACATATATATTAGGGATATTTTCAGAAAGAGTGGTAGAAGGGGGAACTAAAGAAAATATAGAAGAATTCACCACACTGACATAGGCGAACAATCTAAGTCCATCCTGCGCGAATTTAATAAAAATAAACAAATAAATATAACCCGGTCCCGCAACAGAGTTTAAAGTATAGAAAACTAAAAACTCAAAGAAAATATACAATTATGTCAATGAAAATAAAATATAAACGAAAACCACCAAATAATAAAGAAAAAAACGATACAACCAATTGAATGCGGCGAATTAATTATAAATAAGAATTGTCGCAAAACATAGGGTATTCGTGCTAGGACTAGCAGGAATGAAAACAGCTACACCAAAAACACATCCGAATATTACCGCGACATTAAGCAAACTGAGGGAAAATATTAAACAACATAAATTTACTTTTAATATTAGTATTTTTAGTTTAACACAACCGTCTCTATTACTTTTTACGCCATGTCATCAATCTGGGTCATTTAATACAAATGAGTCATTTCATATTTATAGATAATAGGTTTATTGAAAGCAAAGAATTATGTAAATATTTATCCTATAATTATGTTTAGACAATGGAAAAAATCATTTAAGAGAGATAAACTATCAAAAGGTTTGAGAGCTCATCTCAAAATTTCCTCAAAATAGAATAACAACCCCACCAACTGGAGGACGAGCATGGCCATGCACACATTTAAATACGTTTATCATATTACAATATTTAATAAATCATAATTACGGTATTGATACAATGATAAACATGAACAAACATTGTTAAAAAAACAAACGCACACATACATAAATAAGTCCAAATTCAATGCCAATGATAAGAGAGAAAAGAAAATAAGAGTCTTTATTTTTACAAAAAATAACTAGAAGGCAGCATAATACGCACAGCATCATTAAAAAAAAGAGAGAGGAGGAAGGACAAGTAATCTTCAATTTGTAAATCAATCCAATGGTGTCTTTTAAAGACTTTCCGGAAGGAACACGCATATAATATTATCACACAATGAAGTTCTCTTTATAATGAAAAACTTTGGAAATTACCTTTGGATATCTTGAAAATAAAACCCATTTTGAGTAATATATTGGAATTCTTAGGTTCAAATGCGTATTAAATTACTTTTCTTAGAAAGCGTAGGAAGTGTTTCGCTATTTGACAAAAATAGCTGGTGACCTTAATTGAGACCGTAGCCTCTATGTTCGGAAACCCTGTTACGTAAAAAAACTTTAATCAGAGGTGAATTTAAACTTAAAATTAACTTAGTAAAAACTGAGTGACTAAAAGTTTTTTTTTTTATCAAAGAAGAAACCAGAATGAGTTGGAAAAACGCATACAGAACTGAAGCAGGAAGGAAGAGCGATTTTATTCATTAAGTAAGTATAGCTTGTCTAAATTACCCTCCCGATTGAGACAACCCCCCAAAAGAGGAAGGAGGCTCAACGTGGAGTATTCGAAATGATTTTCAGCCAAGACCCGTTTATAAAATTATTCAAGTCACTAAAATAATTAATGAAAAAAAACATAATGAACAATGTTATTGGTGCATAACCGCGCGATAACGCACTGGACTTCCGTACAGAAAGTCGTCGGTTTGAACCCTGCGCTATGCTACTCTCCTCGAACGACAGATGCCTTTTTTGCCTAGTGTTCGAGGGTATAAAAACACCTATGACTTCGGTCATATCTATTATTTTTTTTTTAAATATAGCAGTCCTTAAAATATATTTTTTATTATATCACACTTTCGTTGAATATATTATAGTATGTTACACCGCAATACAGTATTATATCACACTTTCGTTGAATATATTATAGTATGTTATACCGCAATACAGTATTATTTCACACTTTCGTTGAATACAATGGGCTGGAAAAGCAATAAACCTGGCGGGTTTATTGCTCCTCTAACCCATTAGAAATATAATTATTTTTTTATATTTTACATTTGATACAAGTTCAACCCAATTGTATCAAACAACAAAAAAAATCAAAGTCTAAAAACTTTTATAGCATAATACCAACAGAAACAAAGCTCCCAAAGTTTATATACTCTTATAGCATAATAACAACACTCATGGTTTCCTTTGCAGAAACTCAGTTATACTTACAAAGTTTATCAAAGAGTTCAATCGTTGATTTATCCACCGAGATATATCGAAAATTTAACTCAACAAAGTCATACAATTGGCAAGTGGTGGTACTTTTAATAACTTAAGCTACGGTTTCCTAAGAAAGCGATGCCGTTATGTAGCGACCGTAACATGGCGTGATGCGGCAGACGTAAGAAAACGGCCGAACCAGAGATGTAAACTTTAAAAAAGACGGAAACGGCCAGTGAGCGTATTGCGGTGGAGAAGGGACGTGCGAGCAAGTAGTTTGCGTCGCATCCGCCTGGCGTGCCGCCAGACGGCAGAATTCAGAACCCACAACTGTCAGTTGGAAGCATCAAATCTGACAGCTCCGTGAACGAATTTATGAAGTATTAGTTTGGCTTTTAATTTTTTAAGGAAGAATTAACATTAGGTTCTTTTAAATTTGGTTACAACAATTAATCATATAAACCCCCACCAAGGCAGGAATACAACCTTATCAATTTACAATATACATACATTCCTGATGTTTCAAGTGTAGTCCCGATATTATTCTACATATTTTGTTTCAACTAGGCTTTTCTACTCGTAAAGAGTTTGCTCTTCACATTATTTTTTACATAATCAGTCAATATTTCGTTATCGTCGCTGGTCCAAATTACATTTGCACTCATTTTTTATTTTAAAACGGTCACCGTTACACGGGAAAAAACATTCCACGACTGTTTATTCCACTATGACGGCCGTCATGCAAATGGCATCGCTATTTGACGTTGCGCTCACAACCAACGTTATCTAGGAAACCAACGCCATTGGTTTTCAGTGGCAACGTTTTGTTACGGCCGCTACATAACGGCACTGTTTTCTTAGGAAACCGTAGCTTTAGTGTCAGGACTTGGGTACGGTCGACCAATTAGTTTATTGCAGTTAAAAAATAACCATTAAAAAAAATAGTGAACCCAGGGAATCAAAAGACAAAGGAGAAGGGCTCCCATTGTAACATGGCTCAGTGTCAGATTTCTCTTCCCTTTTTTTCAAAAGAATGCAGAACGTTTGTCTTTGTAAAGATCTGTAATTGGTGTTCCGTCTTACGATCTGATTCATTGCAGTCACAGATAACTATTGTTACTAAGAAAAAAATAAAACTTTGCGCAAGATATATTTCAGAGGGTGAATGCGCTTTTATGACCGCGATTGTTAGGCGAGAAAAAAGGGTCAAAAAATTTCTCTTCTCCTTTTCTAAAGAAATACGTCGCGCTTAATTTATTGCAGTCATAGTTAAATATTGAAACAACGGCTGGGAATAACACTTCACTCGAGATACATTCAAAAAAGAAGGGTACACTATTGTCTCTTAGGCAATAAGTATCGCCTTTAAGGTTACCGGATGTTATACAAAAAGGATTCTCAACTTTATGACGCTGTTATAGTTTAAATAAACTATTCATTGCCGAAGTAACGTTCGGGCGGATGGAAAAGATTTATGGTTATCTCAACGGTCACGAGGAACTTTCTATAGAGGTCCAATATGGCGGGGGTTAGCAAAATCCCTTAAATTGAGGGCCGCGATCTTCCCACCCTCATTCTCGCCACGAAGTTGTCAAGTCAACATCATTTTCGTCTTAACGCTGTTCGCGAACTTGAACAAGCTTTTCTCACATTTGATTGTTCATTCTTATTTTGATACAATTTGTCCGGTAAATTCTGGATAATCTACAAACGGGGATCTTGTTTCACCTCAGTCTTTTGATTGAGCAGATTCTGGACTGTTGTCCAAACGACGATCTCGAGTTAGGCGTACAACTCATTCGCGGGTCAAAGTTAACTGATTCTACCAGCAATATCGAGTGCGCGCCAGATTCTGGAGTCTTCAAGACCGGACCGAGTCGTGTGACTGTATTACGGCACGAATTGACGGTCACCAATCATACTGAGGGAATTTCTTCACATCAACGGGCCTGTAGTAACAGTATAAGGTCAGAGGGCCATATACGAGTCGACCTGGTCATACACTTGAAGCGGATCTGGGATAATACATTGTGTCTTGTATTGGAGTAAGATCAACCTTAATTATCCTCTTTTGCTTGTCATTTTATGGTGATTTTTGAGTAAATCTAGAGATTGGCGATATCAATCTTTGAGAATTGGCACAATTCCGCAACGGACTGTTGTGAGATTACCCCTGATAATAAATTGCTTCGACTGCCTGTCCATCTGAAAGGCTAGCGGAGTAGCAGAGAGTAATCTGCCCATTTGATTTTCCTGACGGAGTATCAGCTCGTCAGGATTAAATATATAACCAATTAACAGCAAATATGTGTTTCATTATGTATTTATACCTACCCAAGCACTGACGAATGCCTACCTCTTCCCACGACATCTTGAGATCTTATTGAGCCTTGTTTTACCTATACTGAGCTACCGGAGTAAGAGTCATACATTGTAACATCCAGGCTTTTAGTAATCCAACGGAATTAATTAATTAAAGGGTTAAAAGTTTGAAACTGACCGCCTTTCAACGTGGGGCTCGAGGTACGTCGTCGAGCTTGGACGGTATAATTTGTGTTTTTATGTTTTTTTCCTTTCTTTCTTCTTTTGGTACTAGAATATTTTGTGCATTCCTGTATTGTATACTGTGTATTTGAATTTTATGTTTTTTTTCTTCTTTTTTCCTTTTTTCGACACTTGAATATCTTGTGCATTACTTTATTGTATACTGTGTATTTGAATTTTATGTTTTCTTCTTTCTTTTCTTCCTTTTTTTGATATTCGAAATTTTGTGCATTATTGTATCGTATACGGTGTATAATTTTGTATATTATTTTGGTTAACTGCGTATAACTCGGTAAAGAATTGAAAGCGATTCAGGACCGTTAGAACGACAAAGCATAGGCTTGGACTTCAGCCAAGTCGGTCGGGCGGGAATTGATTCAAGCACCGTCTGATTGGCGGTCATCTTGTGTTGCATTTTGTGTATGAGTGGAGGATTTTATTTATTAATTAAATAAAATATAATAACCAACTAATAACGTGCGGCTGATAAAAGCTGTGCGAGTGTAGGTAGTTATTTTCTAAAATTAGAAAAAATCGAGTTGAGCGTAGTTTTACGAGGAGTATAATCTCGAATTTGGCCGGTAATCGGATAGGCAGAGCTAGTGGAACGCCATAGTTTCTTGTGATTGGCCAGGTGACTAGCAACTAATAGAAGTTGCAATTGCAAGGAATAATTCGTTACGTTTTCTTTCTGTTTGGATAGAGTTAGTGGCGTATTAAGGAGTTTGGATCGCTTCGAAAATTTTTAAATCATCAACAAAGAACAGAATATTTAGAGCACTAAGTTTGTCAACTATAACATTATTCGTTCAGAGCCGTCCGGCTGTTTCGCTAATTAAGTTTGACGAATATTAGCTGTCGTACATCTGGTCGGTGAGATTAGTAGTAGACCGGTGTTATAATAGCGTGGCCGGGTAATCGAACTTTAGTAAATTATTCTATTTTAGGCCTTTAAGGTAGAGTTGTTTTCTTCAATTACATGCGATTGGAATTTCTGGTGAAGGCTTTTCCTGAGATTAGGAACACGTATTAATAACAGCGTGGCCTAGAGTCTTCGCGATTTCCAGTCTTTCAGATAGAACTCTCCCCCTGCTAGCTGAGGATAAGTCCACAATGAGTCCTATTGACAATATTACGAGTGCAACTAAGGAGAGATTGATTGGGGAATTGATGGAGAGGGGAATCACTCCGGGTAACAAACTCCCCAGGTTGCGTCGGCAGGCATGGAACTACAATCGGGGCCTCGTTCACTCTCCTACAGAACAGGTTATATTGCCTCAGAGATCTAAGGCACATGTTAATTTGCGAGGAGCCCCGGAATTTTCTATGGAACTGGTTTCCGGAGCGACAGCCCCTCGTTCGGACTCTTCCTTGCCATTTACCGGGTCTTGTAACAATTACCTCCATTAAATATCAATTTTTCATCGTGGCCAGTGGATCCGTTTAATGGCTCGGGTAGCGTACGTCAGTTTTTGGTTAGACTCGAGGAAATAGCGCACGCACGTAGGTTCGATGTAGACTCTCTCTCTCCCGTCCTACCTGAATTTTTGCGCGACAGAGCCCTGACCTTTTTCAGGATTACGTATAGGAACCCTATGAGATGGGCTACATTGAAGGCACATTTTTTGGAGAGGTTCGAGTCAGAGAGTTTTATGGTAGATAGAAAGCTGGATATTTGGGCATCCAAGCAGGGTCACGAAGAATCTTCCACCGATTATATCTCCCGAATTTTGGAGGTAAACAGTACACTGGACTCTGCCTTGACGGAGGTGGAGCTGTTACAGGTGTTCAAGAGAGGGCTTCACGTTAGGTTTAGCTCAGTCCTTGTCAGTACGCGGCCTTCGTCAGTACGAGAGATGGAAAGAGTATGTTCCTCTTTCGAACAAATGAACAGGAGTGGTGAGGTATCACCCCGGCCGCTGCAGATGCAGCCAAGGGTAAGGGCACGTGTGTCATCCGTCTCACAGAAGGGTATCGGTAGAGGGCCGACCTTGTTGAGGTGTTTCTTGTGCAATCTTCCGCATCATATTGCCCGCGACTGTCCGCACAAACCACTTATCCAGAAGGAACCGGATAAGTCGCCAAGTAATCGCGTAAGGAGTCGTGCCGAGACTTCTAGACCTTTTACTTTGCTGACGGATACTTCGCGTCCGCCGCCGAGTTTCTTAATTCCAAAAAACAGGTAGGGGACCAACCCGGTCAAGGTTATTCGGAACTAGGGGGTTGGTCAAAAACAATAGAATTAGGAAATAATAGCCGTAACCTTAGTGCCATAGAAATTTCAAATGCAAGGGATGAGAGACCTTATCTTCATTGCGAAATTCAGGGCTCACCATTTAGGGCGTTGCTAGATTCAGGGGCAGCAATTAACGTAATAGGGGGTAATTTGTACAAGAATTTTAAGGACTTACGGTTTATTATGCGAACTGCTGAGGGAGTCGTTCACACGGCTGATAGTCAGGGACATCGGGTGCTGGGTACGATCCAGTTGCCTTTACATTATGATCACCAAACTGTGTTGGTGGAATTCCAGGTAGTTCCTTCTTTAGATACTTGCTTAGTACTCGGCATTCCCTTTTTGAAGCGTTCCGGGCTTGCACCGAAATTGTTTCCTCATTTGAGCAGGAGTTCATGGCTCAATAATGCCTCCTTTGTACCGAAAAAGGACACTTCTGCTCGAATTGTATTGGACCCCGCAATCCGAATTCAGTGACGCAGTCGGACTGTTATCGGTTACCTAACATCAACCGGATTCTCGATAATCTTCGAGATACGCGCTACCTCACTGCTTTAGATCTGAGCCATGAGTTTTTGCTAATGCCATTAAGCAAAGAGTCTAAATGTAAGACGGCATTCTTCGTAGAGGGCCGGGGACAATATCGGTTTGTGGTCACCCCATTTGGCTTAAAAAAACATTCCTGCTGAGATGCAACGAATGAAGGAACAATTGTTCGCCGATCAGGGTGACCAGGGTTCTGTACCATGTTGGTTTAATGATATGCAAACAGGACTGAGAGTCTTGGAGATAATTAATTATTGACTTTATTGATCTCAGGTAAAGGCTTGAGAGTTATAATTCTTGTGTGTTTTTCCGTATCTTATTATCTGCCATGCATACATCTTATTATCCTGAATTGTATTTTTTTTGTTGCATTAATTATATTTATAATTTCATTTATGTTAGTATTGTATTGTATTTGTGCCTATGTATTGTATTTGGTATTGTGTTCCTTTGAGGTTGCCTTCTAGACGTACGGCTATAATTGTTATGCCTGTGCGTGTATTAGGAAGCCGTACTACAGGGTTATACAAATCCGAATTTTGCGATGACGCATACAAATGTCTAGGTCATCTTACGTACCGCGACGAACTCAGGAGGGTTCCTAGTAGAGAGTAATATTGTAGAAGTTTCATAACCAGCGGCATGGTAAATAAGTTAGAATTTTACTCGTATTACCCGTACATTGTAGTTAGTTCAGTTTAGTTTTCGAAACAATGCCTAGCCTTGCAGTAAGCTCGCCAGCCATAAGCTTCATGATACCGCAGATGTAATAGAAACCTAGATCGCTGATTCATTAGTACGAGTATGTCACCAAAGGGCAAAAAACTTTGAATTTTTTTTCTCTCGCAAGGGTATTACACACCCTGATTTTTAGAACGTCTACATATATAACGCGTTGTGACAACTTTAATGTGCTCGGGCAGGAAAGCAGGGACCTTAGGGCACATGTCTGTATACAATCGAGCGAGTATACCATGCAGTATTGAAGCATATGTTCGTTAACCTCCTTCATCGGGAGTGGAGCATGTTTTCACGATGCTGGCCGTAGTATAAAGTTGGCAAATTGTTTAAACTTCATCTTTGGGATGGCGTCATCGAAAACTATTAGTTAAAGGTATATGAGGAATAAATATCCTCGCCGTGATCCGCATCATATAAGTTCAGCTGAGGGTGACGAGGCAAGTCCCCTCTGCTGAAAGTTAGTGGATTCCTAGAATCATATGATATCACGGATAAAGGTTAGCAACGTTAATTTCCATCCGCAGAAGACTAGCATAGGTGAGGTTTAATTCCTCATTAATTACGTGTTCGTCAAGTGGTTTAGAGTGAACCAATGTGAGTGATGCGAACACCTAGGGAAGGATTTGTTCATGCCTCAATGATGCTGTGAGAATAGCAAGATGAGTTCACCTTTCTTCTCATTGGCATAATCTCTACCCTGCCCCTCATGGATCGTTCTCCGAATAGAGGGGCCGTGCCGGAAGAACGTTTTGTTCGCACTTTTTGCAATAACTAATGGTATAAGGCAAAGGGAACAACCTTTAGGTTAAAAGTACAGATAGGTTGTGGCAGGCTGGAAGCTAAGCGCTGCTTGGTGTAGTTTACACCTAGGTTATAAACCACCTAGTTAGACAGGTGGTATGGAGAGGGTATTTTAGCCAATCAAAACGCTGGGCGATATTTCAGCAACTAATTAGCGCCCCGATTTGTCAAGTGTGTGGTCACAAGGAAAATTTCCGACACAATATTGCTTCGACTGCCTGTCCATCTGAAAGGCTAGCGGAGTAGCAGAGAGTAATCTGCCCATTTGATTTTCCTGACGGAGTATCAGCTCGTCAGGATTAAATATATAACCAATTAACAGCAAATATGTGTTTCATTATGTATTTATACCTACCCAAGCACTGACGAATGCCTACCTCTTCCCACGACATCTTGAGATCTTATTGAGCCTTGTTTTACCTATACTGAGCTACCGGAGTAAGAGTCATACATTGTAACATCCAGGCTTTTAGTAATCCAACGGAATTAATTAATTAAAGGGTTAAAAGTTTGAAATTAGTCTATAACTACGACACCCAAAAGAATACTATTCACGATGGCGTAAATAGTTGTCCAGTACATTGAAGAAAAGTTTGTCATTCAACAAATTTGCTATTTTTCCTGTTAGCAATAACAAACGTAAAAACAAGTGTTCTTGTTTTTACATCTGGTAATTGCTTATAGGAAAAATCTCTTCTTGCGCTTAAGGAGTAATTTTCGAGCATTGTCATTTTTTTCTAATATGGAGCCATGGATAAAATTCACATTCTTTGCAATAAAGGTATTGCTGAAACCTTTTTTCGTAACAAGAAAAATCCGTACAAAATGAATATAAAAAAACTCTTTTGGACTCGCTTCACTATCTGAGAATTCTGGATTTTCCCAGGTTCAATAAATGAGCCGCGCTCTTATCTACTGTGAATTATAAAGATATCTTAAAACAGCGGCCTCAAATAAAAACCAGACTGGAACCATTTTTAATAAATTGACTACCAACGTAAATCGAATTGCTTTCCGCGGGCTGGAATTCAGGTGTCTTACCAACTAGGCCAAGGAGGTTATCATATAGAAATGAAAATTAAATGCCATTAAAATGTATTCATAACTATCACCTAGAGAAATAATCGATTGCTTTCTTTAAATCATGCATTTCATAATCCTTACTTTATGTTCCCCAATAGACTGGATGTAATGTTTTTATGCGTTTATGTTCTACTCATACGAACGAGTATTCCGCATATCTTGTTTATAAACTATTGGTTTGAGCATCATGTTCATTAAATATTTATTATATACTCTGAAACACACGAAATTTGTTATCATAAAATTGACGTTTTGCGATGAATAAACTGTTTGGATGAATATTTGATAGTCCCGATGATTTTTTCCCCTTTGGTGTAATATTAATGTTTAATCTAAAAAAAATCATAATCATGAGAAATTTATTTGAAAAAACATGTGATGGATTAAAATACAAATATAAAACAAAAGATTTGTGAAAAAGATGTCTTAATACGGTTTTGACTCACATGTTTGATTTTAATTTAGTTGGTGTGAATACATCTTAACTTAAGTTAAAAAATAATATTTTAAACAGCAAATTAATAATTTATTTCTTTTTTAGACGGAAAGGTCTGAAAGGACCCGAACAAATACTGTAGAAATACGTGTAACAAAAAAAAATTAATCAGTTGACAATATATGACAGAATACGGAATAAAGTGATTAGGGATAAATGTTAGCTTAAGGCTGATGTGCTGAGTGGAGATCGATCCAGGCTGCGGGATAACGCACTGGACTTCTGTGTGGAAGGTCGCCGGCTCAAACCCCACGCTGGTCTACTCCCCTCGAATAAGACACATGTATTTTGTCCCCTATTAATCTGGTGTATAAGGTTATCTACGACTTCATTCATATTTATTCATTAAAAAAAAAAGAAAAAAACATGCCGGTTTGCTTCGATCATTTCACTTCGGTTTACAATCGGATCCAGTACAATGGTGTGACCGGTAAATTTGCTGGTGCACAATGACCCACTCAGGTGAAGAAAAAAATCCACGGTAAAATTTAGTTTTACACCTGAATTAACATTGGAATGGCAAGGGGATCCTCGACTAAGAGGCCCAACAACAACAACAACAACAACTGTGTGTTGAATAAGATGAAGAAAAGTACTCTGAGAATGAAGAACAGTACCCTGAGAATGGATAAAAGTACTCAAAATAAATGAGAATGAATAAAAGTGCTCTGAAAATGAATGAAGAAATACTAACGAAACAAATACAAGTATAAAATAGAAATATGAGCGGATGACGTGATAAAAGAAGACCAAGGAATTCATGGCTAGAATCAAATACGAGTAAAAGATATTTTTTAAAGAAGGGAACGTTAAAAGCCACAGATATTGTACGAGCTGTATGAAAAGGTGTAGATGAAGCAAAATATGTGTATCGAGATGTGAAAATCTGCTGCTCTGTCCTTTCTGCCTAATTTGATAGAGAAATGGCGTGATGGTATGTATGTTCTCATATGTGTATTAAAAAATATTCATTTACATTTATTTAATGGAATCTAAAATTAATGGAATATAGATTATGACTTTGTTCAATATCATTACTTTCGAATGTATATACTCGTATATATCTTAACCCTTGTCAAAGAATCTCCTGATATGTAATGCATTAGTTATGAACTTATTGGCACTACTTTAGTAGCCTCCTGTCGTTCCAGTGACGGTTGAGAAAGGATTGAAAGGGTCTAGAGGAATTGTCGTAAAAATTGATAGACGGTAAGGTTTATGGTGGGCGCTTTTTGGAATACCCGCGTTTTCCATCCGTTTTACTGTAGCGGTGTTATTCTATAGGAATGTAACGAGGTACAATTTTATAGCTTGTCTTTCAACAGAATAAATTTTTCATAAACGCTTATTTGCCGAATATCTAAATAAAAAAACCATATCAAGTCTTGGAATAAATTGTTGAATTAAATAAAATTATCAATTATCCGTCCAAAAGAGATATATTATTTGTTGAGTGGAAGAAAGACACTATAAAGATTATTTAAATAATTAATCATCCTAGTAAAAAAATCATTGATTGATTGCAAACATTGTCACAAAGTAAAAAATATAATGTTCAAATGTTGACGTAAATTATTATACAAGGTGGCAACAGAGAGACTGAATGATATAAAACCAAAATAACTTTTATATACTCGTACAATAAAACAAAAATATATTTTACAAATACATGTTTTTTTAATTTTTTACTTTTATTTGGACATAACATATAATTAATGGATTTTTTAGTATTATGTGTGAAAAACTACATCCCTCAAATGACTACCATTTTCCTTTTCACAAATACAGGCTCTTTCCACAGCATTTTCCATGATCTTACGCAAGGTTTCATGATCGTCGAATTTCGTGTCGAATGTTCTACTTAAGTTCTTGAACTGTTCGAGGTTTATTTACGTAAAACCGTTCTTTCAAGTAGCCCCACAAAAAGAAGTCTGGTGCCGTCAAATCAGGTGAACGCGGAGCTCAAACAAATTCAGCATTTTTTTAAATTGTTTGTTCACCGAAAATTTCTCGCAGGAGGTCCATTGTCGCATTGGCAGTGTGCGCAGTAGCTCCATCCTTTTGAAACTATACTCGTAACTCCTGATTATTTGCAACCGCTGGGCGTAAACAATCAAACATTGTCCTAAACAGGGCCCCGTTGTTTTTTTCTGGCTGACTTTCCTCATTTCTCAAAGAAATAGGGGCCGATAATTCTTTCGGCCATAACATCGCACCAAACAGTGCATTTTCTGAGGATGCAATTGATGCTGATGTTATTCCCTGGGATTCTCAGTACTCCAAAATCTGCAATTATGTTTGTTGATGTACCCGTTTAAATGAAAATGGGCTTCATCACTCATTATCAAATTGTTTAGAAAGTTAATGTTATCTCTGGCTAGGTGTTGAGGAGCTGTTTTCTAACGAGTGATCGCCAATGTCGGGGAGACCAAACACGACACATGAAAAGAAAGACGAAGAACTCGTTTTCAAACAACAGAGATCATTATTTTTTTTATGAAACAATATGTTAACTTTCCTAGTAAATTAATGTCATTAGAACAATAAAAATTAAAGAAAACATATTTTATATTCCTAAGTGCATTTCTCCAATCACCTCATTTAACATATTTTCAACCAACCAGGCTGAAAGAGTAGTATCTAAAATGTATAATCCTAATTACTGTAGTTTTTCGTATACAGCGAACCTCGACTTTCGCACATAATTGGTTCCTGAAAATGTGTGCGAAAGTTAAATGTTCGAAAGTAGAGGGAAGAAAAAAAAACACCAAAGATTGTATATACTTCAAAAATTTTATTTGTCAAAAATTACTCAGTACATATTAAATTGAAATTATATTTTTTTAACGAAATTGTCAAGAGTTTTTTGTATTTTATTATTTTTTTTCTTTTCTTCATAGAGAGTTCTGTAACACGCAGTGCTATTATGGATCTCCCTACGCACTTTAGATATGCGTTCTCCATTTGGGTCACATTCTTCTATAATATTTTTAAAAAAAACTCAAATGTGTTAAAACTCAATATGTGTTAAAGCTTCGTTCAAGTTTTTTAATGTTAAGGTATTGGGTATTTCTTCTGGTTCTTCTTCCTCACTTTCGTTTTGTACGTATGAACTAGAATTTTCATTCTCGTGACGATCCATAAGAAATTCATTTGACAATGGTTCAGAATGTGATTCTATCAATTCATTAACATCTTCGCTATTGACTTCAAGGCTTAGTTCATTCATCAGGTGAACTATTTCAAGAGTTATGGTTTCTGGGGTATCATCAAAATTTTGAAAATCACTCATCATCTGTGGGCATAGTTGCTTCCACGAACCTTTCATTGTTGACTCTTTTATTTCA
Organism: Odontocerum albicorne; assembly: GCA_949825065.1. NCBI lineage: Eukaryota > Metazoa > Arthropoda > Insecta > Trichoptera > Odontoceridae > Odontocerum > Odontocerum albicorne. The sequence goes on along the minus strand of OX463842.1, from coordinate 17,239,475 downwards.
GCCCATGCATCTCCAATATTATTTATTGCATTCCATATGTTATAATTTTTCCAGAAATCTATTAATGTGGGCCCACCTTCCATTTCAGTTGCCTTGATGGCCTGATTCATGATCGACCGCATATAATATCGTTTAAACGTAGCTATCACCGTTTGGTCCATGGGTTGTATGAGACACGTAGTATTGGGGGGAAGAAACACTACATTGATTTCTGGGTATAAATTTTGTAGAGATTTTGGGTGTCCTGGAGCATTATCTAAGATTAATAATGCTTTAAATAGTAAATTATTAACTTCACAATAATGTTTTACTGCTGGTACAAAATGTGAAGTAAACCAATCTTTAAATATTAAAGCGGTAACCCAGGCTTTTTTATTGGATTTCCAAATGACTGGAAGCAATTTTTTATCTTTCCCTTTCAATGCTCTAGGATTTTCTGCTTGATAAACTAACAATGGCTTCAATTTTAAATCACCAGCTAAATTTCCACCAAGAAGCAATGTCAATCGGTTTTTAGAAGGTTTATGGCCAGGCGCAACTGATTCATCCTTTGATAAGAATGTACGATTAGGCATCTTCTTCCAAAATAAACCAGTCTCATCTACATTGAATATTTGACTAGAGGTATATTCTCCATCTTCAATAATTTTGGACAGTGACGGAATAAAGTCTTTTGCAGCATCTTTATCCGCATCGGCTGATTCTCCGGTGAATTTAATATTGCGTAAAGAATACCTTGTTTTAAAATTTGAAAACCAGCCGTTACTTGCATGAAACACCGTGTCAGAATCATTTTTTAGTCTAGCCTTCCAATCATTATGCAAGCTAATAGCCCTAGCTTGAATCTCCGAAGTACTCAGAGGTACGTCTTTTTGATTTTGGTCACTAATCCAATACATCAAAGATTTCTCCATTTCATCAATTACTATGCCGTGCTTTTTGGAAACAATTTTTGATGATATATTTCCACAATTTTTTACATATTCCTTAATTTTATTTTTATTCTTTAATATCGAACATATCGTAGACCTGTTTATATCATACGATCGGCCAATTGAAGCAAACGACTCTCCATTTTCAGATCGTTTTATTATATCCATCTTCGTTTCGATTGTATGAAGTTTATGGGTTCTTGGTTTTTTTTTAGCTATATTTACTTCACAGTTTTTTCGTTTCTCACTCATGTTAAAACTTTTTATTTTTTTTTTATTTTTTAAACAAAATAATTTATTTAATATTACTACTGTACAACTTCTCCCAAAATAAATTATGTTAAAACGGGTACGTAATATTTGAAACAAAACTCGCAGAACAATTCATCTGTGCGTATGCTAACGCAAGACTGAACCTGTCGAGATCAGACGGGAGTGTGTACAAATTAGTAAATTCAAATGCATGCGTTTGATTCGCTCGCTCTCGTATGTTAATGCATATGTGCGAACATATGTGCGAACAGGACATAACACTTTTCACAGTGCGGACTGGGCTCATAAGCGTTTCATGGTGCAACAGGGAAACAAAACATTTTTGCATTATTTCGGGAAAAAAATAATTAAAAAACTATTTTTCAAAAATGTGCGAAATAGCGAATTGTGCGAAAGTCGAATGTGCGAAAGTCGAGGTTCGCTGTACACATATTTCGAATCCCTTACATCTGATCAGTTATGAAATGAACTGTGAATCTGAATTAATAGTAACGTAATCGGTGTGTCTACTGTATTTCATCTGGAAAGCAACAACAGCTGAAATTAAATCTGCAATCCAATTATTATAAAACTGAGAATGGAGTAGTTGGTCATGGGCATTAGTTTTCTAGCGCTATAAATTTTAGAATTATAAATGATTTCTACAAAGACAGTTTGAAAAATTATCCTGAAGGCCTCAGCGTCCAGCCAAGAACAAATTCAGTAAAACATAGACAGAAAAATAGCAACGTATTGTCTCAGTTTAGGTATATGAGGTAACAACACATTACCAAGTTTGATGGAAGCATACCATACTCGTCGTGAAAAACTTAAACTATATTTTCTCAGTGAAGTGACTTGGTTTTTTGTTAATGTAAATATTCAACACAAATAAAATATTTATAGAATTTTTTTTTTGGTAAAATTATGATCTTGTTGACAAGTGATTTATATTTATGTATTATGACGTAACACAGTTTTAACCCTTTTGGGAAAAGAAGAAAAGCTTTGTTTTTTACATAAATCGAAAGTAATATGAACGGCAAAATAAACTCAATTTTATGGTTTTTTTAAATAATAAAAATTCATTTTCACCAGACTAAGGGGGTTTTAAGACTAGTTTACGCTTTGCAAAACAGTCATAGACATTTGTAGAAGGGAGTACAGATGTAAGATTAAGCAGTTTTCTCACTGAATATTACCTACATGGTAGACGTAATTCAAATATTCGATAATGTTGAAGTGGCGAGGGAACCCTCAACTACAGGTTAGTCACCAATGGTGATGAACAAACCTCAGAAATATAGTCAGATATAATTATTTTGAAGATTGTCAACTTATAGAAAGTTTTCACTTCCCACATCAACCGATAAAGTGTTATCTTAAAGGAACAATAGCATTTATTTGATATTTAGCCAATATTTTCTGAAATTTAAGTTTTCTAAATTTTCTGAAGTTTCCGATTTTATGAAGTCTACTTTTAATGAATAACCCCATATTTACCATTACGAGAACGTTCAGCACCAGCTGGTCTCCCTTCATTTGAAGTGTTCAAACAGTTAAATTCCAGATATAAATTTCAATACGTACATATCATTACACCCCCTCCCTTTTGGTGAGGGGAGAGAGGATAGCGAGGCTTTCCTATCTCAACCAAAAATTTCGCCTCTTGTACTTTCATACAACTCCAACAATTTATCTGACCTACGTGTCTTTCTTTTGAAATGCCATTCACTTGATCCAACCATACTTTCCTTGGTTTTCTACCACGCCTTCCACTCCCATTTGCACTATATACTCGTATTTATTTTTTTTAGTCGATACATTTTTTTTAAAAATAAATGTGACACTATTCCAATTATACTGTTTATAGTTAAGGCATTAACATTGTGGAGGTTTAAAGACATTATAATTTGTTTTATCAAACACTATTTATTCCACTTTATGTAACTGTATAATCCTATCAGTTTCAAGCCTTTCACCTCGTCGTCAGGGGAGCACAAATAAGACTTTACAAAAAGGGGAATAAACAGTGTTTGATAAAACAAATTACAAAACTATTCCAATTGTTGATATTGTAACTTACTTGAATGGTTCTTCTAGAACATATTCTTTATTCTTAACAAACGTATCATTGTTCACTGGCTGAGAACACCGAAGATGAATACAAAATATTTTCTGATTTTTAATTGGTGTGCGTGTAGTAATTATTTTAAAAATAAATCATATAATGTAGAAGAAGAAAATTACCAATTCGAACAAAGTAAAAAATTTAAAAGCACTTATTTCAATCATTTTAGATATTCTTGTATATGAAACAAGGATATTCTCTATTCGAGATATTGAAGAATATAAACTTTTAAGCCACCTTTATGATTCCAAATGAAACTTTTAAGCGACTTTCAACTTTTTTCAAGTTGAATAATTTATTCAATAAAAGCGAAATTATTGGCAATTGAATTCACAAAAAAATTTTGAATAAATAAATTTGAAGTTGTTTTCAGCCGTGGAAGTTTTTTTTTATTAACCTCTTGACGAGTGTGATATTTATTTATTTTTTTTGGAAAAGGATTTTTTGTTAAAAAATAAACGATTTTTTCTAATACTTGACGATAAGTTAAGGAATCTAAAGGAAAACAAGAAAAATCCTTGATGAATTTTATTCGATTTCAAAGTTAATATATTTTGTATTTCGTCCTTTTTAAAAAAAAGTTGATACAAATTTGTTTGAATTTAATTTAAAAACAATCAAATCATTTTCTTTCAACAGAACTCATTTTTTTTTAAATGGAGCGTTTTTCAATATATCTGTTTAAAAACAATTTGACTTTGATTTGTTTTTTTTGCAAATATTTATTATTTGTGATAGAAGTTAATTTACAAAATCCGGATGAAATATATTTTTTAAACCAATCTGTGGACAACACAAATCTTAATAAACCGTATTCAACCAATTTTATTTTCGTACAAAAATGAATTACTCAATATTTTTTTCTTTCAACAATTTTTATTTTTCATTACCCATGCGTCTTAAAATAAACTTTTTTTATGGTTTAGAAAATCAATTATTTAACTGATTTTCAAAATCCTTCGTAAAGCGTCTTGCTCGAAGGTCTCTTTAACATCTTTCTGGATAGTCGGAAAAGGTTGCCACATTCCAATAAACCCACCATGTTGTACTATGCACAATGAAAAAGTACTACAATAATACAAGAAATTCAGGGATAAATTCACAATAACATATATTTAACTCGCGTATAAAATTTTTGGTTCAAAATAATACCACATCTATTGTATTTCATTTCAACGGTCCAATGACCGTTGCTATCCAAACTTTTACAAAAATAACGTATATTCAACATTGGGGTGTAAATAATGTACAATATAAAAAAAAATGAACTACTGGTGGGTTGGAAGATATGATTTTATAGCAGTTATTCCGCCAGATGTACCATTTATCATGTATATAGAGGAATAAAAAATAAATTACAAAGCAAACCCATGTAATTAGCTCAATAAATTCAGGAACAAATACTTATTTACTTTGCTCTTGTATTCTAAATAGTCAAAGTAACATACGATAATCCCACCAAATACAGTATGCAACGAAAGTGATACACCCGTCATCGTTTTACTTACTACCAGATCGCTGAAATCCCTTACCATTCTAGATAGTTTTACTTGCTACCAGATCGCTGAAATACCTTGCCATTCTTGATAATTTTACTTGCTACCAGATCGCTGAAATTCTTTGCCATTCTAGATAATTTTACTTGCTGACAGATCGCTGAAATCCCTTGCCATTCTAGATAGTTTTACTCGCTACCAGATCGCTAAAATCCCTTAGCATTCTAGATAGTTTTTCCACACACTCGTACATACAATAATTGTGTAGTCCTATTTAAAGTTTTAAATAGTCCTTCCGATACTGGTAGCAACAATCAGGCATGAAAATTTCATCTGTGTGTGAAAGAAAATTATATTTCCCTTTCAATGATGCCCTATAGGTACTCGGCCTTATTTTGAACCATTCTTATAATGCTATTAAAAATGTTTCACCGGAAGCCAGTAATAAATAAATATAAAAATATACTGTTAAACGGAGGGTAGCTTTGGAGTCTTTCGGTTATGATTGAAGAAAGTACATTGAATTTTTCCGAAAGTGGTAACATGAGACGTACTATTTCTACCGAAATCTACCTGGTTGTTTTTTACCCCCTGGGCCTTCATTCATCCAACTAACCATAAACAACATTTAATATTCATAATCTAGATCATTTTACTATCAAATAAGCCTTTAGCGTTTGAATTAAGTATAAAATATGTATTTAAAGCTATGATTTCAGTCTCAAAGAGAAAAAGAGCTTTATTTAATCTGAACCAACAGGAATTCAAATTAAGATAAATTCTTAATAAAAACATTTGTGAAATTCATAATTCCAAACTTCAAAGCATTTCGATTTTCTAAAAATACGAAAAATTCTTTTGTATATAATTGATATATCCAGGGCTTACAAAATCAATAAGGAGATTTCTAGGTTTTTTGACGAGTACCAGAGACGGATTTGAAATTTAAAGGTTCATTTTTTTTATTGGCTCATTCATTCAAATATTTTTTCATATACAAAATAAATGACACCGAAGTATCCTTTACATAATAAAGTATCCATTTAAATAACGAAAACTTGAAAAAAAATTCAATTTAGGAAACAGATATTTTTCAAAATATGATGCATTAATTGTTTAACTGTTATAAAAATAAAAAAAACAATACAAATGAGTAAAATATGAATGAAATTTTTGTCTTTATCAAAAATCACGAGATATTTCTTCTTTCACATGGTGCTCTTTAAATGATCCGATTTGGTAATTTGGACACATTGAAGAGCGTGACAGAATGATAAAATTGTTTACGGACCCAGCAATCGTGACTTTAAGTTCACAATCACTGGAGTACGCACAGAACTCGCAGTTCATCACGTGCTGGCTACACTATTGCACACGAGGCAACAAGACTCGCACACATGTTGCTCGTGCGGGTATTTTTACGCTTTTAAAAGATTGGGACCGTTTTGGGCACCATGGTTAATCGAACCTCAAACCTCAGGTGAAAGTCAAGCATTTTACGAACTAGACCGAAAGGAGCATGGCTATAAAAAGTACGTTTTTAAATAATCTTGATCAAACTAAAAAAACTGACAAACTGTTGATTTGGTACCTTAAAAAACTTTGAAATATAACACTTTTGTAATAGTCAGGTAAAACTTTAATATGAATCCCATTAGCAATACTTTAAATCTGAGGTTTGCCAATTTTTTCGAATCGTACCACCTAATGGAAGTTACAAATAGTGGCGTACCACCAAAACTCCGCCTTCTCCCCCCTGTATCTTTATAACAATGTTTCATGTAATTAGTACCTATACATACCCTCTTTACTTACTGTGCAATCAATATACCTTAGAATTTGAGTTTAGAAAATTTATGTATTTTACAAAAAAAAAACAAATACAATATAAAATACAAGCTCATATAGTATTTAGCAAAAAATAACGAATACAATATAAACTAATGACTCATATAGTATTTAACAAAAAATAACGAATACGATACAAAATAATGACTCATGTAGTATTTAACAAAAAATAACGAATACAATATAAAATAATAACTCATATTTAACGAAAAAAAACCATTACAATGCAAAATAATTACTCATATAGTATTTAACAAAAATAACAAATATAACAAAAAATAATAACTCATACAGTAACATATTTAACAAAAAATAACGAAGACGTTACAAAATGATAACTCATATAGGTTCAATACACATTATTTGCATAATCCATTCTTATATCATCTAATCAAACTTCATGTATGCACGTTACAAATATATTTTATTATTTTAACTGGGTTACTTAGGTTACGTCGATAAATATCGTTAATGCAAGTTGGCCTTAACATGTGTTAAATTATATTTATTGAAGCTTCATGGAACTTCAGTATTTTGACGCTTGCTTGATCGCGTACTACAGGGGTTCTCAACATAATTGTGGTCGCCGGCGTATCGAGATTTAGGAAAATAGTGGCGGGCGAAAGCCGAATTTCTAAAAAAAATAGATTTAAGTATTATGTGTTACATTTATTACATAATTACTAAATTATTATAAATTGTTACATTATAGTATACATGTAAATTTTACATTTATACGCCACGCCTGTGAGGGCATTTACAAAAAAAAATACTAAAATAAAAACCATTCAGTTACCAATAAAAGATAAAATAAACAAAATAAAAAGAGATAAAATACAATAAAGAGTTAAAATTCAGTAAGAAGTAAAAAATATAAAAGGATGTTGATATAAAATCAGAGAGAATCAATAACAAAATTATAAAAAAAAACAGAAAATTAAACAAGGAAAAGAAAATAATAAACAGAAAAAAAAACACAGATTTTATGTAAAAATACACAAGATGTTATAATACAGATAGGTCTGGGGGCGCACATGCGCCCGCGGGCACGGGGTGAGAAACCCTGGCGTAGTATAGTATGTTACTAGACCAGAGCTAGCGTACCAGTTACTCATATGGTACTCGTACCAGTTATGGACTATTGTTTTAAATCACATATTTGGTTGCACCTCAGCATCGCTACACAAATTTTCCTATTCGTTTATTTTAAGTTATAGATCTATGAATTTGAAAATTATATTATTTTACAATATTATAATTATATGAGTCCCCTTATAACATAAACATCGCATCACATCCCTCGTGGGGCAGATAAACAGAGAAAATAATTCCGCATGTTTCTATACAAGCATTATATTTTCGCGTTTACCTGTATGACGTTCATTCATCTCAGTTGAAAATCCAATTCAAGTTTGTCCAGTCACATTAAATCAGTATTTTTTTATTCATCTTCTTTACACGTACAAACCTTCATAAAATTTCTTTTGATTGTGATGTGTAAAACTTTATCCACTGTTTTCTTATTAATATTAAAACAATTCAAGTTCAAATATTTTAAGTCGAAAAACTTTGTTTTATCTCACCACAAAATCTTAACGTTAAAACTTTTAAATTGAAGAACATTGTTTTGATTCCGCCATTTGGGGTGGAAGCAAAACAGTAATCTTTTGGTTTAAAAGTTTTAAACGTTATTTTTCGCAGTATTAACGTTGAAACATTTAAAAACGCATAAATTCAAGTGACTTTGATGTACATCAATTATTTTATAGAAAAAGTCGTATTTTTTTAAGATTTCATTTATTAATTTATATCAATAATAATTTTAACAAAATTTAATCGAAAATCGAAATGCGAGTGAACACGGAAATACAAGATGCACATCTTAAAACACTAATATTAAAACATAAACATGGTTTATATAATCTACCATCAAAACCAAGTACATACGTACTACCGCACACAACAGGCCAGGGCCCCAAAAGATCCAGGGTCATATGCAGTACAAAAAAATAAACAGCATTATAAACTTCATTGACACATTTCAAAGTCATGTTTATATACCTCTAAACACATTCCTTCCTCTTCACAGACCAAAAAAATACCAAAATACAAATAAAATCCTCACAATAATCTGAATACAAACCTTAATTTGGAAGAAAACATCAACTATTTTTTTTGGTGAATATAAATACTTAAACTCTATACAATAGGTACATTAAATTATGCATACTCGTACGTACTATAATTGTGTGTTACATTGATCGTTTTAAATCAGTAAATATTTAAAATTTAGTAAACGTTTTAAATCAGTAAATATATAAAAACATGAAAATTTTCTGAAATAATTCGTTTGAGGTACTTTATGGATAGCAATAACAATTACAAACAAAAGCTGGTTGCCCGAAAGAACTTGTTTTAAAGCCATAAATCTACCAAATGTATTTTAATAAAAGTGTGAGAGAAATAAATGCAAACATCAATCATCGAATCATGTTTTAAAGCATAATCAAAGTATAGAAACGATAAATTAATATACCTATAAGTACTTACACACAAACAAGTATGGGGCTTCAATTTTCCCAACTCCAAAGAATTCCAACACATAACAAGTTTAACAAGGTATGAAACATTTCAGCAACTTCACACAATCTCGACAAAAATATCTTCACAACAGAAATCTGAAAATTATACGAGCTTACTTTCTAGATTCTAAAATTTTCATTGACCCTTTGTACTGAGCAGAAAATATATCTTAAGTAAAATCTGCCCTGATGAATTTATCAGATATCTAGAGCAAAGAAAATTTCACTTCTGATAGAGAATAAAAAACAAACATCAAGTTTAATAATAAAAGTCAGTATGTCTTATGAATTTACTGCGCAGAATATTTTATCCAGTTCGTAGCAGCTATAGGGCGCTTCCGAGAAAAAGGACGAAGGATACTCTCGTCCCACTTTATTAATACTCGGCAGAGTATTATTTGATGATGGTCGCGGGATGGGGAACACAGAAAACAATAAAATATCTGGTAAAATCTCCAAGCAATGGCGAGGGTGTAAAAAAGCAATAATGATTCAACACGCGTAGTAGATTCTCCTACGTGAGAAGCTCTACCCAAGCAGAAACTTAACTATTACCACTTATACACGAGACTGAACGAAAACACATTTTTAACCGAGTTTTCTTTGAACTCGTTATTTTGTTTTTATCGACGTATTGACTGATTCTAAGACAGTTAAGTGACTGATTCTAAAAAAACATTAACTGATAACTTCGTTATATATCTTTACTAGTATAAGAAACTCAAAGTTGTTTCATTCAGTATGTCCCTTTGAAAGCTGTGCAAGGGCATATATCAAGCGTAGTATTACTGAATTGTTTTACACCTTCGTTCAATATAGTATAACCTTTAGACGTTGGATACAGTATAACCAAAATGTATTAAATAATCTTAAAGGGAAAACCAGACTAGAATCAGCACCGATATCCTCCGAAACTTATATAATTATCTAATTAGAATATGCATCTACGGTTTGTGCTCCTTATCAGCTCAAATATAAAAACAATATAGAACAAATACAAAAAAAATCCTCAGATATCTATGGTACAGGGCAAAGGGCGATTACCCAAAATATGCTCACGATGCCGAAATTCTCACGGTGTGTAACTATAGACGCCTCGAAACAAGAAGGCAAGAATCCATTGCGATATTCCTAATTAAAGTTTTCCAAGGTTGTTTTAAGTGTTCCGCGATTCTAGAAGCACTACGTTTATATGTACCCAATAAACATAGCCGTGCAAGGAATCACCCACTGTTCTACATACCAACTTACAGGACGAATATCATGACTAAACACTCAGTCACGCGCGGTATAGAGATATTGAACCAACTGAATGACACTGTTGATATATTCTCGGTACCGTCTAGCAGTATGAGAAGAATCCTGACTGATATTATTCCTAACGAATAAGCTATCGCTAGAAGGAGACCCTCTTTGTGTAACAGGATAAATCCGTGCAAAGTGTATAAAAAAAAATCAAAAATCTAGGTGCCTACGGGAACCGAACCCGTAACCCACAAGTTGGAAGATACGTGTATTTTCAACTGGGTTATCGATGTTGGTCCACATTGAAAAAAAATGTTTGTAAAGTATTACTAATCTGGAAGTCACTGAAACTCGATACATTCAACAAAGCCAGTCAACAAAGCAAGCAAAACTATTAGACCACGGCGCTGACACTGAATATATTAATGTCTTATTGTATGCAAAAAAAACATTAAAAAAAAACAATTACGTATAAAAAACTTAATTACTAAAAGAGAATATAACATTTAATCTAGTTTAATAAACTTAGATATTTTTCTTTCAGTCCTTTTTTCATCTGAATTTAATAGAACTGGTGCTAAATAGCAGCTTAACAAAAAAATGGAACGTTCGGAGCGGAAATTTTGTGACGAAACATTTATTGTATTGTATTTATAGAAAACATGAAACAATTTAAAAAACGACAAAAGGCTTCCAATTATAAAAAAGATTGTTTCGTGAAAAAGTTGAACGTACTTTTATGTTTGGGTAAAGTTAATTTTACATGTATAATATTTTTGAATCCGTTTCTTACTGAACATCGATTAAATCAAAACTCTTCTAATCGAAAAGTATTTACCTTTTTTAACAACTCGTGGTTTCTGAAATATGGTCTACAGATTTAATTTTATTAGTATGACCTCAAATACAAAAAAATGTGCTTTCATATGTGAAATTTAAAAAAATGTAAGAAATAATCGAAAAAATGATAACGGTTTATTGAAAATGGATGTTATTTGTAGAATAAAGAAAGTATATTAAGATATTTGGCAACATTAGGAACATTAGTTGCAAAAGACTTAAGAAACAAATATATTTAAATATCTGAAACTAATGGACAGCAAAAAAGAGTAACATAGAGTACTGAGTGAAAGGAAATAGTGGGAAAAGTAAGAATTATGAGAAACAGAACAATATGTATGTTATAACGAGATATATTGTTTGCATGAGTTTAGAGCTGTGCACGTGGATAGAACGGTGTGGAGATATGTCATATTTTCCTCCATTTAAAGACACAAAACGTGATGTGTACGTAACAACATTTTAATTTTCATTCAAAACTATTAACAAGTGTGACCCGGCTCATCAAATATGATGTACGAGTATATGATAAATCATAAAAATCTTTAGTGGAATCTAAAACGTACATTTCAAACGCAATTTCTACAAATGCGATAGTTACAAAAAAGTTAGTTGTGACGTAAGAATTTCTTATTGTGTGCTTGATTTGCGCTCTTATCCTTTCATTTTCAGACAAGGAAATAGAATGCGATACGTACACGCATTACTCGAGTGTTTTTTCAAACCAATGTAGTTATTTTGTAACCGAACCTTAAAACCAAATTGGTTGAACACCATCCAGGACCCAAGCCATGGTAATATTACTCTCAGAGAGCATTAAATTCCTAAGGATACTAGAATCGGAAAGTTTTGCAAAGAAACATCAAATTGAATAGGCTTACAAATGATTGCTATAAACCCAAATTTTTCCATTTTGTGTTTTCATGAGGAAAAACATCAGTTTTTTAGAGATAAATTATTTTTTTGTTATGAAAGGTAAAAATAAGGCCATAAAACTGGATACTACTTTTGTTATAGCATGTATAAACGACTGGGTGGTCAGGTAATAATTCAGAAGGATTTCCAAATTGTATAAGATTTCATTGAATTTAACCAGTTAATATCTTTGTAACCTAGATGATAAGACACATGTGTTCTAACCTGGGAGTTGCAAGACCAATTCTCGTTGGGTCTCAGATTAAAAAAAAAGGATTTTAATCAAGTTTTCATTTAAGACGTCCTTTACATCCCTCTGGATAGTCGAAAGAGATCTCTTCATGGCGATTAGTATGCCAGGTTATAGTATATAGGAAAGTGTAATACTATTGTATAATATTAAAAATATATACATAAAAACATGAAACAACATCAGCATCTAATATTTTCGATTACTTCACTTAGATCTCTGACCAACTCTATCGTCTTCACCCATTTCAGTCTTAGTATCTCCTCTTGTAACCGCTTAATATGCTTCTCCAATTCATTATGAGGCTTATTACAAGTATTTCCGTGTAGACTTACCTGAAAAGTTCAGCAAAGAGTTGTTATTAGTATTTGAATTATTTGCCACAGTTACTGCGTCTCACATTTTTCTATTTTCATAAGAACGAGTTATATTTTCAAAGGTCCTGAGATTTTCACATGTATTAGGTCCTTACATATGAAATTGGCGTTTTGCCGTACTGGCAACTTTGATCTCAAATATCTTCTCTTTGGTTAGGAATTCCAAATTAAAATTTATACAGCTATTTACTCAAGTATTTGTGTTTCGAAAATTATAATTCATTTGTTTTTTCCTCAATTGTTTTTTTTTCTTTGCGTCACTCAGTTTACAAAATGGAAAACTTGAAATATCGCGTTATTTACGAGTACGAGTTCCACCGTGGCACCAGTGCTGCAGAAACGGCTCGAAGGATTAATGATGTGTATGGCGACGGTGCCGCAAAAGAAAACACAGTGCGTTTTTGGTTCCAACGTTTTCGTTCTGGAAATTTCGACCTGCAGAAAAAGCCCCGTGGACGGCCGGAGACCAAAGTTGATAATGAAGAATTGAAGGCTATTGTGGAAGCGGATCCATCGCAAACCACGTCCGAGTTAGCTGCAGGCTGCGGTGTTAGTGATAAAACTGTTTTAATCCACTTGAAGCAAATTGGGAAGGTGAAAAAGCTTGAAAGGTGGGTACCTCACGAATTGAGTGAAGCAAATCAACAAACGCGCGTTGACTGCTGCGTTGCATTACTCAACCGGCACAATAATGAAGGGATTTTGAATCGAATCATTACCTGTGATGAAAAGTGGATCCTGTATGATAATCGGAAGCGCTCATCGCAATGGCTGAACCCTGCCGAACCAGCCAAACCATGCCCCAAGCGAAAATTGACTCCAAAAAAGTTACTTGTGAGCGTTTGGTGGACTAGTGCTGGTGTCGTTCACTACAGTTTTCTTAAATCTGGCCAGACGATTACGGCAGATGTCTATTGTCAGCAACTGCAAACCATAATGGAAAAGCTAGCTGCTAAACAACCGAGGCTGGTTAATCGCTCTAGGCCACTGCTGCTTCATGATAACGCTAGACCACACACTGCACAACAGACGGCTACCAAATTAGAAGAGCTTCAATTGGAATGTCTAAGACATCCACCGTACTCTCCGGACCTTGCCCCAACAGATTACTATTTTTTTCGAAATTTGGATAACTTCTTGCAAGGGAAAAAATTCAACTCCGATGGGGCAGTCCAAACCGACTTCAAAGATTTTATTGATTCCCGTCCGAATGGTTTTTTTAGTAAAGGGATCGATGAACTACCTATGAGATGGCAAAAGTGCATAGATAGCAATGGTACATACTTTGATTAAATAAATATATTATATTAAAAAAAAATCAACTTTATGTTCCTCCCAAACAAAACGCCAATTTCATATGTAAGGACCTAATATTATTCTATCTACGAGTAATTGTAGATGCTAAACTTTATTTCCGCTTTCAATAATCTCTTCTTTGCTGCCTCGTTTCTCAACCTGATCGTTTCATGTAAAGAAAAACACTACAAAATCAACATAGTTAAAAAACAGAAACAACGATAAATAAGAAAACAACAATTCAAATTTAAAATTGTCATCAATGGCCAGGGAACGGAAACAAAGATTTTAAAAAAGAATTGGGAGACAAGAAAATAGGTTATGCCACTGAAAGGAGATGTAATGTTTTCAATTCGCGTTTTGAATGAAGTCAACGATAATCCAAGTCATAAATTCTTAAAGCTAATAACTGATTTAGTCTAGTGTGAAAAAAATTCATCTACGAGTATATTGAAAATATCCTTAGTGTTTTTGTAATTCAATTTGTAAAATATTCAATAAAAAAATTCTTTCTAAAATTAAATAGTGTGAGTTGTTTTGATAATTTTAATAAAAGCATGTATTTTCCTTCGTCCACCTTGTGAAAGGATTCGCTTAAGGAAGATCACATTCCGATTCTTCAGTGGAGCGTCTACAGATATCTTTCTCACATCGACTCAGGCGTCTCAATTTATAGAAATTCCAGCCTTTCTTCGCAACTGTGCACCGGCACTGCAATTTATTCCTGGAATATTTTCTACGCTTTTCATAGCGTGGACTATCATTATGTCGAAGTCCAGATTGCCTTTTTTGTTATTCCAGGCCACTGCATCGCAAGATTTGTAATTTTTTTTTCATATTATTATTTTTTTGTGTGTATGTCGATAACCTGTGGTGAAACTATCAGTTACTTCGTCCTTCTGCGTGCAGTCCTTACACGCAATATGTCTTCTCAGACAGGTCATAATGTGTTGGTTTTTGTAGCTAACACGCCTCATGAAGTATAGAACTCATTTTTTTATAATTGTGGTTTCACTAGTTGAGTCTTCTTTAATGTGTGACGCTATGCCATGTTTGAAATATCCTTTTGCAGTGATCATTGAGAAACCTGGTATGTCCAGCTGGTCGACGTTTTCATCCGTGATATGAGGTTTCTGAATTAGAAAGATGTTAGTCCATCGCCAAATTTGACAATGTTGTCTAATTCCCAAAAGATTCCACACAGTATCCACGCGATTTACTTAACTTAGGCACATCCCAAACGAGTATGATTTTTAATCCATCTTGTGTACTCTAACGTAGCTTGAGAATTCATTACTGGTGGGCAACTCTTCCAGCGATCACCTGTAAACTCGATGTTAGTTTTTTGTCGTTTAAGCGTTTTTCTTTTTTAAGATGTCGCCTCACCATCTCAATGATTCCTCTTATATCATTAGATAGTTCTTCTCGGTAAGGGTCAACACATGAGGATAGGCAATGTCCCCCTTCATCATTTGCCAGGGATGAATCATCTCGCGATTCGTAAAGCCTGCTTGATTCTTATATTCGTCATCTACCGTGAGAAGACATACATATAATTATGTTCTTGCACCAGGATGCGTCTCGGCTCTCCATTGAGGTATCCAAACTATAGAACTACTCAATTTTTATCTGCTCATGTGAGCTTTAATGGCAAACATTTTAGCTTCAATCTTGTTCCGTCGCCATGCTGTTATTCTTGCGGTCATCTGAATGAATCTGCAGATTACATTTTGTCACACTACGATAATATCGAATAACTTATTTTCAAAGGATCTCCATTCAGCCTTAAATCGGTACATCTTCAGAACTTTGGACTTGCTAAAGGATAGTTTTGCTGCATGAACAATTTTCTTTGAAAGTACTAGCAATTTGCTCGGCTGTTTGAATTCTACGACTTAAGCCGCATTATTATTATATTTACTGCATAACGAGTAATTTTTCTACTACGTAATGTCAAATGTTCAGTCCGTCGTCCCTATTATTCTTTCACATTCAGGTTTGTTGTCACTGGAGGAGTCCCTTTGGGCAGTTCCATCTTCAACACTAAATGGCGTCGAGCTCACAATAAATTATGGAGAATTCGATATTCTAGGGAAGATCACGCAACATGGAAATTGATTTTGAAAATTTTTATTAAAATAAATCAAACATTTATTTTGTTCCATCTAATGCATGGCAGAGGGTGGGATCAAACTGAATTGAACCTATTTAGCTATAGTCGTGCTATTGTACTACTGTAATCGAAATCTGCGTATGTACGAGTATAGTATACAAGTATAGCGCGAAACCAAACTTAAGGCCAACTTACCTTGTGTTTGGGTCACCTTGATGTGTATTTCCTGCGTATATACGAGTATACTCGTACATACGCAGTATACTTGTCAAGTATAATCCAAATCTGCGTATGTACAAGTATACTATACAAGTATAGCGCGAGACCAAACTTAAGGCCAACTTACCTTGTGTTTGGGCCACCTTGATGTGTATTTCCTGCGTATGTACGAGTATACTATACAAATATACTTGTACATACGCAGTATACTTGTATAGTAGAATCCAAATCTGCGTATGTACGAGTATACTATACAATTATAGCGCGAGACTAGACTTAGGCTAATTTACCTTGTGTTTGGAACACCTTGATTTGTATTTCCTAACTTAATTCCAGAAAAGCGTTACTGCTAATTCGATACTTTCATATTATTGAAACTACAATATAAATATGATATTTTGTAGTAAACAAACATCCAATTTTAGTGAATAACGTATTTCGGCTGGTTTAATTTTCACATACTTTATATCATTGATGTATTCCTTTTCCGAGATTTATAAAATATTTTCTCTTTTCTGTTCTGTGAGACTTCTTTAAAAGTGCTATTACCGAGTATATATAGAACCTGTCGTAATATTTTACTTTACAAGCGTCCCTGAATCCCTCAATGTAAGCCGGGAGGATTTCATGTTGAATGTCGCTCTTTGATTGACACCTTTCCTCAATTTAACCACCGTGCGACTTGAAGAGATTACTCGCCCTTCAGGTATTTAATGAAATAAGTCGTTTAAAAAAACATCAAAAATTCGTATTTATTTTTTTTTTTAATAATAAGCGCTTAAATCGATTGAAGTCCGATCTGAAATCTCAAATGATGTACTGTTTTTTTTAAAATCTGTATCAATGAAAATAATTTAATGTAGACAAAACTTTAATCAATTCACTAACTCGATTATTAAGCGTCACCACTCATCTAAGAAATGGCTTTACTAAACGAATTTTCAGATATTGACATATTCCAAATCTCAGTATATGTTATAAGTTGAGAATTTAGCTCATTAATAAACTTGATGGACATAATTAATCCACTTCACTGAGGTGATCATGTCACAAATGTCTCGATCCTACGATGCTCGGACTGTAAATATATTATATAGAATATGGATGTAACGGGGAAATTGCGGTGGACCGGACATATACGCATGGGCGATCATAGGCTCCTAAAACGCGTCTTGTTCAGGGAAGTAGTGAGCAAGTGAAGGATTGTTGGGCAGAGAAAGCGCTTTAAGAACAGTCTACGAGAGTCGCAAAGTTTGTGCTTGGCGCCTGAGGACCGAAAGCAGGGGCTCAGGACCGTAGAAGAAAGAAAGCCATCAGCTCTTGGGTTGATGGTGTCCTAAAGACTAGAGTATAAGAAGTGGGCAGTATGCAGAGAACATGCACCAGCATTCCCAGGTGACTCTGCAGGATCCACATGGCTGTGACATCTAAGGGAGGGAATGCGCATCCAGGAACGGGCTGTTTTCTCACAAAAGATCACATGATCGACGTGGAAGAGCAGCTCAAGATTGACGTTGCAGTGGCGAGGAGATCCTCGACTACGAGGCCCAGCAACGACGACGACTTCACTGGGAAGCATAAGTAATAATTGTTCATTTTGATCTCTTCAGACTTTATTCTGTTTAATTTGTACATATATATTTAATTTATGTAATTGAGTTAAAACTGTATCAAAATAAAATATGTTTTTTTTTTAATTTAAAACTTTAAGATTGCTGCTACACTAAATCAAATAGTCCTTGGTGTGACTTTGGTCACTTAACGATCTCATAGAAGTTGATTAATTGATTAACATGGTTGTTGCAAAAGTGATGTGATGAATGATTAATATATTATATACTTCACAAAGCATAACACTGCGTTCAAAATCGGTCGAGCGCCATCGATGTACCTTTCCACCGTTAATCTTGTTTCCGATTCATGTAACATTCACCGATAGCACGTGCTTCATGTGAACATATGTGTCAAGTTGCAGGAAACGTGTGACATCCTACTTGACTCAAATTAGAAATCTGGCTAATTGCTGTTTTTTTTTTCATTGAACGATTTTAATGGAAAAATAATCACTAAAGAAACAGACTTAAAAAGTCTACTTAGCTCATAAATAAGTTGGTTAAAAAAGTACGCAACACAGAAAGTTGAGACGTTTATTTTCTACCTGGGATTTTAGAGTTTTGACCTTGTTGTACCCAGATAATTATATTGGGCCCATTCTGAAGAAAAAAAAATAAGACAATAATAGTAGCATGCGCTAAAACTGTGCGGTAGCATTGCCGATGTACATGTACGATGACGAACGATTCTCGCAAACACATTCCGTGACAGATACATAGGAGTTGTGAGCTGTACAGCATTACTACAAAGATTAGCGTTAAATGTTCCTAACAATTTCACTAGACTGCGCACTGTTCTCAATAACATACGCAAGAACAGGTCTTCCAGCTGCTATGCCTGTTGGAAGGGCCTTAACTCTTTTGAACGGGACTGCTTCGGATATTGACATATTTCATCTCACATTACCAAAAGCAAAAGTAATTTTTTTTTCTAAGATTGAGCGCGTTGGAAAGCACTCATCAACGTATTTAAGTGACTTTAAATATATGTGTATGTTTGTGTGTATATGATATGTATGCATATACATTATTTTTAATTTTATATAATTTTTTTAATTTTATATAATTTTTATTTATTTTTAATGTTAACATTTCTTGTATTTTTTCAATGTAATTGGGCTAAGCCTGTTTTGAGAAAATAAATAAATTTAAAAAAAAAATTAAGTCTGCTCCAGTGGATGTAAAAAGGAAAGGCCAATTAATTGGACCAAAAACATTATTGTCATCCTGAGGGTACTACATTCTTATAGAGGAAAATGTCCGAAGCGATCAATCTCCATTCAGCTTTACATCGGTGTATCTTCGGACTGGTTGGCTGCTCCGATCTAGACCCGTAAAATAATAGTTTTTCTGCATTCGAAGTTTTTGCATAAGTACTAACGTCTTTTTGGGGCGTTTGAAGTCCAGACATTAACTTGATTTATAAGTGTATTTACTGAGCTGCAAGTATTTTTTCTTCTCCTGCTTTAAGTTCATCGTCACTTATACTCTTTTGACACTCAGGCATGTCGTCGACGGAAGAGGAATCCCTTCTGACATTTCAAGTGACGTTACTCTCATAACAAATAAATAAGATTTCGATTTTCAAATATTGATGGCGTTGGATGGGGACTTATTTTGTCACACGTAACAAAGTGGGATTAAACTGAACTGTTTTAACCGATCACGCTCTTTAAAATGTTCATATTATCAATATCGAGGAGTACCATACGAATTAATAAATAATTTTATCTTTAAATACTAGAGTAAAACCTCGTCGATAGCTTTAAAATACACTTGCTTGAAAAGCTTGCAGAACGTCTATATTCCTCTTAATCGATTTTACACAGAGTCAGTTCACTTAAATTTATATGACTGTTGGCTCGTTCACTGGAAAAGCGGTGTAACGTTTGGTCATTTATGGTTATCGTTATTACATCCCAAAAGTGCAGTCGCCCATACCATACACTTCCTTTTGAATTATACATTTGACAAAGGAATATTTTTATTTTGTGTTTATTTTTATTTTCAAAATATATCACTTCTACTTTTTATTTTTCAAGATCGTATCTGAACTTAATCCATCAAAGATAAGTTTCTTGCTTTATCTGAACTTCTCTTAACGTTTGTTAAATTCGGAATTATTTCGTCAACTTGATATAATAAAGCGTGATTACATCGTGATTGATCTATTTTCTTTTATGTAAAAAATACTTTTTGCCATTTTTATAATTTTTAAACTAATTAATAAGTTGCTTACTATTAACTAAATTAGAGGTTACTTTTGCAATTAAACTGCAAAAAGTATGACATTAATTTATAATATAAGTGCTAAACTGAACATGAATACAATAATGCTTAAGAGATATATTATCATTAGAAACCTCTTACATGTGTGATGGCTTCGGTGGGTTAGGTATTAAGACGCTTGACTTCCATCTATAATTTCAAGTTCGATTTCCAATGGCGTCCGAAAAAAATGATACCAGTAGGTAAAAATTCTCTAATTAACAATAGTTTGTAAATGTTGTTACCTCTTCACGTGCAGGGTAGTATTTTCAGTACGCGCTATACAAACCGTAAGTTCCATGCTTACCAAGTAGGTCTTAGCCCAAAGGCAGAATAAATTAATCGAAGACAATATTTTCTCCTAGCCATGCTCTTTAATATGTCCAAATCGGCAATTTGGCGATATTGAAGGATACCTTATATAATAAAAACACTTAAGACGATACGCAAAACTGCTGAAGTTTCGAAACATTAAAATAAAGTTAGACGCGTTTTTTCTAGGTCTACTAAAAAGTAAAAGAGATTTGTTATTATAATGTTGTAAGGAAAAAGGAATAATTCTTTCTAAACATAAGATAAACGTTTTATTAAAAAAAATAAGTGTATTTTTTACACGTTTTACAAAAGTGGATTTTGAAACAAAATGTAAAAAAGATAATTTATCTCTTATACAAAGTTCTTGGAGTTTTTAGTCAACTTTGTAATCAAATGATGTACAGAGTTGAAGCGCTAAATAAAAATATGAGACTTATCTTTTTTCTACTTTCATATGTTATCCTACATTATATCCAATTTGGTGATTTGAACATATTGAAGAGCATGACCAGGAAATAATATTTAATTCAGCCCTGGAATAGGACTGGAACTCAATTCGTCGTTACACGTACTGCTAACACCCGCACGCGAAGAGCCAACAACACTCGCACACGTATTCAAGCTGAGCAAGTATTGCTGCCCGATGAACATTTTTATCAGACTGGTATTTTTTTTCATTTTTAATATCGTTAATCAAACCCAAAACCTCCGGGTGGTAATTTGACGTCTTAACTAAACCGCTTCGTCATTACTTAAACAAAATATCACAGATAAAAATAAAACAATTTAGACATGGCGTTGTTTCTTCGTTCAAGAATTGAAGTCATGATTCAGTTTTATGCTTTAAGTTTATATTAATGTTCAAATCATGCAAGTGGAAGATTTAATTTTTTATACAAAGTCAAAATACATAAAAAATAAACACCAATATTGTAAAATGATGCATATTGTACATGATAAAACGGGAGTAACGAAAGATGAAAATGCATAATGCTACGTTACCTGCTACCCAATAGCTTAAATATTTATGTATGACCCATTTGCTTTGTCCGCAAATGCTTTCGAGTAGATTTACATAATTTTATAAATATTATTATTTAGTTATCTTCTAATGTTAATTTGTTCGTAATTATAAGAAGACGTACGTAGAATCATATTTTTTTTCTTTTAAAATGTAATTCGTGAGTGTCTTCTTGTCTTAAATATATGTTTAAAGGTTTTGCCAATATTCATGGCTATGTTTAAGGTTTTAAAATTTAATAAAAACAAAAATGCACTTTTTGTAAATTATTTATTTTTATTTTTAAAAAGACTCCTATATGATTTTCTCATAAGATCTCTTAAACATATTTTTTTGTTGATTAAAAGAAATTGTCACATGAAAATAAACCTGCCAGGTTGCAGTATAACATATACAATGAAAATATTATATAAACAAAACACTTTATAGACGATAGTTCAGTTCGATCCCCCCACAGTGTTATGGGAGACAAAATTAGTCTCCATACAGCGCGATCTACACTAGATCGAAATCTTCTTTATTTTTTTTCAAACCGTGACGACACGTAGTGATGAAGAAGAAACTGCCCAAAGGAGGGTCCGTCGTTCTCCGGTGGCGACACACCTGTGTGTAAAAAAAAACAGTAGTGACGATATCACAGAGGAAAAGTTATGTAGACGACATTACTTTAAAATGCTATGGGTTAAAGCCTGTTTCCACATATTTGTTGTAACAGCGTTGTGTTACATAGATTATATGAGGTGTATGGCCACGCGATAATGTACTGGACTTCCGTGCCAATGAGCACTGGTTCGAATCCCGCGCTGTGCTACTCCTGTAGAATGACACAGGCATTCGGCTTATATTTGAGGGACAAGTATACCTATGACTTCGGTGATATGTATTCTTAAAAAAAAAAAAAAGGAATAACTATGCCGATATGCTCCGATCGTTTCACTTCGGTGTGCCATCGGATCCAGTGCAGCGGGAGGGCCGGTGAGCATGCTGGTTAGCAACAGCTCACTCACTTAAAGAGGAGGAAAAAGGTAAAAGTAAAACTCCTCTGAAAGCTTAACTTTCCAAGTTAATTGACGTTGTAATGGCGAGATGATCCTCGACTATGATACCCAGCAGTCATATAATATGACATAGATTATAATATTAAATTTATGCTAAGAAAGACCTCATAGAAAGTTGCATCAATTTTTTTTTAAGTTTTGCCAATACAAAAACTTAAAAACGCTGCCTAGTTAGGAAAATAATGTTAATAAAAATAAATGTAAAGCGCAATGAAGAATAACATAATTGTATAATGTATTTCATTAATAGTTTTGCAACGTTAAATAGTAATCTTTGCAATCTGTCTGCACATTTGTTTTAATTTTGAGTCATCAATGTGTCGTCTTTATTACCAGCAAAATAATGACAACATGTTCCCAAGTTTTATTCTTTACTTTTTTACATTAATACAATATTTTACAAAGATGATTTAGACTAATTTGGTTTCATTTTTATCACTTGATACACATATAGCATTTAAATATTAAAAACAAAATAAGTTAATGTCCATAAAGCATAAAAATAACAAAGCAGAAATGTTTAAATAAACAAATGGTTTGATCAAGTGAATGATAATAAAAGAAAAACAAAGAAACTAAAGGAACTCGATGAAAATATGTTTGTTTGTAGATAAAAGGGAATTAAATGTACGAGTATGTCCACCCCAACAGGGAAATCGCGCGATTGGAGTGGACGTACGAGTATGTATGATATGTATGTATAAACAAACTATTGTATAACCAATGAGGATTTTTATACAATGTTTCCATCCAATGATTTCCACGACTTTTAGTTGGTAAGACATTTTTCCAATATGGGGAATACGGGTTCGATACAATATAATGACGGCCTTAGTTGACCTACTGGTAAAATATGTATATTTTATTGTTCAATTCCCGATTATACATTTCAGGTTGACAATGATGATGATGATGATATGTTTTCACATCGTCATCATAGTTATCAATCTGGGTCAATCCACTGCTGGATGAAGGTCTCCCCAAGTCGACTCCAAATAATTCGGTTTTGTGCTCGTTGGTGCCAAGTGATACTGCCGCGTTTCCTGGCTTCCTCCATCCAGCGTACTTTAGATCTTTTTCTGGATTTTTTATGCCTCTTGGGTATCACTGGATTATTTCGAATGTTCATCGTGAATCTGACATTCTAGTTACGTGTCCTGCCCATCGCCACTTCATCTTCTTGCACACTTTTATTATATATTCTATATTTGTTTTGTTGCGAATCCAGGAGTTTTTTTACAGCTTCTTTTAGTATATCCCAGCATACGTCTCTTCATGTTCCTCTGCGCAGTTTGGAGGTTGTGTGTGTTTTTACTGTGAGCGTCCACGTCACACCATACGTGAGAATTGGAAGAATACACTGGTTCTACAACCACTTTTGCTTCAAAGATATTGGGAGATCATTTTTGAAGATGTTCAAACCTCCAAATGTTTTTTTCACATATATGATACATAACATAGGTCATTAAATAACCCATGGGATTGTACTGTAAACAATAAAAATTCAACACCATAATTTATTTTTGCAACATGTTAATATGTCTTGACCAAAAAATATGTTTCAATGTAAATTTGGACAACTGCACGTTACGGTGAGTTTTAATAGTTAAATGTAATTACTGTTTCCGCACTAATAAATAACCTCTATATAACCATTATTTAATGTTTGCGGGTGTTTATAGTTAGTTCACAATTCAGTGCAATACAATTATGTGTGATTTAAGGGTAGTGTGCTTAAATGTTATTGTATGCGAGTATAACATTTACAATACTTAGCTGAATATTTTCAAAATAAGTATTTTGTGGCTAAATTTGAAATTTCATTCATTCGTATAGTGCTCCTAAAATTATTCGAATTGACCATGTAGACATGTTAAAGAGCGTGCCTGAAAAAAAACGTTGTATTTGATCCCATTAATGGAGCAGTAGGGTTTAGAGCCAATGAATTAAGTCCGAAATGCTACCACACGTAAAGGGATAGCAATATGCGCACACGTCTATCTTGAGTATTGTCACCAAATGAACTAATTTACTGGACTGAGACAATTTTTTTGGGTACCATTGGAAATCGAATTAAAAACTCTCGGATGAAAGTCAACCGTTGACCCACCACAGAGGTAGTCACTTAATTCCATCATTACAATATATCTTCTTCTAACTTCGCACCACTACATGAGATCGGCTTTCCGAGTTATCTCTTCAGAGTTGACTTTTGTATACAAGATCTCTCACCACCCCCAGCGCTTGAACGTCTGCATCCACACCATATATCCATATTTTATTTGTACGACCTCTACGTCTTCTATATATGACCTTACCTCTAGCCCATGCGAAGTATTCTTCGGGTCTTCTAGCGATTGGCCAACATACTCTTACTGGCACATCCGTACCACTACAATCTAATATCCCTTTTATTGGTTCTACTTTGAGACTTTCTCTGACATATTTGCTTTGTGCTTTGTCTCTACGAATGACACCTACCATTCTCCTCAAGATCTTCATGCCTGCTGCATGGTTCTTTTACTTATGAGTTTTAGTGTACATTGAGCATTCTGCACTATATAGCATCGCTAATCGTAAGGCATTGTCATAATATATTATTCGACCCTTCATTTTTAAGGCATTCTTTTATTACAAGTTACTCCAGCGACTTCTCTCTACGCCAGGTATTTTTTATTAGTTTAATTGTATCTGGGTCATTAATGTAGGACGACAATGTAAGAACCAAGGTTTTGAAAAGAATTTTTGAAAGATTTCTGTTATAGTTGGATGGTTCTACCTCAATTTGCTCCTCATCAATAAGAACATACAAATTATATCTTCAATATTGATATATTCTAGTTTGTCTTGAATTGATAATAAATATTGTATCGATAGGAAAGATGGGTTCAAAAGATTTAATGAAATACATTCTTCAAGTAAATATTGTTTTTTTCTGTCATATTAAAAAGAAAAATTGTAAAAACTTCACAAATAATATTATTACCCCAAATCTTAAGGAAAACATCGAAATGTCAAGATTATTTCTAAGAAAATATCATTGAGCCAATATTTAAGGTAAAACTTAAACCTTTGGAATAAATAATAGCTTGTTTTACAATCTTATGCCAGTGAGCCCCATATTTTGACAAATTCGTTTATATTTAATTATAACATAAACACTCGATTACTAATAACAGTCTGAAAGAATTCGTATCAACATAAATAATTCTCACCATAAAAATAAAAACAAAATAATCGTTAACCGCTGTCATATTTTAAAATGAAAATTGCTCTGAAACATGCCGTAAATATAGATTTTTCAAATTTATTTCTAAGTGGCATTAGTAATGCGGTACTTAATCGAATTCTTTGTGTAAGGAATTATATGTTCTAACCTTTAATACTGTCACTTCTTCATATGGTTAAAAAAAATAACAAAAATCAATAATTACTTTATTAAGAGATTAATGTACTCTTGAACAATTCAATATACTCGTACATATCAAATATGTTTTAAATTGAATTGAAAAAATATTTTCAAAATATATTAAGATTATTTTTTTTACTTCTGTCATTATTGACGGTTTATTACTAGTTAAAATATATTAGAACTACCTTATCAATTAATTCTTTTTTAAGGAACCCCAAAATCATAATAAAAATGTATTAAAAAATGTACTGAACTGTAGGATTTGAAATGAACAGCTTAAAGATGTCACATAGTCGAACAAAAAAGCATAGGATCACGGAGTATAATCCCTTAATTCGCTCGTCAAATGTTAAGTGCTTTTTGAAGAAAATATTTCTTCCACTAACTTTTACATATCTTAAAGGGCTAATGTTTTATTTATATCAAACTTTATTTCCGCGTAATATGTTTTACTCCTTATTTATAACGCATTTTGTTCCCGTGTTTGAGTATTTTTAAGATGTATGTACATTTTTTAAGTAAAATAAAAAAAAAATTGTCAACGTCCCGCCCTCTTCTACACGTCACTGAAGACTTATGTATTTTGAGATGTTACGTTTATTTTACAGTTTTATTAAGTTATTGTAAATTCGTATATAGTCCGTAATATTTTATTTTATTTTATTTTATTTTATTTTATTTTATTTTATTTTATTTTATTTTATTTTATTTTATTTTATTTTATTTTATTTTATTTTATTTTATTTTATTTTATTTTATTTTATTTTATTTTATTTTATTTTATTTTATTTTATTTTATTTTATTTTATTTTATTTTATTTTATTTTATTTTATTTTATTTTATTTTATTTTATTTTATTTTATTTTATTTTATTTTATTTTATTTTATTTTATTTTATTTTATTTTATTTTATTTTATTTTATTTTATTTTATTTTATTTTATTTTATTTTATTTTATTTTATTTTATTTTATTTTATTTTATTTTATTTTATTTTATTTTATTTTATTTTATTTTATTTTATTTTATTTTATTTTATTTTATTTTATTTTATTTTATTTTATTTTATTTTATTTTATTTTATTTTATTTTATTTTATTTTATTTTATTTTATTTTATTTTATTTTATTTTATTTTATTTTATTTTATTTTATTTTATTTTATTTTATTTTATTTTATTTTATTTTATTTTATTTTATTTTATTTTATTTTATTCATTTCCATGACAAGAAAGAAGTATGCATCATTTGCGAAAAAACAGCAGGTAATTTAATTTGGACACACAATTTTAATGGATCTGGGTTTGTTGCCTTTCATTTGTCGTGCCCCCAGTAAACTAGGCTTTTTTTTATACAAAAGCTCTAATTTCATCTTCCTTAAGATTATTTCAGATTTACCAAAGAGAATAATCACGGAGTATTGAGAACATCCAAGTAACGCTGGACTTCCGTACGGAAGGTCACCGGTTCGAACCCCGCGCTGTGCTACTCCTCCCGAATGACACAGGCATTTTTTCCGTCTAATAATCTGGGGTACAAGGAAGATTTAGGTCATATGTATTCTTATGACTTCGGTCATGTCTATTCTTTAAAAAAATGTGTTAAATAAGATTTCGAAAAATAATTAGAATACGAAACAACGAAACTTTTTTTTTCGTATTTTTTTTTATTCATATCGACAATTACGAGTATATACTCCTACAATTTGACTTATCAACCCTTGAATTGATCGTTTTATTCAAAATATGTTGAAGTCAGATATACTTCTTGAATAATTATTAGGCACAAAAAACCAACCCGCATATGAATTATTTTCCATTATGTTAAAAATGTTATGAGTTTTATGTTAAAAATGATATATACATCTGTATGAGTTCAAAGGGTCGTAAGAATCGGTGGCCATAGTCTAACGCTTAGCATTCACATAAGCGCGCGCCCCAGGTTCGAACCCCTGCTGATTCACTGCCGGACATATTTTACTCTTAAACCATTTTACATCTGATTTTTTGTTTAGCTTATATGCTGTATATTATAAATTAGAACAGCAAAAAAGAGCTTAATAAAACATTGCCAAAAGGAAAGCTGCAGTGGATTATACCTGACACTAACCGTAGAACTTGAATGTACTTGCCGTCTAAACTTTGGATTTGATCTGTCCAAACTGTTTGCGTATTGAAGTACAGCAACTTGCACACAATAAACCAATACGTACACAAGTTTCTTCCATCCACAAGCTTCTTCCACCCATAAAGTGGTTTACAATTACACTATATCACATAGGACAGCCTAGCACCATACCAAAGGATCAAAAATAAATGTATTGTAACACACCGTGGTTCGAAGACTAACATTACCTAACGACTTATTCACATGTAAGTGTATTATTTAACTTTGTGAATGGTACAAATTTTCTTCAAGTTTCTGCCGATAACAAACTGAAGAAATGACACGTTGCATTCAGCAACGTCAAACTTGAGAAATCGATAAAAATTCTCAGTTCACGCTCGACTGGGTGAGCGGTATTATTTGTTCGAAGTTTGTGCCTCGCGTCTTGGAAGTTTCGTTTTTTCCGGCCGACATGTTTCCGAGAAAAGCATCATATGCCACACGCGATACTTTTCCCGGTTCACCATTTATAAATAAAATCTAAAATCTTTCAGCTTATCAAATTTCTAGATGAAAAATTGGTTCAAAGTTGACAATACTGCCCGTGACACAAATGTAGAAATCAAAATGTATAAAAAATAATTTTTGTAATGCTTTTTTATTTAAATTAAATTCTCAAAATATAAAAATCGTTGCATTACAAATTGAACCCCGAATTAGTTAGGGTTGATAGTTCATATACTTCATCATCACCGTCAGCTCTATAAGCCAGGATGAATCTTGGCTGCCGGCAGGTTTTTTACCATCTATCTCTCTCCGCAGAATTCCTTCTCCAACTGATCATACACAGGTTCAGCGAATCTCTGTCATCACCATCCATCTATCTCAACGTTGGTCTCCCAGCCCTCCTACGTCTCGTAGGATTGCTAAACAAAACGTAGCTAGCTAAGTCAATGTCTTGCATCCAGTATATTAGGCCAAGTCAGCCCAGAATACCATTTTTATAACTTTCACTACACTAGCTTCGCTAGGATATATGGGCATCCAGGCCTTCATACAGAATGTATGGGCACGTGGTAACGCACTGAACTTACGTGCGGAAGGTTGTCGGTTCGAACCCCGCGCTGTGCTACTCCCCTCGAATTTGAGGCATTCTTTCCGCCTAGCATTCGGATACCTATGACTTCAGTCATATATTTTCTTTAAAAAAAAGTGGGGAAAAACCTGCCGGTGTACTCTGATCGTCTTATTTCAGGTGAACCGTCGGATCCAGTACTGCGGAGAAGTCAGTGAATTTGCTGACGTACAACGGCTCGCTCACTGAAAAAAAAAACTCCACGGCACAACTTCACTTTTTTATTGAATTTACGTTAGAAGGGCGAAGGGATCCTCGACTACGAGGCCCAACAACGACGACAGAGTGTAGAACTCTCGGTTGAACCTCTGTATCCGCGCGTCGTCACCATAAAAGATTATATATTCTGCGGAGGGTCTTTCTCGTGAAGGTATTGAAAACTCTTTTGTCTCACTTTATAAGAAGTATTAAGTTAGCATAGGTCTTGGAAGTTTCAAATAAAGTTGTTTTTTTATAAATTCTTAAAGGGCAAGTGAGACTCTACTGTATTTGCTGGTAGTTAAATAAACAAAAATACATATAGACCCTTCTTCATCTTAACTTTTGTGGTCACTACTATTTTAATTAAAATCGAGTGAAAATTGTTAAAAGATCAAAGATAAAGTTGTCGCTGGTCTTAATTTGAAATCACTATCTGAACCAGATGAAATCGAACATAAAATCAAACAAGTGAGAAACGACTTGAGAGAACGTGGCGCTCGGTGAGCGATTATTTAGCGTAAATTTATAGAGAACACCGCGTTTAGAATAATAACTGGCTAATAAATTTTAAACATTGAGATTACTTGTCAAGTTTATGTGGCCAAGTTCCATTATATTCTACAAGAATAAAACTTCTGTAGAAGAATTTTAAACAAATGTTCAATGAAACGTTTTTACACGTATAAATATACGTATAAAAATAATATATTATTTACCTATTCGTTATGAAACTTTAGCAGGTTTGCTATGCGATTATTTAAAAAAAAATATTGCATAAAAAGTTAATGGTGAGTTTATTGCCATGTGGCAATCTATTCCAATCAATTAGAGAAGAATTTTTCAATAAAAGCTTTTTTCAAAAGGATAAAATAATATATTAACCTACTTAAACCGTAAAGAAATATTGAAAAAGAAATAGTAATATAAAATATTTGCAAATATTATCAGACTGGGAAAGGCAAAGGAAGATGGAAAAGGAAAACCAAAAGCACGCCTTATTCCTTCCTGGGTAGAAAGATAGAACAGATCTCCAAACATTTCTATCTTAGCACAAAACTTTGTCCTCTTCCACTTTCATACATCTTGTCATGGACAATCATCTATATTTATTTATACTTGTCATTTTAGCTTCTTTTAAAATGTGCTCCATTTGATCCTGACACGTTTTTCCGCGGTGTAACTCTTGCGATTCTGGCTTGTATACTCGCTTAGTCATTCGTTCTCTCTACATATCCAAACCATCTTAAAACTCCTTCCTGTATCTTAAAACATAAATTTTATGCACGCATTCATTTCTGATGTCTTTATTCCAGCTTATTTTATACCTTGACACTCCACAAAATGTCCTCAGTGCACGCATCTGCACAGCATTGATTTTATTTTTATCCATATAAAAAAATAAAGGTTTAGTACAAATATACTATAAAATGTAGTATACAATACTTTGCGTAACTAGATAAATATGTGATGAATTAATTATTTCAATTGTTTGCAAATTGTAATATATATAATCAGTATTAAATATCCTTAGAATTTTCTTGTCCTTAATGCCAAATTCATTATATTAAAAAAGAAAATAATATTAATTCACTAAGAGTGTTTGTTGATGACGCAACTCTCACAATCTTACAACTATCGCAATCATTGCTGAGAAAATCTGTTTTTGAAGCATAAATAAGCATTTTTTATACCGAAGGTTTGTACCTACTCAAGAAGAATATTAAGATATTAATAGGAATTACAAATAGCTATTAATTAACCTGTTGATTCTCATCAAAAATATTTTTTGCTGTGGAGCAATATTGTCGATATAGAAAGTAATTTTAACACATAATAAAGTACAATATTTTGTTTTTATATTCATTATAAGACTAAAATAACTCTGGGGCGGCTTCTGTTTTCTTTATGTTTGTTTCTTTTTCTCAGCCTTATGACACTAGAGAAGGTGTTTTCAATCTAATTGTGGTCACGGGTGCATTCGAAATTTAAAATAAAGTGCCTGGTGAAAACCGGATTTCTTCTTCTTCTTCTTAGTGTCATGTCAGGTCCTCCCAACGTTGATTATCACCTGAGAGTAAAGGCCCGTTCTCACGGTTCAAGTTTAGTTGACCGATTAAAGTTGATCGAGACGACTTGAATCAGTTTTTGTTCACACGGTTCAAGTTTAGTTGACCGATTAAAGTTGATCGTCAAAAGTTGAATACGATAAATCGATAAACTCAGCGGGCATCCGGCGAGTTGTTGATGACTCATAACTTGAACGATATAAAAAGTTGATCGACTCTATTAAAACAAAGGTTCTCACTACAAATTTCATTCAACTTTTGTTGATCAACTTTAATCGGTCCGTTCAACTTGAATTCACATGTTCACACGTTTTTGGCCCGTTCTCACGGTTCAAGTTTAGTTGACCGATAAAAGTTGACCGACAAAAGTTGAATGCAATCTCTAGTGAGAACTTTTGTTTCGATAGACTTGATCAACTTTTTAAAAAGATTGACCCAGTCAAACTTTATCGTTCAAGTTATGAGTCATTCGTCATTTGCTAGAATTGCATTTGCATTTAATTTTCGTCAGTGCAGTATTATGGCACCACTGTTTGCGTGGAAGATTCCATTTTCATAATTATAGAAGCTGAAAAAAAAAGTCAACAATCAATTATAGAAGCTGAAAAAAAAAGTCAACAATCAATTATAGAAGCTGAAAAAAAAAGTCAACAATGATACCAATAACTCGACAGATGCCCGCTTCACACCTCAAAGTTCCTCACCGCACTTTTTTTTATACCTGCAGGTATCTTTTTAAAAGGTAACGACCGGGATATCCCGCCCACCTCAAACTTCCTTTCCGCATTTTTTTATATTTGCACGTGTTCCCTTCGTGAGTGTTTTGTTTTGCTAAAAAATTACGCAGTTCTCACACTCTTTTGTGTCTCTAGCATATGTGTGGGTCAGAATAATAGTGGTGTATATCCAGGTAAAGGAGTTTTGAGAAAAATAAGATTTTGTAAAATTTGCTTAGATTAAATAAATACCATTGCTATCATTTTAGAAGCAGTTTTATTTTAAAAATATAATTATTTCACAATATTGGAACGTAATAATAAAGAGAAAATAAAAGTTTTTATTAAGTACAAAAACATTTCAAATCGTGTGAATAAATGGAGATACTTCACTATTATTCTGAAAAAAAAGTGAAAATATATATGGTAACAAAAACATGACAAAGCATTGTGGTATGATTTTATCTGAAACTAATACAAACATTTTATTGGAGCATTTTTAATCGTATATTATCTCATCATCAAAATCTCTATCCTTGATTTCTGACATAAATGAACGTGTTGCTAGTTCAGTAGGTAGATTTTTATAAAAATTAGGTGGGATGAACGATAGTAAATTCATCATGTACCTTTTTTTGGAAGAAGAAATGGATCTTCTGGAATTGTATAATAAATTTTGGTGAACATTTGATAGAACATCGAATCGTCTTCCGGGACCTCTTATGTCTAAATTCACTGAATAAAAATTTACCTCTGTATTGAAAGTTTTCTTAAATTAAAAAATCATGGGAGACGACGTCTCATATCGAAGCCATCGTATTTTTAGCCAATTAAAATCATAGCCACAAACTGTTTTTTTTTTCTATTTGTAACAGAATCCTCCAGATTTTTTGTAGGTAGAAATTCAGTTCTGTGTACTTCTACCACTTTAAACTTGGGCAATTTTCGTTTTGCGTTTTTTATGATTTCTATCCAGTATTTGGGCCCAAAAATATAATTATGACTGCGGCTTGATTTTTCGATAATCCCGAACTCCGCATCATTGGGCAAGGAATAGTGCCCAGGAAGTAAAAAATTGTGATCAATAGTTTCTATGGCAATGTTCGTATCCCGAAGTAACTTCATTAAGGATAAAGTAAGTTTTATATTTCTATTTTGTCCAGTGCATGAATCCGAATACATAATAATGTGTTTGTTAGACGAAGCATTTTCTTGATTTGTTTTATTAACACTGACGCAATATCTTGAGATCCACGCCCACCTTCTGTTTCACCCCAAGTATACATATGTCCCACTCCATTATTAAAACAATGAATGCCAAAGTTGTAAATATAAAGATTTCGTTTGTAATATGTAATAGATGTTGTGAGCTTTGGGAATGGAAGAGCTTTTTGGAGATCGAAAATAATAACGTAACTTTGAGTTATTTCATTTTTATAAT
The DNA here is from genome assembly GCA_949825065.1 of Odontocerum albicorne. Classification (NCBI taxonomy): domain Eukaryota; kingdom Metazoa; phylum Arthropoda; class Insecta; order Trichoptera; family Odontoceridae; genus Odontocerum; species Odontocerum albicorne. Next base: position 17,205,628 of record OX463842.1, on the reverse strand, counting down.
CCATTTTCAAACATTCTCTATGTTAGCTTGTCCTGCCTTCCGCAAGTGTAGATGTTTTTCATTTATGATACTCGTAACATTCTTCAACTCCGGATTTACCTCTACTTTCATTTTCATTTCTAATTCATCACACAAACGATGAGTATCTCAGTTAGGTAATTTGAAACTTGGGTTAAACTTTCTGTTAAAAATATGATAATAATATTTGAATTTTTCGGTTCGATTCCATTTTCTTCGTATTGTCCCTTATACAAATCGTACATTTTGCGGAGAGTCAATGCCGGATTCAAGTGGTTTCTGTTCGAATTCTGTACTCTGGAGTAATGGCTTTGGTAGGCTGGAAAGGAATTAATATGTGCAACTATATCGGAATCATCTAGTTTTCTGGTGGAAGTTTTTCCGCGTTCGTCAACAGTTTCCTGAACATATTTTCTTGGAAATACATATTTATAGCCTGCCATCGCTTATTTGAAACGTATTTAACAAAAACGTTTTGCATACTTCGACACTTTTATCTTAAAATTACAAAAAGTAAGAAAATGAAAGTGTTTTCCCTTAACGTGAGTTATCCGCGGGACGTTTGCGGTGCGGTGCGGTGCGGTGCGGTGCGGTGTACTAGTTTAGATTGGACCAGGCCGAAAATAAATGAATTTTGTATACCATAATCACCTAATTTCCAAAATGAATTAAAATTTTGTTTCCTTTCGTCTTCTTTTATTTTTTCAATGCATTTTTTATGCATTTGCAATCTTTGTTTACAAAAATTTTTTAATCACAACATTTGCTTTCTTGGTGACATATTCTTGGCCACAGTTTCGTAATCTTTTACGTTGATTAATTTTCCACGTAGCTGGACGTCTTAACATTTTCTTAGTTTTCTTGACCTCTTGACCTTCATTTTCCTGATTATCATCAGCTTGTTGGTTCATTCCTGACATCTGCTCGGCCTCAGATACATCTAAAAAATAGTATAATAACAAATTTCATGCCCCCTAACTTTACGTTTTAAATATATGAAATTTAGAAAAATAATTAAAATATTTTAGCTTTTTAAAGATGGGATAAACATAATACGGTCAAAAACATAACCTTTAAATATTATCATCTCTATAAAGTTCTTTAAAATACTCAATGTTGGAATTATAAATGTTATTTTCAAAACGACGTTTCTTACGATTTTTGCTCATGTTAAATAAAATGGTTTTTATTTCTTATTTTAACAAAATAGTTATTATCTGCACAACTTCACACACAACTGCTTTCGACGCCATTTTTAATAAACTGAATAGTTTCAACTTGAAAGCAAATGGCGACACTTGAACGATAAAGTTTGACTGGGTCAACTTTTAGTTGATCAACTAAAAAGTTGATCAACTTTATTTAAACAAAGGTTCTCACGTCAAATTTCATTCAACTTTTGTTGATCAACTTTTATCGGTCAACTAAACTTGAACCGTGAGAACACGCCATAAGCATCATTCTCCCCGGCAGCCCGCAAAGGATCCCCAACGCTCCTTATACCAGTCCAATCACGTATATTGCGGAACCAGGAGATTTGCCTCCTGCCAATACCTCTTCGACCCGGATTTCTAAAATAACTAAATTTAAGTATTATGTGTTACATTTATTACATAATTACTAAATTATTATAAATCGTTACATTATAGTATAAATGTAAATTTTACATGTGAGGGAATTCACAAAAATTAATAGACAACTGCAAATCTGGTACTGCCGAAATAATTTCTCGCTTATTAAAAAAAGTACTTTTTAGATTAAATTGTGTATTTTCGTAATGAAATACTTTTACATGTTTTACAAATACAGGCGCATGCAAATAGCTCCGCAGGCGCACATGCACCCGCGGGCACGGGGCTGAGAAACCCTGCTGTAGACGGTATAAGTTCGTCATCCATTTTGTGGGCTTCGTCACAAGTTGATAGTAAATCAGCACAAGTTCCCCAGCTACAAGACAGCAGTGTTTTTATAAGATTATATAATTAGAAACAATGCATTAATCTCCAGATAAAAGTAAGAGCCTTAATAAAGGAAGGCCGAGAAAAGTTTGACAGTAGCAAGTTAATGTAGAGGACGAGAAACAGATTGAAATATATAATTAGATGTATGAATGTGGAGGAAGTGAAGGAACAATTTTATGGCAGGAAAGGTTGGCGCTCTGTCATCTCTGCTTACTTCAACAAGGAAATTGCGTGAGCAAATGTGTTTATGTGAATAGTTCATCGTTATAATCAACACAATTTTCGAGCAGGAAAAAAAGATAAATCATTTTAAAGTTTAATCATATTTTCAACTAATTTATATTGTATGTCGGTTGCCTAACATAACAGCTTTTCCTTGGTCTGAGGTTTTAACTAGTCAAACATCTGTTATTCTCATGTAATATGAATACCTCCTCCTCAATGTAGCCATAACAAGATAGTTTCTCCAGGAAATATTGGCATAAACGAACGATATCTTCCCGCAAAATTGGCAGCCACGTGATACGGCTGTGCGATTGCAGGTAGATAGATGTACATAGCATATACCAGTACCGCATAAATCTGAAAACTAAAAAATGCCGCCCCTTGAAAAAAAATTATGTTTACGAGTAGACTATTTAAATATCATACATACAAACCGTCACCCTATATGCCTTTTGGAATAGGCAGAGAAAACAGATCTCCATACCTTTCTATCCAATGCACGTAGCTCTTGCCTAATCCACATTCATACATCTTACAATACATTCTCTCCTGTTTCTTATACTTCTTACCTTTCCTTCAGTTAAAATTTCTCCAACTATCTACTTCCTCGCTCTTTAATTATTACAGACATACGTGTATATATGTATTTGTTTCGTTTTTTTTTTCAACTCATATTCTTATTTTGTCAAAACTTTTTCAAGACCCTTTCTTACGGAAGATGATAGTTTTATCGAAGTCGCGGAATTTTCTTAAGACAGGTGTTTTTAATATAATTTGAAACTGAATATCCAAAACGAAGACAAACGCCTTTTCAGCGAGTTCACGAAGGTTACCGCCTTTTTAATTTTAAAAACGATCTTACATGGATATCAAAATAGAAAAATATTTCAAAAGTAGGTAAACACAAGAAACTGCAAGGAACGTGGCGTGATGATTTGTATGTTTTAAAAATGTTTATTTAAAAATATTTTTTTTCTTATTTCCTTGACATTAAAAATCTTTTCGGAAGTAATTGTTTATCTTTTTTGTTGAGATAAAACCTTTTCGGAAGTAATTGTTTATCTTTTTTGTTGAGATAAAATTAACCTTTTCATTTTATTATTTTTTGTTTCATTTACTCGTAGTGTAGAAACTTAATAGTATTGAGAGTTCATAGAAAAGTTGGATTTGACATGTGATCCGAAAGCTTTTGACGAACGTTTGCAGAAGCATATTACTATGAAAACTTTGAAATAAAGAGGACCTTTCCATATTGTATCTAAAAACGTAGGAACGAATTAAGTTTCCTTATAGTGAAATTGTTCGCTCATCAGAAAATAAAATCTGTGATTAAAAATAGCTGTTTCTGTCCTTCCTTTCCTGGCGGCATACTGGAGTTTGAAAAGGATAGCGGTGACATCAACAGGTCAGGTACCACGGAGAAAGAGGCAATTTACTTTATGTAAAACATACTTTTATGATGAAAACGCATGGAGAAACTGTTTGACAACAATTTTATAAGGTCTTTCTGAGTATTGTACGCGTAGTGTGGCTTATAATGCCTCGCCACGTCGGCATCACAAACCAAAGACTTTATACAGCTTAAAGCCTCAAAACATGTTTGTTTGAAGACAGGTTTGACCTCTCATAGAACTAAACGAGTTGCCATATGATAGTGGCAAGCGTGAAAGCCTTCTGTAGGCAATAGAACACTTCTAGAATAAGAGGATTGTATTTTATTTATTAAAAAGACAAAAAATTACAAATACATAATTTATGAAGAAAGAACAGGTAATTTACAGGTAACCTTTGTGAACACATAATTTTTATTTATCTGGATTGACTGCCTTTTATTTGCCGTGTCTTCAGTAAACTAGGCCCTAGCCTGTATCTTACTGAGGACATATTGTCTTAAAAGTTAAAAAAAACGATAACGGTGATTCATTAACTAAGAAAAATTGAGGGTTTTCAAAAAAATGTCATGATAGTTTGCATTTAACATGATAAATATCGGCAGCAACGAGATACGACTGTGTGGCTGCCGGTCCATAAAATGTACACTTTGTGGCTGTCAGATGCTCTCGCCTATGGAAGGACGCCGCCAGGAATGTAATGAGCCACTTCTGGAAATGCCGAGCAGTTCCAGGATCTTGGCTGTCTGAAGAGGAAACATGTGTCGGCTGAATCAATTAACGCTTCCTTTTGGCACAAATTCTACGTTATATCTTTTGCAATAGTACAGAAGCTCTCAACATTCAGGAAGAAGAATATGCAATTATTATTTAGTTTTATGCAATTTATTTTAATTTAAAATATTCCTTCCGAATACCAGGCAGAATAAATCGTGTGTCATATGAGAGGAGTAACACATCGCGAGGTTCGAAACTGTGATCTTAGCAAGGAAGCACAGCACGTTACTGTGCGAACATGCTCTTCAATTTTCACCAACATAAAAAAAATCCGATTTACAATGACAAATATTTTCGACTTACAATGACAACTTTTACCGATTTACAATGACAACTTTCCCGATTTACAATAACTGTTCACAATGACAACTAATCCCGATTCACAATAACAACTATTTCCGATTTATAATGACTACTATAGTATTCCCAATATTTGTTTCCATTGATTTAAGTAATATAATTCACAAATTAACTTCACATATAAACTAGAATAGATAATTTTCAGGGCATTAATATATTTGCCATTGTTTGAACCAAATTAATTTCAATCATATGATTAAAAATGTTTTAATCTAATACGTGTATTAAAAATGCAAAATAAATATGTTTTTGTTGGGTTAAATGTAATTTTATTGGCAATTATGAAAGAGAATACTAAAAATTATATTTTCATTAACATATGTGTGTTGGATATAATTAAATATGTATAAAAAAATATTATTTTATTCTGAATAATTATATTATTATTATCTTTACAAAAATAATGACTTTGTCTTAAAACATTGAGGTAAAAAAATTTGAGCGCCAAAACAATACAATGGCGCTTTTGTAAAGAGGTACAAGTCATAAATTACTTATTTGTAAACTTTGAATACATAAATAATTTATGTATTCAAACTTTACCTTTAAAATTTGCCTGAGGTCTGTATTTCAGGAATACAAGTGTTGCAAAACTTCAAACTGACAAATAAGTAATTGATGACTTGTACCTCTTTACCAAAACGCCATTGAATAGTTTATGTGAGACATTAAAAATATATAAAAAAAAATCATTATGTGTTTTTCCTGGAATTATTTAATTGAGTGATGTACTCGTATGATATTACTTAAAAGAGAGAGATGATTTCTCCGGTACTAATTTCAATTTATATAATTTACTTATTTCAATATTTTTTTGTTGTGGTTATAGGACAAGTTGCTGGTGGCCGCCTCCGAAAAATACTACCAAGATTGGACGCTCAAAATCAATGACGCCAAACATAGGCCATCATCTTCTCCCGCTAAGTCAAAGAAATAGTGTCATCGGTGCTCTTATTCATCGGTAGTTGCCCGGTCGAGTGGTGGGATGTGATCTAATACCTCGGCCTGCACTTCGACCGACGACTGGCAAGAAAAAATCCTCTGGATCCATCATCGGACATACTAGTCAACAGAGCATGAGGGCTATCGGTTTGATATTCCACCGACGCAGCTTCCGTTCACCCGAAATCAAGTTCCTCTATAAAATCCTCACACATCCCATCTTGACCTATGTTGCACTCGTTTGCGGTAGTGTGAGCAACACGGATCACCTGAAGCTTCAAATAGTGCAGTATAAGGTATTTGAGATCTTGCAACACCCATCCCAGAACAAACCTCTCGAGACTTCACGCCAAACAGTGTGAAAAAACCCTCCAACACCACATCCTCTCTTGGACCGTAAAGTTCTATAAAAGCCAACAGAATCACAGCAATCCTCTAATCGCTGCCCTTAGGACTTACTAGAGTAAGTCCGATCTCGTACCTTTCCGTTATAAGCAAAGGCTTCCGAAGCATCATCTGTTGCCTGTTGACTAGTTCACCTGCAGTACTGGCAAAGGTCTTTGTCCAATGTGTGTGTCATAAATTCCCTTATCAAATAAATTTTTTAAAATATTTTAAAAAAAGTTCCTATCTTGAATGTATTGAAAGAAACTACCATATATATTGAATATATTGAGAGAACTTAATTACTTGAATATATTGAGAGAAATTAAAGGAAGTAAAGAAATAAAACACCTCCTATGGACTGACAATGGCGATGCTCACTGCCATCCATAGATCATTTTTATATGTCCTTTATGAATTTGATCCACTGGTTAAAAACTTTTAACCTCAAACTTATCCTAGCTTATGTATAACCATCTTGAATCGTATTGTACTATTGTGACGAAAGGCTTTGCTGACGATATAGCCTTTTTCAGGGAGCATCGGATGTTCTTATTTCGTTTTAGTTTTTAGTGTCGATTAATATTTATCTTTTGTTTTTCCTGTTCTGTTGATTGCGTTAGTTTTTTGTTAAATTGTTCTTAACACCGTATTCGATAGCACCTTCAATACTTTAGTTCTTAGAACACGCAGTGATGTTCAAGGGGCAGAATTCTGGGCGAATATAATTAGCACTTCTGACACGATGAGAATAAAATTGAAGCCTTCTTGGAACTTTGGAATAATATGATTCACTTAAATGCTAGTTGACATAAATTTAATTTTTACCCAGATTTCAATTTTTGTATTTTATTTCAATTACTGACTAGAAAATTTTCAAATAAAGTATTGTATTAAATAAAAAGATTACATCATTCAGATATTCAAAAAGCATGTCCTTTATGTAGGATTATTTTAGTGACCACTGGAGTTGTAATATTACTTTCCGTCAGTCTGTATAATTTTTTCATTCTACTACAAATCAAGATGTGACAATATTTCTTATAAAGGACTTTATAAACAGACTGAGATCCTTTATCATAACTTTTATTTTAGGTATCTCAGGACAAGCAAGCGTCTTACAAAGTAGGGCAGGTAAATCGTTATTTTGAATAATGATGTTTTCCACTTATAGATCAATTGTCATTTTTATTTTATTTTGAAAAGCTGAAGAATTACATCCTCTTCAACTGGTTGTTCCTTTTTTATTGTATCAACTCTCATATGGTTTAATTTTTGGCTTAAACCGTGATTACAAAAATCATTTTAGTGTGTGGGCTGCCTGTATAAAAGAATAACTGTAAATATTTGAAAATGTTACTGAAACTGAATTCAATTTCAATGTTATTTTCGACTTCCAAACTTTATCATAAAGTTATCAACAATTAACAGGTGAATGCAATTATAAAGAAGAAAATAATATTCCTACGGAAATGCTACCATTTTCTAGTTATGTTAATTCAACATTGCTTGTTAAACATGGAACATTCAAAGTTCCATAAAGTTGTGAAGGAGAAGAACACGTGCGTACATTTCCTTTCAGCGTAATCCTCCAATCGAGTTTCGCTATCTCATTTGCATAAAAGATAAAGCTGGGTACACAGTGAAAGGGTTTTTCATGGTGTTCTTATAAAATATTGAATTTTTCATAACACGCCTAATGGAATAGACGGGTGGAGGGAACAATAAGGCCCTTTCATTCAGAATTCAAATCATGTATGATCGTTACCGATGAACGGGTCAAATACATATACACGAAAGTTCGGTGGAGAAATATATTAACTCGAAAATATGATTGATAATATTTTTTTTATTAAAGACAAAAAAAGCTTTTTATGTACAAAACTCATGTGTGGATATTTGCCTTTGTGAATAATTATTAAATTGTTTACATTTATTTATACCTGAAATTTGAAATACACATTGATTTCTACAGATACAAAGCTCCAGAGACGAAATTCAGTACACTTTTATACAATATTAGCTGATAAGTTTACCATATGGCAATATCTTCAAATCAATAATGAAGGTGTTAAACAAGTTTTTAGGAAAACCCAGAGTGGAACTTCTTTTAAAAACATCATCAAGGTACTAACGGATATCGATCTTGCAACCCACAAACTGGAAAAAATGTGTCTACCTACCTAGCTATGAAAGCCGTTATGTCATGTAATGTCTACAGACCTAAATATCCTCAGGATAACCTGGTGAAAGCTGTTGTTTTTTCTTCAAAACGATGTATGATTTGACTCTTATTTACAAAATCCTTAATTCTTAACAAGTTCACTCATTTATACAGCATAAGCACTAAGTCAAAAAAATTAAAATCTTATTGCAAGAAATATTTTGAAATCAACCAAACGTGTATTAAATCTCATTGACATCAAAAGATATATCAAAACGTATTAAGTCTAAAACTGCTTAGGATCTCAACACCGCAGTTTTTTGGCCTAATTTTCAGGGGCTTGAAAATGTCTTTGGTTGTATTGTATCAATTATTTAAAAAATAAATCATTTTAATTTTAACTACAAAAGTTAGTCTACTCTTCATCTGATTCTCATTTATGAGAAAGGCACGCCAGAGACTGTAACAATCTGGATACGATCTGAGGCACACGAGATGATAGCCGACAATATCAACATTCTCTACTTTATGTGCCCAAATACTTTAAGGCTTGTCTGCGTATTTATGGCCTTACCGAAAGGATACACCATCTGAATGAAACAACCAAATAAATTTTCCGGAATAATACTCCTTGAATATAAAACATTCTATTACTTTTCTCTTTGGAAAAATATTGATTGAATAAACCTTTTTATGGATTAATATATTACGTTAAAAACAGGACTTATTTTTTTCATTTCGTATGGCATTGTGAGTACGAGTGTTGCTCTTTTACTTTTTTGTGTACAATACAACCTGGTAAACTTATTGGCATGTACCAATCTCATCCGACTAACCAGAAAGATGTTACAAAGACCTAAAGTAAAAACCAGACTGGAACCGTCTTCGATTTTTTTTGTACTAATGGGAATTGAACCCGCAACCCTTGCATCAGAATTAGTTAATAACTAGATCACGGAGGCATTATTGCTTAGCAAGCTTAAGTCATGGGTTCAGTTCCTGCTAGATAAACTTTCAGACTTTTTATGCTCTTGAATTTTATTTCTTTATCGAAAGGATAAAAAAGGTTTTTTTCTCAAAGTATTAAGCTGCTTTCCGAAAATGTATAAATAAGTTCATAACCTCGTAAAAAGTTCATAACCTCGTAAAAAGTTCATAACCTCGTAAAAAGTTCATAACCTCGTAAAAAGTTCATAACCTCGTAAAAAGTTCATAACCTCGTAAAAAGTTCATAACCTCGTAAAAAAGAAACTAATACAATCTGTCCAACGAAAGTCTGCAACAATTACTAACCGATAATAAGTTGCATAATGTTGCTTTTAGGCTTGAATGTGGGCTGAAAAACGTCGATGATTCCCCTCTGGTCTGAATATTTCTCTTTTTATACAGAATGAGCCCATACCTTTTAATAGCATCTGATTTGTCTCGTCTCGTATATGAATCGTGTGAAATTGATATTATTCTGTAAATATTTTTGTTTGTTTTTGCTATCAATAAATGAGATAATTGTTACTATTACATAGTAGTTTTTTCCTTGAAACATTAGGTTTGATATAGCTAGAGCGTATGTATTGAAGTACAAGAGCTTGCGCATAATTAAACAAGACGTTCACGGCTTTTGAAAATCTACATCATATTTATTTATTATTATTATTACACATGACAAGAAATATACATAATTTGCGAAAAAACAACAGGTAATTTGATTTGGACATACAATTTTAATGTATCTGGGTTTGTTGCCTTTCATTTGTCGTATCCCCAGTAAACTAGGTTTTTGCCTGTGTATCTCACTGAGGATATTTAGCATGAAAAAATAAATCGATACTTCAATTGCGAGATATTGCTTAAAATATAAAAGAAAAAAATGTTTATATGCATCACTATCAATAATTTCATTTGTATAAATCTTGGTGCACTTTATAGCAAAAATAAAATTTTAAATAGAAAGTATTCCATAAATTACAAGGAAAAAAATCTATATTTGTAGATAAAAAAGGAATCTTTATCAAAGAAATAGAATGCAATAGCAAAAATAAACTGAACATCGAATTTAAAATTATATTTGACTGTGTTTGCAATGTTGAGTGTTTAATTAAATGATTTCCGATATATTGAAAGCATGGCTTTTTCCTTACTTTCGTCTTCATCCTCATCCTTCATCGTTCATCCTCATCCTTTTTTGACATCTTATGGATGAAGGCTGCAACGCCTTCGATAAATTTGCCATCATTTCCATCAACTCAATACGGCAACAAATTCGAAAAACATTTTCAACAAGTGGAAAAGAACCTTTTTTACATTGAACGTAAAACAAGTAGTTGAAACAACTCAAAATAAATGTTAAATGTAATGGGATTTTCCATTGTTAACAAATAAAATAAATAAAAAATAATAATAAAGTAAATTAAGAGAGAGGAAGACATATACCGACGAAAAGTTGTAAATGGATGTATCATTGAAGTTACTTATCTAATACGAGAGGGTTTAAAGTATAATAAACAGAAACGTATTTGTGACATGATGTGTGGATGTGTAGACAGAACAAGCTGTATGCGTGTTTGTATTAGTATTGATATTTTACTTTTAGTTTTTGGGGCCTTCTATAGTAACATATGGTACATACTCGTACAATCACGTTGTTTTCCTGTAATGGAAGACAATGAGGATAAAGCGCCAGATTTAACTACCACTATACACATATTCCACCTCTCCGCCTACTCACACAACTCCTGCGCTATCTCTGTTGTTTTACATTTCCTTCTTTTAAAATATCATTCGATTGATCCAAGTATATTTTCCTTGGTCTATCTCACATTTGCACTGATTATTTGTTTTGTTCTTGTTCTTCATTCATTTGCTCTACATTCCCAAACAATTTCAGTGTTCATCATTTTCACACTTAAAATTTTAATAAATAATATGTTTATTGATAGCAGCATAGTATGTACAGATTATATTTAAATAACACTTCTAAAACACATAAATTGCAGATAATACATTAAATACAGAAGCTATCAAGAGGTCTGGGCTCATTTAATAGCATCCCCTCGGCCAAGATACACCCCACCAATATAGGGCGAACCCGGCCACGGGGACACTAGATGTTTTTCAGCCCACACCCTTGAACACGTAGAACAAGAATATATAAAAATACACACTACATATTTTTCTACAGAGTGCACAGCCACTCATTTCCACTGCATTTAATTCGGCTCCTTTAATTTGTTTTCCACGTCCACATTTCACACCTAAACTAAAACGCTGTTGTGAACCATCAACCATGCGACATTTAACCGTATGCGAAACATTAACCAAAACATTCACCAAATGCGAAACATGGAGAAACATTACCAAATGCGAAACATTAACCAAAGCAACATTTATCCATATGCGAAAACTGTTAAATGGTGTTTCGAAACCCATAAATATCCGTAATAATACCGACATAAACACTGTATGTTTTCCTAATAAAATAAAAAATAAAAAATCGATAGATCTTCAAGAGGTTGAACTTTTTCCAATGTTTATCCATCTGATTGCGTGAAAATACAATAATATTTTCTGTTAAAATATTAATTCCATTTTTTTATCGAACATACCAATTTGTCACTATCTCGGTTATGTCAAAAACCAGATGATACTCGTATGTTATTTTATTATATGTTCCAAGTATGAGTTGTACGGAGAGTAATTTCGTATTTTAAGATTAAATGTCAATGGAAAATGACACCAAGTACTCTGCAATCTCTCGTGTTGTAAAACGTTGGTTATTCGCGATCAAAGCCTTTATTTGTTTGTCATTAGTGACAGCAGGATACATTCTTAAAATGTCGTATTACCGTTACAAAATTGTTAAATCACAATTGATACCCACAATTACTCGTCACTTTACACTGTATATTTTTTTTTGGCTTGCGTCAAATATTTTCCTTTGCTACGATACCGAATCACCAAAAAAGCAATATACACATAACATACTCGTATATTGTAATATCTTCAAAATGACGCCAAAAAATTGCTAAAGTAATTTGAGTTAACAATGGCTGAAAAATGCTCTAAGCTCTTACCTTATTTACGCTCAGCAATTCGGAATGACATTAGCAGTGAAAATTTAGTTCTAACGACATCTAGCCATTTAATAATTTATAAATAAATATATGTATTTTTTTCTCAGATTATGAAGAGTTACGAGGGATAACGGATAACGTGTCGATATAGGAAACACAGTCTACAGAGAAATTAAACATACATAATTAAACAACTTAGACGATAGCTAACACAATTGTATATTTGTACTTACTTTGGTGTACGGGAGTAAAACTTGCACGTGGAAAAAACTGAAAACGCTGAATGAATTTTAAAGAAGTGATTGCATTCAGAAGAATGAATTAGGTGACAATTATTGTGTTGTGTTGTGTTGTATTACTCTTTCATTGTATACAGTATAACCTGGCAGGCTTATGACTATGTGGCACTTTCTTCCAGCCAACCAAAAATATGTTAAAAAGAACTTAAGAGAAAATCAGATTGGAATTCGTTTTTAAAAATCTGGGTTCCAACGCTTATCGAATACTTGTGAGAATACAGAATGTAGTGATTAGAGATGAATGTGAACTTAAAGCTAATGTGTTGAGTAGATAAAGAAGAGCGTTTCGAGATTATTTCAGCACGTGGAACGAATAAATTTTAAAAGACTATCAAACCAGAGTAAATGTAAATGAAAGGCGTGGAAGAAGAATATTAAATAAAGCACACTTGGATTAAGTGAACGAAATTTTGAAAGAAGGGAAAATAAAGTGGAAGAAGGGAAAATAAAGTGGTTGAAGAGGCAAAACATGTGTGTCGAGATAGGAAAGTTTGGCATTCTGTCCTTTGCCTACCCCGACAGGTAAATGGCATGATGGTGTGTATGTATGATATTTTTTTACTAGCTCAAATAACGGAATGGAAAAATATCTACATAGTTTAATTGAAACCGTTTCCAAGAAGATGTTAAAATTAATAAGGAAATTAATAATGGCCATCATCTGCTATAAACGTTGATTGATTACGTAATTTTATGAATATTGACGAAAAGGGGAACAAGTCAACAGTTTGGCTATGACAAAAAACAAGAGTGATCGTTATCCGCCACGAGGACCAAATATTTTTTGATCATCAATAAATTTGGAATCAGAGACAGGTAAGGCCATAGATTTAGGATGCCCTGATTAACTAAAACAATTTTAATGTGATCATTGGTATTATGTGATGCTGCCATACTTTTTGATTACATGCATCCTGCGTACTTTGGGTATTTTTCTGGACCATTTTATGCCTCATGGGCACAACTAGATTATCTTGGATGTCCATCGAGAATTTGACATTCCGGCTACGTGCCCGCCCATTGCCACTTCTGGATTGGGCACAACTGGATTATTTTGGATGTCCATCGAGAATTGGGCATTTCGGCTAATTGCCCCGCCCATTGCCACTTCATCTAGTTGCACACCTTTATTGCATCTATTGTCTTTGTTTTTTTGCGAATCTAGAAGTTTCATGAGCTCTTTGCTAGTTTTGTCTTTTGTGCTATTTCCTCTGATATGCCACCTACAAAAATAATAAATTGGCGCAAATACATATATTTCTGAACAAGTTTCAGCTAATTTCCATTCATCGTTTATTTGGATTTTAATATGTTCATTTTTACCAATTTATTTGTTGCCCTCGGCCAATTGTTGCAGTTGGTGCTGAAGATCATTCGGGTGAGAATATAACTATATCGTCTGAAAATCTCAAATGGTTCAGGTATTTTTCTTTGACCAGTAAACACTTATTGTCCCATTCCAGTTTACTAAAGACAAATTCAAGTGTATCTGTGATTAATTTTGGGGAAATAGTATCACCTTGATGAACTTCTTTACCAATTTGGAAAGTTTTAGAAGATTTGTGATGATATATTTTTGATATTGCATCTTCATATATGTATCAAATTGATTGGATTTTTCTTTTTATTGAGTTCATCGATGGTTAATTGAGTATTCGAATTATTTATTTATTTTTCATGCATAAAAGTGATAATTGATTGCAAGACAATCGATTAAAGTTCCGTTTTCCCTTTCCATGTCACTTATATGACAGAAACGGCCCTGACCAGAAAAAGGAGGAGACGGTTTCAGACAAGGATTTCCCAAATTCGGAGACGCGCATCGAAAATTTGTCGAGATAATTCAAAACTCGAATAAATATGATAATAACCTTCTCGAATTATTTTTAGTGGGAAAAAAACGATCATAAATCGCTCGTCTAGTGTTTTTTAACAAGGCGATTTTTTATGACTTTCACAACGAGAAATGGGGAAAAGATTTGAGGGTAATATTTTAGATTTTATGTCGATTTTATTCCCAACAATAAGTTTTATTTTAAATTACAATCATTCTTATCCTCTTGAAGAAATATGGAATTAAAAAGATATATCTTAAAAACAAATCAAAATATTTGTATTCAATAAAACAAATCATGACTATATTGTATTAGGAATTATCTTTTTTCTACGGATTAGGATAAATTTCTTTGGCACTTTATTTATAGAGTTTTTTTTATTTCTCTGATAAGTAGAAATGGAGAACTTTTTTTAATACTCGGTATTAAAAATTCCAGGTTGTACTTGTACTGTCTACAATAATCTCCTTAACTTAATTAGTAAGAAGGCACCTGTCTTCTGACCCCGAGGTTGCGGTCTCGTTTGTATCTTCTTATTTTTTTCGAAAAAAGAATATTAGTTCGGCCTTCACTTCAGTTATCTTTAAAAATCTTTCTGGTTAGTTCTAAGAGATATTCACTTAAAACTATCAACAAATCCGTCAGGTTGTTCTATAAACAACAAAAGCATAATTCAGTTCAATAATATAATGATAATTTGAAATTATCATATTGAAATAAAATCTCGGTTTCCCAAAAGAATGTAATCAATTGCTCTTTCAAAAGTTGTTAACTTCTGGTGCATACTAACAACGGTTTTCAAATGTAGTTTTAAGGGTCTTTGATGAAAACTACTCAATTACAAAATGTATCTTTCAAGTACGAAAAATGATCTATGTTCAATCAATACATACAAACCATCAGTCAGTTTCCCCGTCCCGGAAGGAAGAAAGGGCAGAGCGTCAGACTTTCATATCGCGACACACAACTTTTGCCTATTGGACATACATATACCTTCTTATAAAGCTCGTCCAATTTCTACATTTTAAATTTATTTCTTTTGTAATATCATTCACTTGATCAAATCTACAACCCAAAATCTAATGGTGTTCTTAACCAGAAGAAAATTTTCCTTAACCAGTATAGACGACGTCCGTGACCTGGTGGTAAGACGCTTGTCAATCCGGAGGTTGCGGATTCGATCCCCGCTGGAACCCAGATTTTTTTTAAAATGGGGTGCCAGTCTGGTTTTCCCTTAGGGCCCATTAAAACATATTTCTGTTGGAAAATATTATCACATGGCAATAAACTCGCCAGGTTAAATACGAAAATATTTAAAAACTTAGAAAAAGAAGATTGACAAATAAGGGTTAGTTTATTAAAAGTATTGAGAAGCACTGTTCGAAAGGGATATATTAAATATTGACAGGAATATTCAGGGCACGTTCTATAAGGTACGTAACCCCTTGGGAGATTGATGGCCATATCATATTTGATCGCAATATCCAACCAAAGATAAACCCATAGTTTACACGGGAACCTACCACTGCCATGGAAACGATTTACTTGAAATATCATATAATAAGATCAACTTGATATGAATTAACATCTGTTTGATAAATCAGCATGCCTTATCAATCTTCCTTGATACGAAAATAAACATTATGAATAAACTTACATCGAATCGAATCCAGTGAATTTTCTTAAATACAGCTTCTATAAATAAAATGATGACTGAATTTTAAACTTTGACTCGACGCCTGGCATAAATTCATCCTAGAAATGAAGATTTAATTTTTGATGGCGAGAGTTGGCTGTGTTTGAGACACTATTGTAATAGAACATATTCTGTTTTATCAATGAACGTAATTAATTCACTCAGCATTGATACCTCCCTAATTTGGATAAATAGGCATGAAAAAAAATTGCATAAAAATGCAAATAAGAGTTAACCTAGACCAATCATATAGTACGTCTAGATATGAACACTCCCATAGTACCGAAAATATTACGCAATGAAGCAATATGTTTTGAGAACCTAAAATGTTTAAAACCATTTTGTGGGATAAAGATTTTCCTGCGATTTCCTAAAAATACTATCATGAAATGACATTGCCAATTGGCTGTGAAAATTCCGATATCAATTTCAGCAAAATGAGAAATAAACGACAGCTCATTACAGTTTGGACGAATAAACTACTTGTGAAGGCTACATGACGGAGATAAAATTATATGTATACATATTATATTAAAGTTGGGAAATATGAATTAAATCACTGCATTATGTTTTCAAATCAGCATTAAATTTTCTTTGACAATTCATTGCTTAGTGATGTAAATTGTAAGGTATTTACTTTTATTTGAAACTTTCTAAAGATCAAAATATTATTTTATATTGAAATAATTTGTTTTTTTTTTATTATTTAAATAATAAACATTTCTTTTCAAAAATATTATAATAATTGATCTCAAGTTTTTGCTCCCTGTTCGACAATGAAGTTAATTTTTTATTGTGCTTAAAGCTTCTTCCTTAATCAGTTTCACATGCTATAAAATTGGTGAAAAAGGCTTTCGCTCTTATTTTTGTACATGGTGAACATTCACTACATGTTAGCTTTCAGGATCATGTTAGCAACTACAATACTTCGTTAAACTATACGAATATATTACTAAACCACGCAGGTTTACAAATATGTATATATTGAGAGAAGCCTCTTTTGTATTTAAAAATATTAATGTGCTTACACAAATTTAAATTCAAAAGTCAAATAAAAAAACTTCCCTTATATATTTACTAACGAAACATTTCAGTCAAAGATTGTTCAGAAAAATACGATATATAATACGATATAACACAGCTAAAACAAAATCCATTCAATAAATTATTATGACAAAAAATGCGATTGTTGTTTAACCAAAAGCAAAATAAAATGCAAATTTTTATTTCTCTAGTTTCATTCCCAGCATTACTCATTTTCGAATAATGGCAGACATATTCTACGGAGTGGATTGTAACGACTCCAAGTAGAAATGGATCGTTTGAATAATTCAAGTAAACACGGGTTGACTTTTGCAAAAGGCTATCTTCCATTTGTTTTTCTATACGGTATTGAAGTTTGTTGTTCGTTTTGGGAAACATTTATGTAAAATTACAGGCACTCTTTGATTATTTGAAATAATATACATTTATTGTACGTAGGTACTATATACACAAGCACTCTCACGAGATGTTTTAATTCGTAGATGCTGTATTTTGATTTGTAATGAGCAAATTGTTGCACTTCAACATACACACAGTTTTGTAAAATCAAAAGTCGAGTTCTGATTTCAAAGACATACACATTTTATAGCAATATGCAGGTTTTA
Organism: Odontocerum albicorne; assembly: GCA_949825065.1. Taxonomy (NCBI): domain Eukaryota; kingdom Metazoa; phylum Arthropoda; class Insecta; order Trichoptera; family Odontoceridae; genus Odontocerum; species Odontocerum albicorne. The sequence continues at coordinate 17,187,857 of OX463842.1, read as the reverse complement.
ATACTACCGATATACGTGTGTTGATGTCATAAATAAAATCGTATATCATCTTTCGTTCGTAATATTATCGAATTTCCTTAGGATGAATATGAAACTTACACAAATATTATTCGTTGAGTTTCAAAATATAATTCCTTAATAAACTTCATTGTTCTAGATTCATCAAAACTAAATATTTAGAAAATGGGATGTCAATTACAGGTTAATGCTTGTTGGAATATATAAAAATAGGGAAGAAGATATAGGAATGTAGGATTATCAATTCCCAGTTTTCATTGAGTTGGACTTTTTTAGTACCGTGCTGCAAGTTTTATTGGTTGGATATTATTTTTTACTTCATACACATGTTTCGATCGATTACCACCTGTCGGAAGGTTTGATAGTAAGTATGAAAATAAATACCTTGTAGAATGGTATTTATTTTCACTCATGCCCAAGTTCGTTATAAAACTAACATCTTCCGCAAAGATAGACCGCATTTTTATTTTATTTTTAATTTATAAGTATATTAAAATTTGAGTACAGGAATACGGGGTAACATGTTCCAAACGGCTCTCCAAAGTACACTGCTTTATTACTTACGCTACCATCATCTCTTTATTGCAATAAAAATATTATTGTTTCTTGAATTAACTGCATTAAAATGAAATTAAATGTATGTTGAGTTGACACTGTTTATCATTCACAGAACTATGCCTGGTAACCATGTTTGATTGTTATTTTTTCATGATTTGTAAAAAAAAGTGTTAGAAAATATTGTGTGATAGAATAGAAACAGTAAAATTGTATATTTTTTCCTTTCTGTTAAGTGAAATCTGTGATATGTTATCATCAAAACTGCCACTCTTGAGATGTCGACTCACAACAACCTTTCCTTTTTCATGTGGAACGACTGCCAGCAGGTATTTCATACAACACCACGTATGGAATTATTGTTACCCATCCTTGTTGTCTACTTCTTCGGTTTTTACCCTATCTCACAATATCTTCTAACTCACATATATCTCAGATACGGGAGCTCCTAACTCTTTCTCTTAGTATTTTGCCTTCAATGGCTCTCAGGGCTGTATTTTTCATATAAATTTAATTTAACAGTTTTACTGATCCTTTTTTCGTGAACTTAACAAACCTTTGCCTGTACCTTAAGCCTAGATGTTTTCTGCAGAATGTGTTTCATTTCTTGCTGCCGTTTCCCGCGGTCGAATTTATTTTTCACTCCTGGTCCCGGGGAGTTATATCAATAAAACAATACTTTGATTTACATTATTATTCTATTCCGTGCACTGCATCATTCATGAGGACGCCGAACGTGGCCACTCCATGCTTTTTTATTGACTTGCTTATCAATCGCGTCCAAGTCATATAAGAAACATTAGGGTTCCTTAAGACTTATTTGCCTTAAAAAAATAACGATTACCATATCCAATTTTATGTTTCGTTTTATGCCCCTCAACGTACTCGATTTGATGATGTGGACGTATTGAAGAACGTGGATAAAGAACCACAGGGCTAGGCTCGAAACTCGCTGTCCGTCAACGTACCTGTTTATTATACTACCATACATGAAGAGGCAACAACACTCGACTGTTACTTGACGAACCCTTTTACCAACTAGATAGGTTTTTATATTTTCATTTATGTATCATTAAGAATCAAACCCGAAACTCACAGGTGGTAGTTAAGCTTCTTATCAACTAGGACATGGAGGTAGTCGTTCATATAAGGCCGAATATAAATTTTCAGACACATATCCATGAGATAAGTTTTTAAAGAATGAAGTGATTTTTTGTCGAAGTCTATCTTGTCTGCCTGCCCCAAAAGGAGTAAAGTGAAGTGATTTGTGTATATAACATAATATGTAAAATAGTCAAGCTCTCCAAGAAAAGAGTAGCAGCCGACATTACATCCTTCACAAGTTAGCTAGGATTAGTTGGGGCTGTAGCGTGCCTACTCTGTATACGATAGCGATGGCCTTATTATATTTTATGACAGAATTATGCCTCCATTTAGTTTAGAAGCATCCACAGAAACCTTATTGCTACTCCGTTCAGACATTACACATTGTCAATATCACTCTAAAATCAACTACTTTGGCATGGCTTTCGATTCTTAGAAACTTGCAACCTCCTAATCCACAACGCAAAAATGTCATAATGGAAAGTACCACAAGGTGTCTAAATGGCATGCTGTCAATTCACATGGATGATTCTGATGACCTTTCTGGATCGAAAGACAATTTTCGACTCACCAGATACTTAACGACAGCAATGGAAATGATAGTAACTTGTTCTTCTAAGAATTTTAACTACCACAAAGATTAAGTCTACGCTGAAGAGTCCTAGATGTAGGTATGGTTTCTTTTTTTTCACTTTGCATAGGTGAGATTTATTTGATTCACCTCTGTGTTCGTGTGGAATGGTCTGCACTGTCGGTCACATTGTGAAAGAGTGTATATTCGTTTCAGCCTACTTCTGACGCTGTGTCATGGTCGATAAAACCTGAACTTCCGACTGTGAGAAAACTAGAGAAGTAGAAGGTAAAATGGTTAAAAAGATCCCTATATAAATATTTGCTTAGGTTTTTAACATTTTAGTCTGTAAATTTAATTTTTTTGCAAATGGCCTTGATATAGTTTGATTAAATTTGAATAGTGGGCGATTTTTCTCGTTCGCATAGATACCCTTGGAAGCTGCGCTGGCAATTTTTCATTCTTGGAAAGCCTTGCCAATAATTCGTGACCTGTCAAATTTCACGTTTCCAGTTGATTTGACTTTAGACACATTTCCGTATTTGAAATAAAGCGGATGAAATTATGTTTCCTATTAATTTTATTTTTAATGGAAAATAATTTCATATATATTTTTTTAGCAATAAATTTATAAATAAAAAATAATCAAATTTTGATATGATTCGGTATACGATAAAAAAACTCTATTCAGACACAACAAATTTTGTTTCTTTTTATTTGCTATTTTTACCTGTCATATTTTTTACATTGAAAGTTTAAAGATTAAATGAAATCAATAATTTTATTTATTTATTTATTATTACACTTGACAAATAATATACATAATTTGCGAAAAAACAACACGTTATTTAATTTGGACAAAGACGTTCACGGCTTTTGAAAATCTACATCATATTTTTTTATTATTATTATTACACATGACAAGAAATATACAGGTAATTTGATTTGGATATACAATTTTAATGGATCTGGGTTTGTTGCCTTTCATTTGTCGTATCCCCAGTAAACTAGGCTTTTGCCTGTATCTCACTGAGGATATTAAGCATGAAAAAATTAATCGACACTTCTTTCCGATTTTTGATTACACAAAAACAAAACCCCGTGGCACATTCTCATCAACCTGACAAACAGTGACATTCAATTACAACTGGAAACATCATGCGAAATCAAATTCCTCACACATCATCACTACAGAAAGACCAAAAATGTTCATCCCATAATATACCGCACACAATCATAAAAATAAAAACAAAAATATACTGAAACACAAATATAAAACAACAAAAATTAAAACAACAAAAAGAAACCCACACTAGTTAATGTTAACGAACTATGAGATCTAATCGGTAAGACCACTGTTAGCCAACTTGGGGGTAATGGATTCGATTCCGTTAAATTTTTTTCCTGCCTGGTTTCCTGTCTGGTTTTCACTAAAGGTCTCATTAGCATAACTTCTGGATGGCTTGAAGAGATTGCCACATGGCAATAAAAACGCAGGTTGTATTATATTATATTGTATTATATTATATTATATTATATTCTATTATATTATATTATATTATATTATATTATATTATATTATATTATATTATATTATATTATATTATATTATATTATATTATATTATATTATATTATATTATATTATATTATATTATATTATATTATATTATATTATATTATATTATATTATATTATATTATATTATATTATATTATATTATATTATATTATATTATATTATATTATATTATATTATATTATATTATATTATATTATATTATATTATATTATATTATATTATATTATATTATATTATATTATATTATATTATATTATATTATATTATATTATATTATATTATATTATATTATATTATATTATATTATATTATATTATATTATATTATATTATATTATATTATATTATATTATATTATATTATATTATATTATATTATATTATATTATATTATATTATATTATATTATATTATATTATATTATATTATATTATATTATATTATATTATATTATATTATATTATATTATATTATATTATATTATATTATATTATATTATATTATATTATATTATATTATATTATATTATATTATATTATATTATATTATATTATATTATATTATATTATATTATATTATATTATATTATATTATATTATATTATATTATATTATATTATATTATATTATATTATATTATATTATATTATATTATATTATATTATATTATATTATATTATATTATATTATATTATATTATATTATATTATATTATATTATATTATATTATATTATATTATATTATATTATATTATATTATATTATATTATATTATATTATATTATATTATATTATATTATATTATATTATATTATATTATATTATATTATATTATATTATATTATATTATATTATATTATATTATATTATATTATATTATATTATATTATATTATATTATATTATATTATATTATATTATATTATATTATATTATATTATATTATATTATATTATATTATATTATATTATATTATATTATATTATATTATATTATATTATATTATATTATATTATATTATATTATATTATATTATATTATATTATATTATATTATATTATATTATATTATATTATATTATATTATATTATATTATATTATATTATATTATATTATATTATATTATATTATATTATATTATATTATATTATATTATATTATATTATATTATATTATATTATATTATATTATATTATATTATATTATATTATATTATATTATATTATATTATATTATATTATATTATATTATATTATATTATATTATATTATATTATATTATATTATATTATATTATATTATATTATATTATATTATATTATATTATATTATATTATATTATATTATATTATATTATATTATATTATATTATATTATATTATATTATATTATATTATATTATATTATATTATATTATATTATATTATATTATATTATATTATATTATATTATATTATATTATATTATATTATATTATATTATATTATATTATATTATATTATATTATATTATATTATATTATATTATATTATATTATATTATATTATATTATATTATATTATATTATATTATATTATATTATATTATATTATATTATATTATATTATATTATATTATATTATATTATATTATATTATATTATATTATATTATATTATATTATATTATATTTTATTAAGCTACGGGTTATCTCGCAAATTTTACAAAGGGTTCAACATAGGTGTTCTCATACAGAGCCTTTGTTTTTACTGACATTAGATTTCCTTCTCACCAAATTTGATATATTTGATCTAACTATACGTTTTTTGGTCTTCCTTTATGACGCCTCCTACTCACGTTCGCTTTGATTTTTTGTCAGCCTTTCATGACTTATTCAGTTCACATTCTCATATCACCTCGGGGTACTCTTTGTCATTTTACTTAATAAATATATCAGCGTTTGCTCTTATTATGAAACAGCGAAAGTTAGTCTGTTTTGTTTGAATCCTGAGTCGACAAAGGTAATTTGTCATCAAATTCGTTTTAGTTTATTTTCTTAAAAACATTTCTAAAAATGATCAACATATGCTCGGTTTCTTTTTTGTATTACAAATAATCGATGTTTTGTGTTTTGTTTATTTTTCTTATTTCGTATAGTGACCCTGGTATTTGTAATTTGGATATATTAAAGAACGTGGTCGGATGGCAACATTCCGTTCCGGTGAAGAAGGCTTCCGAGTTAACACTTCTCGAGTAGGCATATAAATCGCGATTCGTAATTGTTAGCGTTGGCACCACTATTGTACGTAAAGAGGCAACAACACTCGCACACGTATTCATGCATGCAAGTGTTTTTACTTGACAAACTCTTTGACCAGACTTAGGCCTTTTTTGGGTAAAATCAGGAATCAAACCCGAATCAACTAGGTCACGGAGGTCACTCGCGTTTTGATATCTTAGAAAATGTTGCAGCTTATTTTGAAAGAATTATTAAACATGTAAAACTGAGTAAATTTTTTTAAAATCTTTGATTAAATTATGTATCATAACTCTCGACTCCAATCGAAATTATCAAAAAGACGAGCCTTAGGGATCTCTCGATCAAAGAATATGGCAAACCAGGCTCTCCACAAAACAATCAACCTCAACTTGGAGGAACATCGCCACGGGAGATGGTTGTTTGCTTCAAACTAGAAACTCTCGAAGGAATCTGCGTTATGAAGTCAACATATGGTTTATAAGACACGTCACGGTTGACTTCAAAAGTAACTCGATATCGTTAATCAAATTTAATAACGACATAAATGAAAGTCTTTCGCTTGTATAAAATAAGATTAAGTGCACTTAGTTTGAACATGAGAGTTGTACAAGTGTTAAGTGATATTAGTTTTACAATGTAAATGGTAAGCAAGATAATGAATATCACTCTGAGATGCCATGTGAACATGAAACGACCAAATGAAAAAAGACTAACAAAATAAAAATACCTTGCAAATCTGAGTGGAAAGTATGGTTGGATCAAGTTAATAATATTTTGCATGAAAAAAAAGTTAGTAGTAAGATAAATCGTAGAATATGTATGGATGTAGAAGGGGTGAAATATGTATTTCAAGAAATGAAAGTCTAGCACTCTGTCCTTTCTGCCTACCCCGGCAAGGAAGTGGTGTGATGGTATGTACGAGTGTAAATGTATGTTGTCAAAAATACAAATTGTCCACGGCTGTTATATAATAATAATTAGCATTTATGCAAAATAACTAGTTTGACATTTAGGCCATGAATATCTGAATTTATGTTATTTTAAACACAAATGCTGCCTTTTACTAATACGTATAGCGCCATTAAGCAACAAAAATAGAGCTAAATAAAATTGTGTAAAGCAAAAGGCCGCAGTTGACTAAGCTTATCAATAGTCTAGGAACTCTGATCTCGTTGCCATCGGAACTTTGATTTTGGTTTGATCTGTCAAGACTGTGTGTTTGCCGAAGTTCAACAGCGTTTACAAAATAAACCAATACAGGCACGCGTCTTCTATCTAAGAGATAGATGAGAATCATACTCGATCACGAGGGATAGCCTATGGGTAAACATTTCCCGCTTTTGATATGTACTTCTTTCTTTCTCAGAGTTGCCCTTACACGTAACACGACTTCTCCAGTTAGGTCACAGGGTCTGGTGTTAGATTGTGTTTTAAAAAATACATAATCTTCTATCTCAGATGGTGATACAAATCATGGAGAACTTTGGTCTTCAACATGGAGAACTTGAGCCCTCAGGACGATTTTTCTTCAAGCTGATCGGTATCTCGCTTTACATTTCCTTTCTTTCTCCCCTCCCAGTCTCCTAAGATCTTGCTGGACATTATCGAAAACTATCTGTCTCGGTCTGGCAAGTGGGCATCTTTCATACTGTAAGACATTAATAAAGATCTGATTTGATCATGTCAACTGTAATCTGCTTACATGGTCTACCCATGCCAACCTATGCGTCCTTACATCGCAGCTTAAATGTAGTTGGCGTGTTAATTTTCGATTTTCTTCGTAAGATATAAATTTATTCTCTCTTGCAACACGTTTAAAACCAAATCATTTCTTAAAGATTATTATTTTTATAACTTCACTATAGAATCGGGTTGCTTAACAGAAGCAGCTTATTCAGAAGTAGAAATCTTTAATAATTGTTTTACAAAAAAATATATAATCATTGGATGAATCATTAGGAAATAACAATAATATATGCTTCTGTGCAATCATGACATGCATTGCCTGTTTCTTTGTCATAACAAGCATCGTTAAGAAGGCTTCCTAATTAGCTCAACAAAAAATAAGGAAGATAAGGGACACCAATGTCGCTAATAAGAGCTCCATTTGTTTATTCAGCATGAAAAGCTCAAATTCATATGTAAAATGGTCTAAAATTAAAACCAGCCTGGAAGTAAATCACCCAAAAATCAAACAATCGATAAACTTGTAAATCATTATTGACATGCTGGCTCTAAACACTTTTCGACATCATTTACCCTGAATTTATTTTATGACACATGAAATATAAAACAGCGACATATACTATAAGTTATCTATTTATTATTGTATGAGTTTTCTAAGAATTATATGTACCATTGAAAATTATATGTACCATCTCTTTATGTTTCAGAATACTAGAAAGTTAGTTGCTCGAATAAACAAAAACGTGTTACTCATGTGCCCTAGATATATATATACACAACGAAAGCAGAAGAAGAAACCAATGGAGAGGGGCAGGTAGCAAGGCCTTGTATTTATGGTGGAACCCTTATTCTTCCAGAAAAAAGGAATAAAAATAAACATGAAAAAAATATATTGACAAAATATACATTTGTTTTTATTTTCAACTCGCTGTACCCGGCCACGGTTGCTGTGGCTCAGTCTGGTTAAATGGAAAATAAAAACAAGATTAAGCACATGTTTCTAATATGTTTAATTTCACAATGCTTGTCGGTATACAATATTTTTGACGTCTATCAGCCACTCTCAGTCTGTCGCGTTCATTCTGTTGAGAACGAAACAGATCTAAATCTGCAGAACGCGATCGCCGTGCTCGCAACCGTTCATCTTCAAGTCTGGCTGCACGTTGCTGTGCTGCTTCCTCGGCATTTTGATGAACTAAAGCAGATCGATTGCACTGAAAAAGAAGAAAGAAAGTTATAACAAAAACATATATGAGGCAATGAAATTCGTTCTAGTTTCATATCAGCCGGCACCTTTCCGTTCCCAATTTCCAGCAATTGTTGTGAGAATATCTCAGCTGATCGATCGCCTGTCGCGTTCATTCTGTTGAGAACGAAGCAGATCTGAAACTGCACAACGCGATCGCCGTGCTCGCAACCGTGCATCCTCAAGCCTGGCTGCACGTCGCTCTGCTGCTTCCTCGGCATTTTGATGAACTAAACAGATCGATTGCACTGAAAAGAAAGAAAGAAAGTTAGAACAAAAACATATAAAATTGCGAAACATTAAAAAATAAACTGAATAATATTGTTAAGTTAGACGTCTTTGTTCTTGGCGGCAAGAATAGCTTGTTCACTCAGCCAATTGTTCGATTTATAAAAAAACTATTCGATTTGTAAAAGAATCGATTTTACCCCATCCCTTTGTGACATGACGTTTTAAACGCCGCACGACTTATTCTAGACTTTCTGAAGTATAAAGCAGATCGATTGCACTGAAAAAGAAAAAAGAAAGTTATAACAAAAACATATAAAATTGTGAAACATTAAAAAAGGAACTGAATAATATTGTTAAGTTCGTAGACGTCTTTGTTCTTGGCGGCAAGAATAGCTTGTTCACTCAGCCAATCGTGATTCTTAATTACAAAAACTAACTTTAATGATAAATTAATACATCTTGTTACAAATTAGCAAAAATGTGACAGTTTGTAAAAATCAAATAATATTCGGTGACGTTTGTCAAAAGTCACTACGTTAGTCCTCATTGGCTAGGGATGGGGTATTCAATAGTTGGTTTTTCGGTTTTTTTATACCAAAAATGAAATGTTCGTAATTAGTATTAATTCATTGTGGATCTTGGCCTATTTAAAGATAGTAACGAATCATACAATACATTAGAAAGACAGTATAATGAAAATTAGGAATTAAAACGTCAGTTTAGAGAAAAACAATTGCTCGATTTATAAAAAATATTCGATTTGTAAAAAAAAACGATTTTACCCCATCGCTTTGTGACTTGACGTTTTAAACGCCGCACGACTCATCCTAGACTTTCTGAAGTATAAAGCAGATCGATTGCACTGAAAAAGAAGAAAGAAAATTACAACAAAAACATATAAAATTGCGAAACATTAAAAAAAGAAAATACATGAACTAAAAAACCAAGAAAAAACTTTCGGATATTAGAGATTTTCTATTACCGAACATTTACATTTTTATTTATATATATATATTTAGTATTTATTATTAAATATTTAATATTCGAAATCAAAATGAAAATAAATCAAAATCTATATTGCGTATGTTGCCGTCACGTTCAACAGGGGCGCTCCCATTATTTCGTCTGTTTTATATACCTTTTTATATTTTTTATTTGATATTTATTATTTAATATTTAATTATTTAATATTTAATTATTTAATATTTCATTATTTCATATTTATTATTTAATATTGAATATTCGAAATCAAAGTAAAACTGTCAAAATTTCAAAGGAATCCGTGAAGAACTTTCGAAGATTGGAGAGTTTTAATTAACGAACATTTACATTTTATTTATATATAGTAGATATTTCATATTTTTTATTTAATATTTCATTATTTAATATTAATTTCAAAACGTCGAAAATGCAATGTGACATAACTGTCAATATGAATTGTTTAGTTTGCGTGTGTCGCTGCATGGGGTGCTCCCGTTATTTCGTATGTTTTATATACTTTTTTATATACAACCGTATATAAAAAAAAATAAACATGTTTGTACACGAATGCAACCTTTTGTCAAAATTTCAAAGCAATCGGTGAAGAACTTTTGGAGATTAGAGATTTTCTATTAACAAACATTTACATTTTTATTTATATATACTAAATATACCCAGCCACGCGTTGCTGTGGCTCAGTCTGGTTAAATGGAAAAGAAATAAAAGAGAAAGCACACGTTTCAATTATGTTTAATTTCACAATGCTTGTGGGTATACAATATTTTTGATATCTTTCAGCAACTCTAAGTCTGTTGCGTTTATCGCCGTGATTTGAATTCAAATGAAAGATCGATTGCACTGAAAAAGCAGAAAGAAAGTTATAACAAAAACAATAAGAAAATTGCTGCTTCCTCAACATTTTGATGAAGTAAAGCAGGCTGATTGCACTGAAAACGAAGAAAGAAAGTTAAAACATATAAAATTGTAAAACAATAAAAAAGGAACTGAGCAGCGTAAAAGTTTGTTTTAATTTTCAGTTTTTTTGCCATATTTCCACGGGTACTTCTGATGTACCACTAAATAATTTATTTATTTAATTAACGACACAACAGTGTATTTATATACAAATGAACATGTGACAGGTTATACAAGTAGGTACTTGAAAATATTGAAATATGGCAAAATTGACTGATATTTCGAGTGAAAAGTATGAAATTTTCCTATATAACTTATAAATCTGGACTTAAGATAATGAAATATGGCAAAATTAGCGGTTTGGGACAAGAACACGAAAACTCGTAGAACAAATCATATTCATGTAGGGATTTTGTACATACTATATATTCGTAATCTTGGTCGTCAATGCTAGTTTTTCGGGTGAAAAGTATGAAGTTTCGGTGTATTACTTATAAATCTGGACTTAAAATATTGAAATATTGCAAAATTTGACGTTTGGGATGAAAAATACGAAAACTCGTAGAACAAATAATATTCCTTTCGTGATTTTTTACATATACATATTCGTCAACTTGGTCGTCAATGGCCATATTTCGAGTGAAAAGTATGAAATTTCCGAATATTACTTATTAATCTGGAATTAAAATAATGAAATATCGCCAAATCAGAGGTTTGGTACAAAAACAACAAAACTCGTAGAACAAATCATATTCATGTCGGAATTGTGTACATATATTCGTAATCTTAGTCGTCAATGCTAGTTTTTCGGGTGAAAAGTATGAAGTTTCCGTGTATTACTATCAAATGTTCACAGATGTTTAGGAGGTTTTACGTTTTATGTTATAATCAACGTCAATCCGTTTCAACTACACTTTTTTCTTGATTCATTAAGATTCTTACATTTTTGTACGAAAAAATGGTATTTTGTAAGTCAAAAGTAGTAAAATTCAAATAAACTTGAAAATATATAAATATTGCAAAATTTGACGTTTGAAGTGAAAAATACGAAAACTCGTAGAACAAATAATATTCCTGTTGGGATTTTGTACATATATTCGTAATCTTGGTCGTCAATGCTAGTTTTTCAGGTGAACAGTATGAAGGTTCCGTGTATTACTTATAAACCTGGACTTAAAATATTGAAATATTGCAAAATTTGACGTTTGGGACGAAAAATACGAAAACTCATAGAACAAATAATATTCCTTTCGTGATTTTTTACATTAATTCGTAAACTTGGTCGTCAATGGCCATATTTCGAGTGAAAAGTATGAAATTTCCGTATATTACTTTTAAATCTTTAATTAAAATAAGGAAATATCGCCAAATCAGAGGTTTGGTACAAAAACAACAAAACTCGTAGAACAAATCATATTCATACCGGGATTGTGTACATATATTCGTAATCATGGTCATCAATGCTAGTTTTTCGGGTGAAAAGTATGAAGTTTCCGTGTATTACTTATAAACCTGGACTTAAAATATTGAAATATTGCAAAATTTGACGTTTGGGACGAATAATACGAAAACTCGTATAACAAATAATATTCATTTAGGGATTTTTTACATACCAGTATATTCGTCAACTTGGTCGTCAATTGCCATATTTCGAGGGAAAAGTATGAAATTTACGTATATCACATATAAATTTGGAATTAAAATAATGAAATATATCAAAATCAGATATGTGGTACAAAAACAACAAAACTCGTAGAACAAATCATATTCATGTCGGAATTGTGTACATATAAAATTGTAAAACATTAAAAAAGGAACTGAGCAGCGAAAAAGTTTGTTTTAATTTTCAGTTTTTTGCCATATTTCCACGGGTACTTCTGATGTACCACCAAATAATTTATTTATTTAATTAACGACACAACAGTGTATTTATATACAAATGAACATGTGACAGGTTATACAAGTAGGTACTTGAAAATATTGAAATATGGCAAAATTGACTGATATTTCGAGTGAAAAGTATGAAATTTCCCTATATAACTTGTAAATCTGGACTTAAGATAATGAAATATCGCAAAATTAGCGGTTTGGGACAAGAACACGAAAACTCGTAGAACAAATCATATTCATGTAGGGATTTTGTACATACTATATATTCGTAATCTTGGTCATCAATGCTAGTTTTTCGGGTGAAAAGTATGAAGTTTCGGTGTATTACTTATAAATCTGGACTTAAAATATTGAAATATTGCAAAATTTGACGTTTGGGATGAAAAATACGAAAACTCGTAGAACAAATAATATCCCTTTCGTGATTTTTTACATATACATATTCGTCAACTTGGTCGTCAATGGCCATATTTCGAGTGAAAAGTATGAAATTTCCGTATATTACTTATAAATCTGGAATTAAAATAATGAAATATCGCAAAATCAGAGGTTTGGTACATAAACAACAAAACTCGTAGAACAAATCATATTCATACCGGGATTGTGTACATATATTCGTAATCTTGGTCGTCAATGCTAGTTTTTCGGGTGAAAAGTATGAAGTTTCCGTGTTTTACTTATAAACCGGGACTTAAAATATTGAAATATTGCAAAATTTGACGTTTGGGACGAATAATACGAAAACTCGTAGAACAAATAATATTCATTTAGTGATTTTTTACATACCAGCATATTCGTCAACTTGGTCGTCAATGGCCATATTTCGAGGGAAAAGTATGAAATTTACGTATATAACATATAAATTTGGAATTAAAATAATGAAATATTGCAAAATCAGAGATGTGGTACAAAAACAACAAAACTCGTAGAACAAATCATATTCATGTCGGAATTGTGTACATATATATATTCGTAATCTTCGTCGTCAATGCTAGTTTTTCGGGTGAAAAGTATGAAGTTTCCGTGTATTACTTATAAATCTGGACTTAAAATATTGAAATATTGCAAAATTTGACGTTTAGGACAAAAAATACGAAAACTCGCAGAACAAATAAAATTCCTTTCGGGATTGTTTACATATATTCGTAAACTTGTTCGTCAATGGCCATATTTCGAGTGAAAAGTATGAAATTTTCGTATATTACTATTAAATCTTTAATTAAAATAAGGAAATATCGCAAAATCAGAGGTTTGGTACAAAAACAACAAATCATATTCATGTCGGGATTGTGTACATATATTCGTAATCTTGGTCGTCAATGCTAGTTTTTCAGGTGAAAAGTATGAAGAAAAAATGGTATTTTGTAAGTCAAGAGTAGTAAAATTCAAATATACTTGAAAATATATAAATATGGTCAAATTTGACATTTGAAGCGAATAATACGAAACCTCGTAGAACAAATAATATTCCTGTCGGGATTTTGTACATATATTCGTAATCTTGGTCGTCAATGCTGGTTTTTCGGGTGAAAAGTATGAAGTTTCCGTGTATTACTATGAAATGTTCACAGATGTTAGGGAGGTTTTACGTTTTATGTTATAATCAATGCGTTTCAACTACACTTTTTTCTTGATTCATTAAGATTCTTACATTTTTGTATGAAAAAATGGTATTTTGTAAGTCAAAAGTAATAAAATTCAAACATACTTGAAAATATATGAATATTGCAAAATTTGAAGTTTGAAGCAAAAAATACGAAAACTCGTAGAACAAATAATACTCCTGTCGGGATTTTGTACATATATTCGTAATCTTGGTCGTCAATGCTAGTTTTTCGGGTGAAAAGTATGAAGTTTCCGTGTATTACTTATAAACCTGGGTTTAAAATATTGAAATATTGCAAAATTTGACGTTTGGGACGAATAATACGAAAACTCGTAGAACAAATAATATTCATTTAGTGATTTTTTACATACCAGTATATTCGTCAACTTGGTCGTCAATGGCCATATTTCGAGTGAAAAGTATGAAATTTCCGTATATTACTTTTAAATCTGGAATTAAAATAATGAAATATCGCAAAATCAGAGGTTTGGTACATAAACAACAAAACTCGTAGAACAAATCATATTCGTACCGGGATTGTGTACATATATTCGTAATCTTGGTCGTCAATGCTAGTTTTTCGGGTGAAAAGTATGAAGTTTCCGTGTTTTACTTATAAACCTGGACTTAAAATATTGAAATATTGCAAAATTTGACGTTTGGGACGAAAAATACGAAAACTTTTAGAACAAATAATATTCATTAAGTGATTTTTTACATACCAGTATATTCGTCAACTTGGTCGTCAATGGCCATATTTCGAGGGAAAAGTATGAAATTTACGTATATTACATATAAATTTGGAATTAAAATAATGAAATATTGCAAAATCAGAGGTTTGGTACAAAAACAACAAAACTCATAGAACAAATCATATTCATGTCGGGATTGTGTCGGGATTCGTAACCTTGGTCGTCAATGCTAGTTTTTCGGGTGAAAAGTATGAAGTTTCCGTGTATTACTTATAAACCTGGACTTAAAATATTGAAATATGGCAAAATTTGACGTTTGGGACGAAAACTCGTAGAACAAATAATATTTCTTTCGTTATTTTTTACATTTATTCGTAAACTTGTTCGTCAATGGCCATATTTCGAGTGAAAAGTATGAAATTTCCGTATATTACTATTAAATCTTTAATTAAAATAAGGAAACATCGCAAAATCAGGGGTTTGGTACAAAAACAACAAATCATATTCATGTCGGGATTGTGTACATATAATATATTCGTAATCTTGGTCGTCAATGCTAGTTTTTCGGGTGAAAAGTATGAAGTTTCCGTGTATTACTATCAAATGTTCACAAATGTTTAGGAGGTTTTACGTTTTATGTTATAATCAACGTCAATGCGTTTCAACTACACTTTTTTCTTGATTCATTAAGATTCTTAAATTTTTGTACGAAAAAATGGTATTTTGTAAGTCAAGAGTAGTAAAATTCAAATATACTTTAAAATATATAAATATGGTCAAATTTGACATTTGAAGCGAATAATACGAAACCTCGTAGAACAAATAATATTCCTGTCGGGATTTTGTACATATATTCGTAATCTTGGTCGTCAATGCTTGTTTTTCGGGTGAAAAGTATGAAGTTTCCGTGTAATACTTATAAACCTGGACTTAAAATATTGAAATATTGCAAAATTTGACGTTTGGGACGAATAATACGAAAACTCGTAGAACAAATAATATTCATTTAGTGATTTTTTACATACCAGTATATTCGTCAACTTGGTCGTCAATGGCCATATTTCGAGGTAAAAGTATGAAATTTACGTATATTACATATAAATTTGGAATTAAAATAATAAAATATTGCAAAATCAGAGATGTGGTACAAAAACAACAAAACTCGTAGAACAAATCATATTCATGTCGGAATTGTGTACATATATTCGTAATCTTCGTCGTCAATGCTAGTTTTTCGGGTGAAAAGTATGAAGTGTGCCGTGGTATCGTATCTATCGTGAGGGAAGCGTGGGTGGTAGGGTTGAGGTGCTAAATTCGCTATTGCATGACATTTTGGAAGGCCATTTCCCACTCAGGAGGAAAACTTTTTACCGCTCGCGTAGTCCATGGTTCACAGCTACAATAAGGATGTTAATCAAGTCGATAAACAGGGCGGAAAATAAATTCAAGAGGACAAAGCACCCATTGCATGAATATGAATATAAATTACTTCGAAATCAAACAAATAGTGCCATAAGACGTGAACAAAGGGCTTACTTCTCTAATTTTGTTAACTGCAATACTAAAAACCCAAAAGAGATGTGGAAGAACCTGAACTCGTTGATAAATCCAAACCAAGGAAGGTGGAGTTCCATCCCATCTGACCAATCCTGATGATTTAAACAATTTCTTCGCGTCAGCGAGTCAGAGTGATCTGCCCGACACAACTCTTTTAAACTATTATGCAAACAATCGTAGGGAGAGAAGCTCATCGTTCGAGTTCTCATTCGTCACACCCGAACAAGTCGAAAAGGCTCTTGAATTTATTAAATCGAATGCAGTGGGTGCTGATGGAATTCCGATAAAATTGATACGACTCTGTTTGCCATTTATTAAGGACATACTAGCGGGAATTTTTAATACATCTCTTCAGGAGAAAATATTTCCATATGTTTGGAAGTCTGCTCTAGTCGTCCCAATTCCAAAGAAACAAAACGTCGTTGAATTTAAGGATCTACACCCAATAAGTATTCTCCCAGTTATATCAAAGATTTTGGAGAGATTGGTGTTCGTTCAGATATCGAATTATCTTCTATCCAATGACCTATTGCCTATCAATCTGGCTTCAGGCCTAAATATAGCACAACGACGGCACTGAGCTGTGTGGTGGATGACATATTGCGGGAATCAGATAAGGGAAAGGTTACTGCTCTGCTTCTGCTGAATTATTCAAGAGCTTTTGATACTGTCAATACAGATCTCTTGGTCTCTAAACTGTCCTTTTTGGGGTTCTCAGAGAGTGCATGCCAGTGGCTAAGGAGTTTCCTAACTGGTAGGAGTCAACGAGTTACCACTAGAGACCAGGCTGGACTACGAGTGTTGTCCCACCCCACGAGCCTTAAAAATGGATGCCCCCAAGGGTCAATACTGAGTCCATTACTCTTTAGCCTATATACATCTGATCTTCCAGATGTGATAAGGAACTGTAGCTACCACATGTATGCGGACGATACTCAACTTTATTATTCATTTGGAAGTGATGAGGTTCAGTCTGCCACTCAACACATAAATGATGACCTCGAGCGGCTGATGATATGGTCTAGGAGGCAAGCGCTTCTCTTGAACCCTACAAAATCGGTTATGATTGTAATGGGTACAAGACAACAAGTCGAAAAGTTGAACGAGCCTTTGGAAATAAAGATTGGTAACGCGACTGTGCCTACAAAGAGCGTGGTGCGTAATTTGGGTGTGTATATGGAATATGACTTAAGATTCGAGGCTCACGTTAGAACTAAATTACAATGGGCTTTTTCGCGGCTTAAAAATATTTATCGCATCCGTCAAAACCTATCCATTGAGGCTAGACGTAGAATAATCGACGCGCTCATTATCCCAATAGTCGAGTATGGTGATTGCATCTATGGACCGTGCCTTTTAAGGAGAACCGAACGGAAATTGCAAAGATTGCAAAATGCTTGCTGTAGGTATTGTTTCAACATTCCCCCCAGAGGACACATCACCCCTTTTTTGAGAGCTTTTAAAATGATTGACATGAAACAAAGACGGTTTCTTCACTTAAGCGTACTCATGCATAAAATTACCAGTTCAAAAATGCCACTTTATCTCTTCGAAAAACTGAATTGGTCTAGAAACTTTCACGGCTACGAGACTAGAGGCAGAGAGACTCTTTTACTTATCCCAAACCATAACCTAACACTGTTCAGGGGATCCTTCTCATACTCAGCCAGCAAATGCTGGAATGAGTTGCCCCAGGCCTTGAAGGAGCGGGTGAATAGTTATACCTTCAGAGATGCTTTAAAGCGTTATATTCTGGGTGGTTAATGGGTTTCTCAGTGGTTAATGGGTCTCTTGTTTGCTTTTCTTTTCTTATTTTCTTTCTTTTCTCTCTTTTCGCTGGTGGTGAATCGAGGATTGTGCATACGTGTTTGTGCGTCATTTCCTCATTAATTCTTTTAAAACTGCTTATCTATTTCAATGTATTACTGCCTAACTATTTCAATGTTGTCTCAACTATCTTACTTCCCATTTGTCATTATGTAAAATTTGGACTCCTTTTAGGCTTTTCTCTCCTTTTTTTTTTTTTTTCCTCGTTCTTGCTGACAGTTAACCTGAGGTGGTATATGTGGGTTTACTTTCTATTTTGTTTTCTGCCATACGTTTTTTTTTTTTCTTTTTTATTATATTTATTCTTTAATCTAGATATGCGGGGATGTGCGATGGAAGCCCCCTGATGCCCTTGCGGTCGGGCTCGCCCTACATTGGTGGGGTGTATCTCGGCCGTGGAAATGTTTGTGGGATGAGCCCGGACCTTTTGGTGTACTCTCTCTTGAATGTGTTTTTTTTCTTTTTTTGTCATCTACTATATTTATTTTCTGTGTTTATTTTTTTGTATATATTCCTGTTTCTACGTGTTTAAGGGTGTGGGCTGAAAAACATCTGGTGTCCCCGTGGCTGGGTTCGCCCTATATTGGTGGGGTGTATTTTGGCCGAGGGGATGCTATTAGATGAGCCCAGACCTTTTGATAGCTTCCGCATCTGATGTATTGTCTGCAATTTATGTGTTTTTAGAAATGTTATTCAGGTGTGATCTTGTACATACTATGTTGCTGTCAATACACCTAATATTTATTTATTTATTATTTAAAGTTTCCGTGTATTACTTATAAATCTGGACTTAAAATATTGAAATATTGCAAAATTTGACGTTTAGGACAAAAAATACGAAAACTCGTAGAACAAATAAAATTCCTTTCGGGATTTTTTACATATATTCGTAAACTTGGTCGTCAATGGCCATATTTCGAGTGAAAAGTATGAATTTCAGTAAAGTATTACTTATAAACCTGGACTTAAAATATTGAAATATTGCAAAATTTGACGTTTGGGACGAATAATACGAAAACTCGTAGAACAAATAATATTCATTTAGTGATTTTTTACATACCAGTATATTCGTCAACTTGGTCGTCAATGCCCATATTTCGAGGGAAAAGAATGAAATTTACGTATATTACATATAAATTTGGAATTAAAATAATGAAATATTGCAAAATCAGAGATGTGGTACAAAAACAACAAAACTCGTAGAACAAATCATATTCATATCGGAATTGTGTACATATATTCGTAATCTTCGTCGTCAATGCTAGTTTTTCGGGTGAAAAGTATAAAGTTTCCGTGTATTACTTATATAAATCTGGACTTAAAATATTGAAATATTGCAAAATTTGACGTTTAGGACAAAAAATACGAAAACTCGTAGAACAAATAAAATTCCTTTCGGGATTGTTTACATATATTCGTAAACTTGGTCGTCAATGGCCATATTTCGAGTGAAAATTATGAAATTTCCGTATATTACTTTTAAATCTGGAATTAAAATAATGAAGTATCGCAAAATCAGAGGTTTGGTACATAAACAACAAAACTCGTAGAACACATCATATTCATACCGGGATTGTGTACATATATTCGTAATCTTGGTCGTCAATGCTAGTTTTTCGGGTGAAAAGTATGAAGTTTCCGTGTATTACTATCAAATGTTCACAGATGTTTAGGAGGTATTACGTTTTATGTTATAATCAACGTCGATGCCTTTCAACTACACAATTTTCTTGATTTATTAAGATTCTTTCATTTTTGTACGAAAAAATGATATTTTGTAAGTCAAAAGTATTAAAATTCAAATATACTTGAAAATATATAAATATTGCAAAATTTGACATTTGAAGCGAAAAATACGAAAACTCGTAGAACAAATAATATTCCTGTCGGGATTTTGTACATATATTCGTAATCTTGGTCGTCAATGCTAGTTTTTTGGGTGAACAGTATGAAGGTTCCGTGTATTACTTATAAACCTGGACTTAAAATATTGAAATATTGCAAAATTTGACGTTTGGGACGAAAAATACGAAAACTCTTAGAACAAATAATATTCATTAAGTGATTTTTTACATACCAGTATATTCGTCAACTTGGTCGTCAATGGCCATATTTCGAGGGAAAAGTATGAAATTTACGTATATTACATATAAATTTGGAATTAAAATAATGAAATATTGCAAAATCAGAGGTTTGGTACAAAAACAACAAAACTCGTAGAACAAATCATATTCATGTCGGGATTGTGTCGGGATTCGTAATCTTGGTCGTCAATGCTAGTTTTTCGGGTGAAAAGTATGAAGTTTCCGTGTATTACTTATAAACCTGGACTTAAAATATTGAAATATGGCAAAATTTGACGTTTGGGACGAAAACTCGTAGAACAAATAATATTCCTTTCGTGATTTTTTACATTTATTCGTAAACTTGTTCGTCAATGGCCATATTTCGAGTGAAAAGTATGAAATTTCCGTATATTACTATTAAATCTTTAATTAAAATAAGGAAATATCGCAAAATCAGGGGTTTGGTACAAAAACAACAAATCATATTCATATACAAGTGATGGATAGCCATGTCGGGATTGTGTACATATATTCGTAATCTTGGTCGTCAATGCTAGTTTTTCGGGTGAAAAGTATGAAGTTTCCGTGTAGTACTATCAATTGTTCACAAATGTTTAGGAGGTTTTACGTTTTATGTTATAATCAACGTCAATGCGTTTCAACTACACTTTTTTCTTGATTCATTAAGATTCTTACATTTTTGTACGAAAAAATGGTATTTTGTAAGTCAAGAGTAGTAAAATTCAAATATACTTGAATATATATATATATATATATGGTCAAATTTGACATTTGAAGCGAATAATACGAAACCTCGTAGAACAAATAATATTCCTGTCGGGATTTTGTACATATATTCGTAATCTTAGTCGTCAATGCTTGTTTTTCGGGTGAAAAGTATGAAGTTTCTGTGTATTACTTATAAACCTGGACTTAAAATATTGATATATTGCAAAATTTGACGTTTGGGACGAAAAATACGAAAACTTATAGAACAAATAATATTCCTTTCGTGATTTTTTACATTAACTACTAGTTTTTCGGGTGAAAAGTATGAAGTTTCCGTGTATTACTTATAAATCTGAACTTAAGATAATGAAAGATCGCAAAATTAGAGGTTCGGGAAAAAGACACGAAAACTCGTAGAACAAATCATATTCATGTCGAGATTTTGAACATATATTCGTAAACTTGGTCGTCAATATCAATATTAATAGTGAAAAGTATGAAATTTCCGTATATTTCTTAGAAATCTGGACTTAAAATATTGAAATATGGCAAAATTTGACGTTTGGAAAGAAAACACGGAAACTCGTAGAAAAAATCATATTCATATTGGGATTTTGTGCATAAGTTCGTAATTTTGGTCGTCATTGTTAGTTTTTCGGGTGAAAAGTGTGAAGTTTCCGTGTATTACTATCAAATGTTCACAGATGTTTGAGGTTTTATGTTTTATGTTATAATCAACATCAATGCGTTTCAACTACACTGTGTTTTTCTTGATTTATTAAGATTTTTTACATTTATGTACGAAAAAATGGTATTTTGTAAGTCAAAAGTGGTAAAATTCAAATATCCCTGAAAATATATAAATATTGCAAAATTTGACGTTTGGGGTGGAAAATACTAAAACTCGTAGAACAATTAATATTATTGTCGTGATTTTTTACATACTCGTATAGTATATTCGTAAACTTGGTCGTCAATCGCAATATTTAGATTGAAAAGTATGAAATTTCCGTGTATTACTTATAAATCTGGACTTAAAATAATGAAATATCGCAAAATTAGAGGTTTGGGACAAAAACACGAAAACTCGTAGAACAAATCATATTCATGTCGGGATTTTGTACATATATTCGGAATCTTGGTCGTCAATGCTAGTTTTTCGGGTGAAAAATATGAAGTTTCCGTGTATTACTTATAAATCTGAACTTAAGATAATGAAATATCGCAAAATTAGAGGTTTGGGACAAAAACACGAAAACTCGTAGAACAAATCATATTCATGTCGGGATTTTGTACATATATTCGTAATCTTGGTCGTCAATGCTAGTTTTTCGGATGAAAAGTATGAAATTTCCGTGTATTACTTATAAATCTGAACTTAAGATAATGAAATATCGCAAAATTAGAGGTTTGGGACAAGAACACGAAAACTCGTAGAACAAATAATATTCCTGTCCTGATTTTTTACATATATTCGTAAACTTGGTCGTCAATGGCGATATTTCGAGTGAAAAGTATGAAATTTCCGTATATTACTTATAAATCTGGAATTAAAATAATGAAATACTCGTATCCCAAAATTAGAGATTTGGAACAAAAACACGAAAACTCGTAGAACAAATCATATTCATGTCGGGATTGTGTCGGGATTCGTAACCTTGGTCGTCAATGCTAGTTTTTCGGGTGAAAAGTATGAAGTTTCCGTGTATTACTTATAAACCTGGACTTAAAATATTGAAATATTGCAAAATTTGACGTTTGGGACGAAAAATACGAAAAATCAGGGGTTTGGTACAAAAACAACAAATCATATTCATGTCGGGATTGTGTACATATATTCGTAATCTTGGTCGTCAATGCTAGTTTTTCGGGTGAAAAGTGTGAAGTTTCCGTGTAGTTCTATCAAATGTTCACAGATGTTTAGGAGGTATTAGGTTTTATGTTATAATCAACGTCGATGCGTTTCAACTACACTATTTTCTTGATTTATTAAGATTCTTACATTTTTGTACGAAAAAATGATATTTTGTAAGTCAAAAGTAGTAAAATTCAAATATACTTGAAAATATATAAATATTGCAAAATTTGACATTTGAAGCGAAAAATACGAAAACTCGTAGAACAAATAATATTCCTGTCGGGATTTTGTACATATATTCGTAATCTTGGTCGTCAATGCTAGTTTTTTGGGTGAACAGTATGAAGGTTCCGTGTATTACTTATAAACCTGGACTTAAAATATTGAAATATTGCAAAATTTGACGTTTGGGACGAAAAATACGAAAACTCTTAGAACAAATAATATTCATAAAGTGATTTTTTACATACCAGTATATTCGTCAACTTGGTCGTCAATGGCCATATTTCGAGGGAAAAGTATGAAATTTACGTATATTACATATAAATTTGGAATTAAAATAATGAAATATTGCAAAATCAGAGGTTTGGTACAAAAACAACAAAACTCATAGAACAAATCATATTCATGTCGGGATTGTGTCGGGATTCGTAACCTTGGTCGTCAATGCTAGTTTTTCGGGTGAAAAGTATGAAGTTTCCGTGTATTACTTATAAACCTGGACTTAAAATATTGAAATATGGCAAAATTTGACGTTTGGGACGAAAACTCGTAGAACAAATAATATTTCTTTCGTTATTTTTTACATTTATTCGTAAACTTGTTCGTCAATGGCCATATTTCGAGTGAAAAGTATGAAATTTCCGTATATTACTATTAAATCTTTAATTAAAATAAGGAAACATCGCAAAATCAGGGGTTTGGTACAAAAACAACAAATCAAATTCATGTCGGGATTGTGTACATATATTCGTAATCTTGGTCGTCAATGCTAGTTTTTCGGGTGAAAAGTGTGAAGTTTCCGTGTAGTTCTATCAAATGTTCACAGATGTTTAGGAGGTATTACGTTTTATGTTATAATCAACGTCGATGCGTTTCAACTACACTATTTTCTTGATTTATTAAGATTCTTACATTTATGTACGAAAAAATGGTATTTTGTAAGTCAAAAGTGGTAAAATTCAAATATCCCTGAAAATATATAAATATTGCAAAATTTGACGTTTGGGGTGGAAAATACTAAAACTCGTAGAACAATTAATATTATTGTCGTGATTTTTTACATACTCGTATAGTATATTCGTAAACTTGGTCGTCAATCGCAATATTTAGATTGAAAAGTATGAAATTTCCGTGTATTACTTATAAATCTGGACTTAAAATAATGAAATATCGCAAAATTAGAGGTTTGGGACAAAAACACGAAAACTCGTAGAACAAATCATATTCATGTCGGGATTTTGTACATATATTCGGAATCTTGGTCGTCAATGCTAGTTTTTCGGGTGAAAAATATGAAGTTTCCGTGTATTACTTATAAATCTGAACTTAAGATAATGAAATATCGCAAAATTAGAGGTTTGGGACAAAAACACGAAAACTCGTAGAACAAATCATATTCATGTCGGGATTTTGTACATATATTCGTAATCTTGGTCGTCAATGCTAGTTTTTCGGATGAAAAGTATGAAATTTCCGTGTATTACTTATAAATCTGAACTTAAGATAATGAAATATCGCAAAATTAGAGGTTTGGGACAAGAACACGAAAACTCGTAGAACAAATAATATTCCTGTCCTGATTTTTTACATATATTCGTAAACTTGGTCGTCAATGGCGATATTTCGAGTGAAAAGTATGAAATTTCCGTATATTACTTATAAATCTGGAATTAAAATAATGAAATACTCGTATCCCAAAATTAGAGATTTGGAACAAAAACACGAAAACTCGTAGAACAAATCATATTCATGTCGGGATTGTGTCGGGATTCGTAACCTTGGTCGTCAATGCTAGTTTTTCGGGTGAAAAGTATGAAGTTTCCGTGTATTACTTATAAACCTGGACTTAAAATATTGAAATATTGCAAAATTTGACGTTTGGGACGAAAAATACGAAAAATCAGGGGTTTGGTACAAAAACAACAAATCATATTCATGTCGGGATTGTGTACATATATTCGTAATCTTGGTCGTCAATGCTAGTTTTTCGGGTGAAAAGTGTGAAGTTTCCGTGTAGTTCTATCAAATGTTCACAGATGTTTAGGAGGTATTACGTTTTATGTTATAATCAACGTCGATGCGTTTCAACTACACTATTTTCTTGATTTATTAAGATTCTTACATTTTTGTACGAAAAAATGATATTTTGTAAGTCAAAAGTAGTAAAATTCAAATATACTTGAAAATATATAAATATTGCAAAATTTGACATTTGAAGCGAAAAATACGAAAACTCGTAGAACAAATAATATTCCTGTCGGGATTTTGTACATATATTCGTAATCTTGGTCGTCAATGCTAGTTTTTTGGGTGAACAGTATGAAGGTTCCGTGTATTACTTATAAACCTGGACTTAAAATATTGAAATATTGCAAAATTTGACGTTTGGGACGAAAAATACGAAAACTCTTAGAACAAATAATATTCATAAAGTGATTTTTTACATACCAGTATATTCGTCAACTTGGTCGTCAATGGCCATATTTCGAGGGAAAAGTATGAAATTTACGTATATTACATATAAATTTGGAATTAAAATAATGAAATATTGCAAAATCAGAGGTTTGGTACAAAAACAACAAAACTCATAGAACAAATCATATTCATGTCGGGATTGTGTCGGGATTCGTAACCTTGGTCGTCAATGCTAGTTTTTCGGGTGAAAAGTATGAAGTTTCCGTGTATTACTTATAAACCTGGACTTAAAATATTGAAATATGGCAAAATTTGACGTTTGGGACGAAAACTCGTAGAACAAATAATATTTCTTTCGTTATTTTTTACATTTATTCGTAAACTTGTTCGTCAATGGCCATATTTCGAGTGAAAAGTATGAAATTTCCGTATATTACTATTAAATCTTTAATTAAAATAAGGAAACATCGCAAAATCAGGGGTTTGGTACAAAAACAACAAATCATATTCATGTCGGGATTGTGTACATATAATATATTCGTAATCTTGGTCGTCAATGCTAGTTTTTCGGGTGAAAAGTATGAAGTTTCCGTGTATTACTATCAAATGTTCACAAATGTTTAGGAGGTTTTACGTTTTATGTTATAATCAACGTCAATGCGTTTCAACTACACTTTTTTCTTGATTCATTAAGATTCTTACATTTTTGTACGAAAAAATGGTATTTTGTAAGTCAAGAGTAGTAAAACTCAAATATACTTGAAAATATATAAATATGGTCAAATTTGACATTTGAAGCGAATAATACGAAACCTCGTAGAACAAATAATATTCCTGTCGGGATTTTGTACATATATTCGTAATCTTGGTCGTCAATGCTTGTTTTTCGGGTGAAAAGTATGAAGTTTCCGTGTATTACTTATAAACCTGGACTTAAAATATTGAAATATTGCAAAATTTGACGTTTGGGACGAAAAATACGAAAACTCGTAGAACAAATAATATTCCTTTCGTGATTTTTTACATTAACTACTAGTTTTTCGGGTGAAAAGTATGAAGTTTCCGTGTATTACTTATAAATCTGAACTTAAGATGATGAAATATCGCAAAATTAGAGGTTTGGGAAAAAGACACGAAAACTCGTAGAACAAATCATATTCATGTCGAGATTTTGAACATATATTCGTAAACTTGGTCGTCAATATCAATATTAATAGTGAAAAGTATGAAATTTCCGTATATTACTTAGAAATCTGGACTTAAAATATTGAAATATGGCAAAATTTGACGTTTGGAAAGAAAACACGGAAACTCGTAGAAAAAATCATATTCATATTGGGATTTTGTGCATATATTCGTAATCTTGGTCGTCATTGTTAGTTTTTCGGGTGAAAAGTGTGAAGTTTCCGTGTATTACTATCAAATGTTCACAGATGTTTGAGGTTTTATGTTTTATGTTATAATCAACGTCAATGCGTTTCAACTACACTGTGTTTTTCTTGATTTATTAAGATTTTTTACATTTATGTACGAAAAAATGGTATTTTGTAAGTCAAAAGTGGTAAAATTCAAATATCCCTGAAAATATATAAATATTGCAAAATTTGACGTTTGGGGCGGAAAATACTAAAACTCGTAGAACAAATAATATTATTGTCGTGATTTTTTACATACTCGTATAGTATATTCGTAAACTTGGTCGTCAATCGCAATATTTAGATTGAAAAGTATGAAATTTCCGTGTATTACTTATAAATCTGGACTTAAAATAATGAAATATCGCAAAATTAGAGGTTTGGGACAAAAACACGAAAACTCGTAGAACAAATCATATTCATGTCGGGATTTTTTACATATATTCGGAATCTTGGTCGTCAATGCTAGTTTTTCGGGTGAAAAGTATGAAGTTTCCATGTATTACTTATAAATCTGAACTTAAGATAATGAAATATCGCAAAATAAGAGGTTTGGGACAAAAACACGAAAACTCGTAGAACAAATCATATTCATGTCGGGATTTTGTACATATATTCGTAATCTTGGTCGTCAATGCTAGTTTTTCGGATGAAAAGTATGAAGTTTCCGTGTATTACTTATAAATCTGAACTTAAGATAATGAAATATCGCAAAATTAGAGGTTTGGGACAAGAACACAAAAACTCGTAGAACAAATAATATTCCTGTCCTGATTTTTTACATATATTCGTAAACTTGGTCGTCAATGGCAATATTTCGAGTGAAAAGTATGAAATTTCCGTATATTACTTATAAATCTGGAATTAAAATAATGAAATACTCGTATCCCAAAATTAGAGGTTTGGAACAAAAACACGAAAACTCGTAGAACAAATCATATTCATGTCGGGATTTTGTACATATATTCGTAATCTTGGTCGTCAATGCTAGTTTTTCGGGTGAAAAGTGTGAAGTTTCCGTGTAGTACTATCAAATTTTCATATAGATGTTTAGGAGGTTTTACGTTTTCTGTTATAATCATCGTCAATGTGTTTCAACTACACTTTTTTCTTGATTCATTAAGATTCTAACATTTTTGTACGAAAAAATGGTATTTTATAAGTCAAAAGTAACAAATTTCAAATATAGGTACTTAAAATTATTGACAAATAATACAACTTTATTTTAAACTAACATGAAGATACAAAAAGCAGTAGTCATAATAAATTACAGTCATTGTTTTAAAATTATTTAATAATTATATGTATATTTAAGTTCAATATATGTTATGTATGTATACCACAAGATAAAGTTTCCAGTTTGAGTATAATATCTTTTCTATGTATTTCGTTTAATGTTTCGCACTTTTTGGATGTATGTGTCACCATTGTTTTCTCTGTTGTTATCTATATATAGTATTTTCATCCTCTGATGATGAATATTGTTCTACAATTCTCATTCTTTTTCGATTTTTGTTGAAATCATTACTTGTTACTAATTTGTCTTAACTCTCTGAATTAAACGACCGTTTAATTCAGAGAGTGAAATTATTTGTTGTTTTATTCTTTCCCGTGGGTTTAATAATTGTAAATTTTAAATTTAATTGTAAGTGCGTTATATTTTTAGTTTAAATTCAATTGTAAAATTGATTAGACATAGGTACTGATTATTAAACTAAATAAATAGACTGCCAAAAAAGTTAGGTTAACTTTTTAAATATGAATCAATACTAATTAATTAAAATAACCTTCATTACTGCCCTCAAACATTTAAAAATCCGCACTTTTGGACATTATCAATAATGGATTGGACTTAGGTCACTTTCAAAATAATGTTTTTAATTTTGAAATAACTGCTACAACTTACAAGTACGTGTCAAAATTTATCGTATACTCTGAATAAACTTAAAAATGCCGAAATACATCCAACTAAAATTATTTTATAACCTAAATATAATCTCAACAACTTACCACAATCACTGAAGTCAATTTTATCACAACACAACTATTTTTTATTAAAATTTTATACAAATGTATGTTTTCTTCTAAGCGCTACACAAAGTACGCTCTCGAAATACAAAATGGCCGACATAAACTTTGTTTATATTTACGTCAGCTCATTGGGGTTTGTGTCTCGACTTTTCTTCAATAAACGTTTTTGAAAATGAAAAATATATTATTTATAAAATTTATTATTAAACATTAAATTATTTAATATTTTATCTATATAGATTTAGTTATTTAATATTAATTCCGAAACGTCGAGAATGCAATGTGACATCTGTCAAAGTTTAATTTCAGCTTGTCACTGCAGGAGGCGCAAATGTTATTTTTTCTGATTTCTTAACTTTTTATATACGAGTACACCGATATATAAATAAAAATATATAAACATTTCCGTATACAAATGTCAACTTTTGTCAAAATTTCAAAGCGATCGGTAGAGAACTTTCGGAGATTAGTACGAACGACTATACGAACATTTACATTTTTATTTATATAAATAATAGATAATTAGCCAGTATATCCAGAAATAATTCAGAATAGTCACTGCTTCAAGTAAATTTGAATAAATAAAATTATCAAGGAAAACATTGCGAACAAATCGAGGATTTTTTTCTTACTGGGCATGTTCAATAGGAAGTTAATTTGAAAGTTTAAAGAATGAAACTCAAAACATTTCGATGGAATAAAATAAAATGAAACTAAAAAAAAATTGAATAAACAGTGCTTGATCGAACAAATTATAATGTATTTAAACGTCCACAATGTTAATGCCTTAACTATATATAATATATAAAAACATTTCTTTATTTAAGTAGTTGTCAAAGTGCTCTGAGGGATGCTTTATGGTGCCAAAACTAATCATCATTACCATAAATCATCATCGTCAAATCAAAACCCATTTCTAATAAAATCTTAATAGCCATAGTTAACATAACTGTGCTAAACTATGAACTACATGACAGGATGATGATAGATATTTAATAGGAAACAATAGTTCTACGTGTTCCAGTATATTTACCCCAGGTCTGTACCTATGAAACCGGAATTTGCTCATAGATGGCTCTAGTTGTCAATGTGGTGACTGTCAAGCCGCGTCATTGGCGCTTTTTTCTTGTGTTTATATTTGTCAAAGACTTTTAACTCACAAGCATCCAAGTTTAATACAACTACATATGTTTTCATAGCGTTGAACATGTCTGTTTTTGTGCTTGAAAATTACGATTCGCCGACAGCATTGATTTTCTGTTACCATTTGAAGAAAACTACTGCAGAATCGCATCGAATGCTTGTCGAAGCTTACGGTGAGCATGTTTTTGGTAAATCACGGTGCTTTGAGTGGTTTAAAAAATTCAAAAGTGGCGATTTTGACGGGAGAAACGAAGAACGTGGAAAACCACCGAGAAAGTTTGAAGACGCCGAATTGCAAGCATTGTTGGACGAGGATGACGCTCAAACGCAACAACAACTCGCGGATTAATTAAATGTGACACGAGAAACCGTCTCCATACGTTTGAAAGCCATGGGAAAGATCCAGAAGGTGGGAAAATGGTTCCACATGAACTAAATGAAAGACAGCCGGAAAACCGAAAAACCACTTGCGAAACGCTGCTTGCCAGGTACAAAAGAAAATCATTTCTCCATCGAATTGGGACTGGCGATGAAAAATGGATATATCTCGAGAATCGTAAGCGTAAAAGATCATGGATAACTCCAAGCAAACCAGCGACATCGACTGCAAGGCCAAATCGCTATGGACGGAAGACAATGCTCTGTCTTTGGTGGGATCAGAAAGGTGTTATCTATTATGAGCTGCTAAAACCTGGCGAAACCGTTAATACTGAACGCTACCGACAACAAATGATGGATTTTATTTTTATTTATTTATTTATTTAATTAACGACACAACAGTGTATTTATATACAAATGAACATGTGACAGGTTATACGTACTTAAAATTATTGACAAATAATACAACTTTATCTTAAACTAACATGAAAATACAAAAATCGGCCTGAAAGACATGGAGCGTTCCGGACGACCAGTGGAATTCGATGAGGACCGCTTAAACCATATTATTCATGAAGATCCCCTTCAAACTGCCGTAGAATTGGCTGAGCAGATGAATTGTAGTCACATAACTGCCATCTTAAATCAATGGGAAAAGTCCAGAAATTCGGCGCATGGGTTCCACATGTTTTGAGTGAAAACAACAAAAATCAACGTTCGACAATTTCTGCTGGTTTGCTCGCGCGTCATCGAGCTACGCATGGCCACAAGCAAAAGTTCCTTTACCGAATCATTATTGGTGATGAAAAATGGTTTGAAAATGGTGATGAAAAAAAAAATGGTGATGAAAAATGTTTGAAGAGGATCTTCATGAATAATATGGTTTAAGCGGTCTTCATCGAAGTCCACTGATCGTCCGGAACGCTCCATGTCTTTCAGGTCGAAATTACCGTATTTGGAACGCAAAACCCATTGATGAGCTATCATTTCATTCATAGCATCTTCACCGTACACTTCGCAAATATCGCGAGCAGCTTTGGCAGCTTTATTCCCTCGATTGAACGCGAACAGAAGGAGGTGTCGAAAATGCTCACATTCGTCTATTTGACATTCCATTTTAAAGGCTTGTAATCAAATAAAATAATATTTGTAACATAAAAGCAATCACAATATCTTGTAGAACAGAAAATTTTCTTTCGAATGGCGTATAACATTTACCATTTTGTTTTACTATTGGTGCTCATTTTTAAATTGGAAAAAAAATGGACACAACTTATGTTAACACCTAATATATCAGAAATTACTTTTTACTCATTAGATTAATCGACATCTTTATTAAAAACTATTTAAACTTAAAAAAAAACCTTTAAAATTTTTAAAAACTTGCTTTTGTATTATTTTTAGCAAATAAATACAAAAATGCTTTTTTTTATTTTGAAAAATAAAATATTTTTGAAACTTGAAAAACAATCGTTTAAAATTTTTGAAAACTTGTTTTGTTATTTATTTTTACCAAATAAATATAATAATGGTTGTTTAAAAATTGACCAAAAAAGTAATTTTTTTAAATTGATATAAAAAAACTTCATTATTTTTTTAAATTTAAAAACTTCTTTTGTTATATATTCTTATTGTCATATAAATATCATAATAATTATTTTAAAAATGATGAAAAAAATTACTTAAAAAAAATTATATTTAATATTTAAAAAAATCGAATAAAATTTTAGAAAACTTGTTATATTTTTATTTTGTTAAATAAGTATAAAAATGATAATTTTAAAATTGATGAAAAAATATTTTTAACCTACAGCACTTAGTTAAATATCAGGGATTCAATCTTATGATCACGGACCTCATGTTTTTCATAATAATTTATCCTCTCATATTTAATTATTTTTTCGAAAGGAAATAATTTTTGTCATTGGCGCATTTGTTATTATTTATCAAACGAAAACTTGGTATCTCAACTTTCACGTATCGATTTAAATAATAACATAGGATAATTTGTTAATAAAAATTAAAAATCGTCACATTCTAAAATAACAGTACGTCTTAGACTTAGTTCAAAATATTTTGGACTTAAAGATCATGGGTTAGTATAGTACAATAATAAAAGGAAAAATTATATAGCGCCGTTTATAGGACGAACTCTCCTCAAAGGCGCTCTAACTCAGTAATCGAACCCACTATTATTAAAAGATTTAAAATGTTACTGATAATTAAATACGAGATGTGTAAGGATGTGAACTTGGCATCCTCTAAAATTATCCTCCAAAAAAAATTATCGGACCTAGTTGATAAGACGTATTCTTCCTTTGTGTTCCAGCCCAAGGATTGCATGTTCGATCCCGTTGATATTCATTTATATAATATAAGACATCTACTTCCTTTGTGTTCCAGCCCAAGGATTGCATGTTCGATCCCGTTGATATTCATTTATATAAGACGTCTTCTTCCTTTGTGTTCCAGCACCAGGAATGCATGTTCGATCCCGTTGATATTCATTTATATAAGACTTCTTCTTCCTTTGTGTTCCAGCCCAAGGATTGCATGTTCGATCCCGTTGATATTCATTTATATAAGACGTCTTCTTCCTTTGTGTTCCAGCCTAAGGATTGCATGTTCGATCCCGTTGATATTCATTTATATAAGACGTCTTCTTCCTTTGTGTTCCAGCCTAAGGATTGCATGTTCGATCCCGTTGATATTCATTTATATAAGACGTCTTCTTCCTTTGTGTTCCAGCCCAAGGATTGCATGTTCGATCCCGTTGATATTCATTTATATAAGACGTCTTCTTCCTTTGTGTTCCAGCCCAAGGATTGCATGTTCGATCCCGTTGATATTCATTTATATAAGACGTCTTCTTCCTTTGTGTTCCAGCCTAAGGATTGCATGTTCGATCCCGTTGATATTCATTTATATAAGACGTCTTCTTCCTTTGTGTTCCAGCCCAAGGATTGCTGATATTCATTTATATAAAACTGTCTTCAGTCTGGTTATCACTACTAATCTGGTTTAACATATTTATGATGAATCAAAAATATTAGCACATGGTATAATCCCGCCAGATTAATAATTAATACAGTGAAGTATAATACAATAAAATACAATAATTTCAACGAACATAATTCCTGTAAGCTTAATAATTAAGTCAAAATATTTAAAAAAAAAACATAATTATTGCTTATTTATAAGCAGTTACTATGATAATTTATAAACAATACTATATAAGGACAATACTATATTAGCCGTCGAAAGTAAACTTGACTAAATTTGGTCTCAGTATTCTAAACAAAATAAGAAAAAATAAATTCGTGATAAGTCGAGCTCCCTTTAAAGTCGAACAGTTAAAACGGTCATGACGGCAAAATCCACAATTATAGCTGGCATATTGTTGTCCAAACGGCCCGCCCCATAAAGACAGAGATTAATTATTAGATAGCTTCTGAACACACCACCATTTCGGTT
This sequence comes from Odontocerum albicorne, assembly GCA_949825065.1. Lineage (NCBI taxonomy): Eukaryota > Metazoa > Arthropoda > Insecta > Trichoptera > Odontoceridae > Odontocerum > Odontocerum albicorne. Next base: position 17,153,434 of record OX463842.1, on the reverse strand, counting down.
ATTCTGTATGGAGTTTTATTGTTGCCCGGCACTAAAACATTCCAACATTACAAAAAATTATGAGAACATTTCGTATTCACTGGGAAAAACGTTGAAATTTCGAGATTTCCTTCAATGGTCGTAAAAACGGATATCTTTGCCGACAGTGAGCCATTGTTTAGATATATATTTTAAGACACTGTGGAGAGTTCAGCCGTAATGATGGATCGTGTTTAAAATAGTAAAAATATGAAATGACAAAAGGGAGACAATAAAATACTTAGTAGAAGGGAGAGATAAGAATAATATGTTGTCATATTTTCTGGCTGTCTCAGTAACTGACTATAAACTTAACTATAAACTGAAACACACGGAATTTATTGCAGTTTTATAATGAAATTTAAATGCAGTATCATATTTACTTTGTAAGGAAGAAATTAGTTATATGGTGAATTTATTTATTTTATTTTAAAAGTTTTCTTTATGAAATGTTAGATGAGGAAAGATTTGGATTATTACAATATTGTTTTACTTTGAAGATTTTTCAACAACAGATATTTTGACTTTTATGCTATGAAAGAAAACTGTATAGTGGTATATACATAAATTAATAAAAAAAAATAACACAGCGCTATTTCGCAACACGGGTTACAGAAAGATTACTAAAGTCTTAGACAGCTACTAGCTTACGGCATTTATGGAGCGTTATTTCCTAGTAGGTACCAGTTAACCTTAAAACGCTCAAACAGTTTACTTTTTAAACTTATGAAAATAAATTAAGATGAAATAAGGCCAGTAAGTAAAGGCAGATCGGTAATTGATGGGAATCGAGCTCGGGAGGGCTGGATTCTAAGCAAGCATGCTTACGACTGGTCTACGGGACCGAGATACCAAACAAGAAAAAAACCATTCCTTTTTTAGGAGTTCGTCTAGCATTTACTGCCAAATTAGTCACCCTCGCAATGAGTTAGGTTACCTTGAAAGTATTGTCAGATTTAGGCCTAACTTGTGTTGATGATTTTCATTTTTGAACACCGAAGTTCTCTGAAACTCATACCTAGGAAATTTCTAAAAAATGTTACACACCCTCATCTTCAATAGTTCCACATAACCATCTAGCACTGGCAAAGCGGGGAAGATGCAAGATCTATCATGTACAGTATCCGACCGAACAACGCCTGGTCCGTCCTAAATCGAACAATATTATTCAGCTATCCAAGCCTCACATCAGAGAACCACTGTACTTTGTGTAGAGCATCCTAAATACGTCATTTTAAAATAGTACGAGTATATTAGTATGTCGTGAATTTTAAACAAAAGATGAGTAAGAAATAATGTAATATTAAATATTAAAAATATTTATGTGCTTTATACATAAATATTAAAAATATTTATGTGCTTTATACATAAATATTAAAAATATTTATGTGCTTTATACATAAATATTAAAAATATTTATGTGCTTTATACATAAATATTAAAAATATTTATGTGCTTTATACATAAATATTAAAAATATTGATGTGCTTTATCTAAAAAATACATTTACTGAGTTTAGTCATGTTAACTGTTTTTTTTTAATTAAATACTTTTATTTGGTTTTTGCTAGAGGTTCGATTGAGTGAAAATTCGATTTCGAAAAACGCTGATTTCTCTTTCATATTAAATTTATAATTAGGTAATATATAACTTGATGAAGGACAGGGACCGTTTCGAACCCCATCGTTTACTTAATTAAATATCTTGTGAAAACAAATTGAAAGTATTGAATGAATTATACATTGTAATTTGTTTAATCAAACACTGTTTATTCCCCTTTTTGTTACGGTATACCCCTACCGGTTTCAAGGATTTCCCCTGATGATGAAGTGAAAGCCTTGAAACCGGTAGGGCTATACCGTTACAAAAAGTGGATTAAACAGTGTTTGATATAACAAATTACAATGTCTTTAAACCTCCACAATGTTAATGCCTTAACTATAAATAATAAAATATATTGTAATAATTATTTAAAGATATTTAATTTATGTTTTACTTTCTTTTGAGTATTTAACGTTAAAACCAAAAACATGTTTTCAAAAAAAAAACTTATTTTGAACGTTCGAAAGAACGTAAAATTAAAAAGTTTCATCGCAAAATTGCTAAAATGATTATTTGAGCGCTGTTAAAATAAGAGGCTTTTACTAGAACAACTCAAAAATAATAACAATCTCGTTTCTATCGTAAATCTCACAAAGCAGAGAGCATCCCCTGATGAAATACTCGTACATTTACAGGGCTGTGTTATTTTCATTATTTAAGCAAGAGAGGTGAAATAAAATAGACACAACGAATTCTTGAAGGAACTTAATACACTTGAACATAAATATAAATTTGTTTAGTATAAATTTTAAAGTGATATAAGTGCAAATAGCGGAGCTTGGTTTAGTATATATTTACAAACAAAATACAACGCCTGAATCAAGTATGTTTCTAAACCTTTTATCAAACATCACTTGCTTTTGTTAATGTATTTATACTCGTATAATACGGTTTAGCCGAAAATGAAACAAGACATACACTGACGGTGAAGTGAAAACGAAACACAACATGCGTGTTTATGCATAACGTAAGGACTGTTCTGATTTTTAAAATGCGTCTCTGATTTGAGTTCTGATTCTATTAACGATGCCAACAATGAAGACAAACAGAACTATCCAATTTGAATACAATTTCTCAATGAATAAATACCTTCAGCTATACCTCTTCACGAGTTAAAATGAAACAAAATATACTGTGACGGTGAAGTAAAAATTAATCAAAATATATATGGTATATGAAAAGGCATCCTTCGAATGTTTATCAGATATTAAAAAAATCTTTAATAAAGACATTATTTACACTGTTGTATACTTCACCGGTACGTAGTTAGATAAACTCGTAATTCAACTGTTTGTTCCTTTTATTAGGATGTTCATACAACCGCGGTTGAAAGGGTACAGCACACATTTTTGAGATTTAATAATTTAAAATTAGACATTCCTATAATTGACATCAATTATAACTATTTCTAACGAAGTTTGAATTTGTTACTTCTGAGCAAAAGAAGATAATTCAATAATTTTGCATAAAATCTTCAATTCTCAATAAAATTATCCTGAATTACTTGGTCTTTTCAATTTTAAAGTACCTTCAATGTATATTCGACAAAGAGCTGTTTTATATTGTAAACAAAGTACTTTTGATTGGCAACAAGATTCCCTTATAAATAAAATGCATCTTTCGGGAAATCAATTTGCTCAGATTGCCTATATATTTTTCCGTACTCTGTCGAGCTACGAGTATAAAAGTAGGCTGATATAAAAGTTGATGAAGTATTGAATTCGTACCATACTATTTTTTCACATTAATCTCAAATTGATATGGTGAGGTACGAGCAGCTCACTAGGGGCGGCCCACTGTCATGTAATCAGCTGTGTATTTATTAAATTTAGACTCGTTGAACTTACTTATGTATTATTTTTAATGTTTTGTTGGTGTACTATATCTTTTTATTTGATTTTGTCGAATTGTTACAAGTTACTATATTTTCGCTTCCTTTTTTAAAATGTTAAGATTACTTTTTTTAATATAGTAAATGAAGCGCAAACTTATTTTTTTAATAATTTTGTAAAGTTCATTGAACCGTCGACGAAAAAAAGTAAAAATAAGTAACGTTGCAGTGAAAAAAAAAAGTAGATTCTCGCACATAAAATGATATATATAAGTTGATTATATTAAAATTACTTAATGTTTATTTTTGAAATAAAATTGATAAACGATTCCCGTTTTAATAGTATCTAGTAGGTAATCTAATATCAGTATCAAACAAATTGCGCCATTCTATAGGACATATTTCATTATAAGCAGGTTATCAATAAATATGTAGATAATATGTTCTATAGATATGTCCTTAAATTAGAATCCAAATTAGAAAAGAAAAAAAACGCTACTAGACCATACTAGTTTCTTGATGTTTTAAACTTCAGAGCATAATTCACACATTTTCAATAAAAGTCCCGGACGTCTTCATATGAATTATAATTGAACACTAAAATCAAGACTTTAATGTACAATTAAAATTCATTTGAAGAACTAATGGAAATAAGTTTGAGAAAGTCTGACAGAAATCGTCACGTCGGTGTGGGTGCGTATATTTTATCAAACACAATTAAATTCAATGGATCCTCATTAAGGGTGAGTGCCATTATGTCGGCACTAGGAAACTTGTCGCCCCTAGACCCCCACAGTCCAACTGCTCGTCACACGCGCGACCCAAAGCCATCTGAATAAATCTGCGTTGCCTTCATTTAGAATGTGACCCAGCGGGCTTGAAACCTCAGCTGTGTTGCATGAGCTATCATAGCCGATCGTAAATTTGCGGGGTTTGTTTTCACGTTGTAGGTAGTACCTCAAATATTAATGCGGAAATGAATAAATGAAAGTGAATCGAAAATACTTGACTGTTATTTCAAAATGTGAATACGTTTATTTAAATTAAAATAACTTAACACATACAGAACCGATAACATTTTATTTAGGAAATTAAATATGGATTATTATTATTCTGGGCCAGTTAAAAGACAAAAAATCATACCGAGTTTGTATCGAAATAATTACAATTGGATCTATGTGATTCATTGTAACTTAACTGTTAACAAAATAATATGGGAAAAGGTATAACATATTCTGCTAAGTAATGTATTGTTCCACTGTCAAAGTGAGGAATAATAGCTAAAATATGTTACTCGATTTAATATTATACAATAACATCTTACAGACCCCAGTACTATGTAAATCAATGTATGTACTGTGTATCAAATTTCAAAACAAAATCTATGAGGACGATGACTTAATATTTGGCACTTCTATATTTAAAACTGTTGAACCTCTTGACCTAGATGCAATTTCCAGCAGTACTAAAATAAGGATCAAGTCTGTTTTTTTTTCATTTCAATCGTTTGACATCTTTCAGGTTTATGGCAAAAATTCTCGAACGATAACAAAATTGAAAAGTTTTACAATATATTTGAGTATTTTATACGATAAAATATGAGTATTTTATACAATAAAATACTCATAAAGAAAGCAGATTTGAATATCCTAAAGAATACCTTCAAACTCAGCAACAAAAGCAGACCATTATATTTAACAGACCTAACGACATAGAAAGCGTTGTTTAAAATATTTGACTCACTAACCCTGTTTAACTCGTTAACTGAAAGTTTAGCAGAGGTACTTTAAACGCAGAACTGAAATATCTGGTCGGATTTCTTTCTTTTGAGGCTCTTATATCTAACACAGTTTGATCTCACCACCATCCACGCTATTATGGGGGGTAAAATAAGTGCCCATCCAGTGTGATCTACAATAGAAATTTCCACTATTTTTTTGAGCGCGACATCACGTAGTAACAATGAACTAACCACCCTAAGGGAGTCCTTCGGCAGCGATACATCCGAGTATGAAAATGATAGTAGCAACGGAGTACTCAACGGATATTATTGACTCGATTATCATCGCAGTACCACAGAATATGCTCTGCGGATTGATCCAGATGGCCGGAAAAATTACAAAAGGGCGAAGGAAGTATCAAGCACAATTAAAATTATATAGAAGACCTGTCATTAACGGTACGAGTTTGTATGATGCACTTCAATCAGAGGAGTGGCTAGGTTTTTGGCGCTCTTGGCAACTTCTTGATTTAGCACCCTTTTCTTAAATTCGTAAATTATATTAATCTAATAGTCGTCGTTGTTGCTGGACCTCGTAGTTGAGGATCCCCTCGCACTTTGTACGTCAATTCAGTTGGAAATCGAAGCTGTGCCGTGGAGTTTTTTAAGTGAGTGAGTCATTACAAAACAGTAAACTCACCGACCACAGTGCAGAGGTGCATGACCGCGTGGTAACGCACTGGACTTTCGTGTGGAAGGTCACCGGTTCAAATGTCGCACTATACTACTCCCCTTGTATGACATAGGCATTTTTCCCGCCTAGTTTTCGGGGATTTAAGGATACCTATGACTTTTGGCCATGTCTAGATTATTTCAAAATGAGAAAAAAAATGCATGTGTCCAATCGTCTTATTTTGGTGTGCCATCGGATCCAGTAAGAATCGAATAAATAATGAGTAATTGTATTTTGAAAATGAATTTATTATAGTGAACTCTTTCACTCGACTCGGACCCTTTTTTGTATACGATCGGGAGTCGAGTACCATTCAGGTAGTCAATCAACATAATGGCTTCATGTATCTTGTACAATATTTGCATACAATGTCTCGGTATTCAATTTACTCGTAATTGCGATGAAAAATACCTCTTAAATAAAAAAAGATCATTAAAATATTTAATAAATTACTTTTTTATTCAAGATATTACTTTTATCACCACGATTCGTGTTTCTCCCTCCTATATCGAGGATTTCTTCAGGCGGGATGATCCCAGTTTGCTAAAATAGCAATATTCAAGTCCAACTGGAGTCATGTTTCATCAGTGTTTGTGATCATTTAACTCAAAGGATTTTTTTAATGACAGGTGATTATATTTAAACTCTTTGGTTATTTAAAGTGGTTTTATTTATTAACTCTAAAATAAAAATTAATCCCATTCTGGTAATACTCGCGTGCACTTGAGGTATTCGAATGTTATTACTTTTTCACATGTGGTAAAAACTGCGAGTTGCGTACCAGTGGTTCAAAGTCCAATAGCGCAATTGATTAAGCCTAAAACCATAATGTCTCCCGGTCGTTCCCTTCAATTTTTCCGCAACCCTAGTATAGAATGTATTGAGGGGCACCATGCAAATGAGTAAATGGTTTTATTTTTGCTTATGTTTTTGTCTCATGAATGTTTTTTTAATTCACTGTTTTGCATATTTTTTCTGACAATATAAAACACAATCCAAAAATCTTAAAATGTATTGCTATGAAAAAAACTTTAAAGATTGATAATAGTAAGAAAAATTCTATGCAAGATTATCAAAACAAAATGCCTATGGCATGAGTGAAGGATCGGAATGCTTATCAGACACTTTCTAACATCCAAATTGAATGAGAACTCTAGCCTTGAAACTCGATCAATCCATTGTTATAAGTTCTTTTAAAGAAACCGAAGATTTTGTTTTATTTCTTCAGAGAAGAATACTTTGAAAGAAAATTTATAAAATAGAACTCTCAGATAGAATAATAAGTTTCGACACCTTATTACACTTTCATTGTATACAATATAACCTGGTAAGTTTATTCCCTCGCTGCAATGTCTACCAATCAACCAGAAAGTTGTTAATAAACCCTTAAAAAAAACTACCAACGGGAATCGAACCCGCATACCTCAGGTTAGAATATATTTTTTTCAATTGCTTCATGTTACTTACATAATATGCTTGATAATCTCTCATAAAATAATAATCTTTTTAGGGTCAAGTCGTACTTCCCGTTAACAATTTTCTACTTTCTTCGTTTCTCACCAAATAAAGCTTTTCGAACTTTCGACTTCTGAAAAAAAATGAGAAATTATTTTATGCAAATTAAATGTGTCCAAATTTGCGCTCTGTTCTTACTTTTATAAAACTTGAATATCAATCTGAGAAGTTATTCCAATTTGCTTAACTTTTTGATGAATATGAAAAAGTTAAAATTTGCACAGGCTAAAGTTTCACCGGAACATTTAAAGAGAAAAAGTTTTTCAGTGCAGGTTCGTAAGATATGGCTTTCTTTTTTATCCGAGTACAAATAGCATTATATTTTAAGAATATTATGGTTTTAATTTTTTATATCCACAACACAATCAATCTAAAAGACATATATACATTAAAGATCAATCTAAAAGACATGTGTGCATTAAATATCAATATAAAAGGCATATGTTCATTAAAGGCCAATCTAAAAGACAAATGAACGATAAAAAACATAAGCATCCCTTTTGTGGATAGCAAGAATAATTGACATGTGAAAGATTATGATAAAATGATCTTATTCTTCAATAAAAACATAAGCATCACTTTTGTGGATAGCAAGAATAATTGACATGTGAAGGATTATGATAAAATGATCTTATTCTTCAATAAAAACATAAGCATCACTTTTGTGGATAGCAAGAATAATTGACATGTGAAGGATTATGATAAAATGATCTTATTCTTCAATAAAAACATAAGCATCACTTTTGTGGATAGCAAGAATAATTGACATGTGAAGGATTATGATAAAATGATCTTATTCTTCAATAAAAACATAAGCATCACTTTTGTGGATAGCAAGAATAATTGACATGTGAAGGATTATGATAAAATGATCTTATTCTTCAATAAAAACATAAGCATCACTTTTGTGGATAGCAATAATAATTGACATGTGAAGGATTATGATAAAATGATCTTATTCTTCAATAAAAACATAAGCATCACTTTTGTGGATAGCAAGAATAATTGACATGTGAAGGATTATGATAAAATGATCTCATTCTTCAATAAAAACATAAGCATCACTTTTGTGGATAGCAAGAATAATTGACATGTGAAGGATTATGATAAAATGATCTTATTCTTCAATAAAAAAAATCAGTCATCTTTCCTCAATAGTCCCTTTTATATGTAATGTATCTTAAAATATGTTTTAATATTTTTCAGTAAATTAGTCTACCATAGATAGCATTGAGTTCGTAAGCAAAAATGTTTTTGGTTAACCTATTTTTATAGTTTTTAGTAAACAGGGTTATAATAAGCTCGTTTTAAATATGTTTTTTAGGTTACCATTATGTATTCATTTATTTTACTTTTTATACAGGTTTGACGCAATTTCATCAAATAAATTGTGCTGTACAAAAAAATGAACGAATTAGAGAATAGTCTAAAAATAATAACAGATACTATGATACCCACTTCCCTGTAAATTGTACTAATGAGTTCAGTGTGATAGATTATCTCAAGATTTTTTTTACGTTTCTTAATTAAACAAAGAATGTAAATAATATATATGAAAATCCATAGACTCGCATCAAATACATTCAATCTTTTTTTTATTTTACCTGGCGAGCTTATTGCCATGGGAAAATCTCTTCCAACCAACCAGAAATATGTTTTTAATGGGCCCTAAGTGAAAACCAGACTGGAATACCATTTTTGTTTAATCTAGGTTCCAGCGGGGATCGAACCCGCAACCTCCGGTTCGGTAGACAAGCGTGCTTGATAGGCTTAATAATCGGCACACAATCTTAATAGGCTTAATAATTTTCTTTGTTTATGATTTTGAAAGCGAATATTTCGGGTACATAATTCGATCTTGAAATGTGTAGAGAAATCATTAAAGGGTATTATTAAGAATTTTCATTATTCGCGATAGACTTATCTGCTTGCAGCATCTGCTACTACTTTTGTTCATGCACGACAAATCTCATTCACTTTCTCATCCGTAAGGCACAAAACTCCGCCTCCACGTTACTTTTTTAGCCCTTTTCGATTAACTTTTCCTCAGACGACTTCTATCATTAAGTTGGAGAGACGCTGCACTTCCACGCAGAGGTTCAAGTTCGATTCTTGATGGTACCTAAAAAAATAGTCCTAGTCTGGTAACATAGTTCATCTGGTAACAATGCTCACGTGATTTAGACATGTTTTGTTGAGTCTTCACGTGATGTAATATTATCTGCACGTAAGATGACGAACTGCGAATGCTGTGCCTACGCTTATGGTTCTTAAAACTGAAGACTCCATCAATGAGGTCAAAGTCAATGTTGACTCATTGCCAAATCTGTCCATCACCAGTTCGGATCTTAAGTAAATCCAACGGCAATTCAGATGTGTGGAGGAGCACCATAGGAATGAATGACTGAACTTTTTCCTCAGTTTTTGGGTCTTCTGTAGGTTGAAATACAACAGCCAACGTCACCTACCAATTTACAGTAACCATTTACGTTTTCAAATTTATTAAAAAATATTTAAATAAAATATTTTAAGTCTTGTTTGACTCCCTGATTATTTAAAAGCAAGTTTTTACTTGTTTGGTTGTTCAAAACAAACAAATAAAACTACATTATTTGAGGCCTGTCAAGTGTTATGTTAAATAAAGTGCAAAAATCAAGTGGTGTGAATTTTAATCTACTGTTTTCAAACATATTATTTTTAGTTCAGCATAAACAAGCGTCAGAGTTTAATTTTTATTTTCATATGCACTTGACATATTTGCTGGCCTTTTATATTATAATTAATTCATTTTACCCTAGGGTGTCTATCCCCATTTTTATAGACATTTATTTTACGTTAGATAAACGATATCTGGACACATTCGAAAAGAAAACCCTTTATAGAATATTATCTGTAGGGTAGGGCGTGAATCTTGCTATAAAAGAAACTTAAAATTGTTACAAAAATATATTATTTGTAATTTTTTAAATTGAAAAAAGCTTTTTTAACTTACTCAGTAATTTGTAAAAAAATATGGTTCATTTTTAATCGACACAAAGCTTTCTTCGAGCTAAAACATTGTTCATCACAGTTGCTAATGAGTTTTGGAGTGTGACTTCAATAATGGTCTTGATCGATACCTGCAGCTCGTTTCTAATGTGTGGTTTGGTTTTATGTATCTCCTGTTTGCAATAACTTAATAAATAGAAATCCGTAGCAGTGAGATCTGGTGGCCTGGGAGGCCAAAGATGCGTACTGTTTCGTGATATTATGTTGTTGTCAAATTTGCTAAGCAAATCATCCATCAATAAAGGTCTTGTTATATCGTATTATAATAAAATTTAAGAAGAAAAATTGTTCCAACAACAACATAATGCGATCCATTTGCTATTATTGTTGCGCCATTTCGTTCAAAAAAATATGGACTAATAATGCATATGGCTGATACTGCACATCATAACAGAGACTCGCTCTGGGTATAATTTTTGTTGTTTCAATTCTTAGGGACTTTTCATAGTTTTATGAAAATACGGCAGTTTTACTTGTTAACATTGAAATAGACTTCGTCCGACACAAACAAGCAAATAATAAAGTTTAAATCTTTCTCAACGAATCGTTACAATTCTAGGTGAATTTGCAAGTCTCCTGTACTAAGGCTGTATCACACTCCTTCGAAGGATCCTGGGACACACTCCTTCGAAGAATCATTTCGAATGGCGGCTGCCATTGTGGGGATGATATTCGTTGTCCGAGCCGTCCAATCTCGTTTGTAGGGCATCCTTTGGACACTTTCTGTCTTGATGAACTGCTCCGCAATCCACGTTATGGTCCACCTGCACTTTACATCTTGTTTTTTCTCAATGCGTGTTACACAGAAATCGGGGATTTGAATTCAAAATACAGTTGAACTTCTTTCATTTGTTCTGCGTCTAAATGTCTATTTCTCTTTTATTAAAATTTTAATGTATGCAATTATTAGGAAATATATAACTTTTTTAAAATAATAAAACAGTTATTTAACTTTTTTATAGGGAAACTCGTGTCCCATCCTCAATGACCCCAAAAATAATGATGTTACGAGAATCTAGAGAAAGAGTAAAATTGGACAGATTTAAACTATATTTTATTTTCTTAACCTTTATAAAGTGTGTATGGTGAGGGTGATTAAAATAAATATTTTTTCCTGACTGCGGAATCTGTATTCCATAAAACTTCAGAATCTTTTGAAAACAGTTTTACTCTGTGGTTCAATAGGGCGAAGAAGAGTAGGGACGCCGAATTTAAGTTAAATCGATGGGGTGGAAGCTGTCGTGCCATGAGAGTGACAAAGAGATGTCACTGCAAACAAAAGCGGTGATAGATTCTGAAGGCAACCAAAACCCATTCTGGGTTGTGACCAGTGGCGTGCCAAAAGAGGGAAGGGGGACAGTTGTTCGCGGTCGCATGACTAACGGGGGGGGGGGGGTAAAAAAAGTTGCCAAGATCTTCGATTTATTTTGCCGTGAATTTTGGCTTTTTTTATACAAAATTCCAAACAAAAGCCATAACAACATTTCCCAACTCGCATTTCAGATATGGAAACTTCAGTAAAAAGTACTTACATACAATAACGTGTATCCCTATTAGGGTAGGCAGAGGAGATTAATGAGCCAAGTTTTCATATCGCTAAATACTTCCTTCGCCTCCTAAGCATCTATATAACTTCTCATTCAGCTCTTTTTGTCTTTATAATCATAATTATACCTTCTTTTATAATTCCATTCACTTGGTCCAACAACACTACCAAAAACTAATTTTTAACATACTAAAAAAAATTCAATAATGAAACTGGTTGCCGTGTGGTATTTTCATTACTATTGCATATGAACTGAATAATTACATACATTTATATGCATGTATGCAATATATTTGTGTATATAACACGTGTAATAAAAAATAAAAACGATTTTCATAATTTATCCTAATGCAAAAAAAAAAGTAAAATTCAAGGTTTGCACCGTTTGCACAACGTTGTCTTTGAAAAGTTGTGGTTTTTACCTATACAACACTTAGTTTATACTTTGTGCAAGGGAATGCAAAAAAATATGAATTGTCTCCGGCGCACAAGATCTTCGCTGCGCCACTGGATGTGGTGTTAATGATTGATTGATAATTCTGGTTTTTGTCAACACAAGCAAATTTAAGTCATGTACAATCTTGTTTTAGTTAATATATATGTAAGAATATACGGGTAGAAAGAACAAAACAAACAAGGAGTCGAGTAAAGTACTCGTATATACTTTCACATTCGAATTGAATAAAGTTTCTGTCAGTGATGAATTGATTTCTCAATGCATTCATCTCACAATGAAATAAATATTTTGTATTTTTGTACCGATTCAATTTTCTCATTTATATTTCAATTAAAACTTTTAACTGAAAAGAGTATTACTGTAGCAGAAAGTTGCATAACTTTTATAATTAAATATTCAGAACGAAAGAGAATATTAAAAAGTCTGGTGTTTCTTTCAGTAATTATTTAGAAAAAAAATCGTATCTGAAATAATAACGTGACCTCCATGACTAGCCTGTATTGTCTATCTTTCAATATGGGAGGGCTGAGTTCTATTCCCACCTGAAAATTTTATAAAAAAAGTTTGTCTGCTTTTCACTTAAATCCTCTTAATAGTCATGGTTGTAAAAAATTACCACCAATAAATCCACTGACTACGTAGTAATTCCCCGATAGTATGGGATCAAATATAGTATATTAAGGCATTGGATATGTTAATAATGGAGTGAACAAATTGAAAGCAAATTTGTTCGTTATTTTTTCTCCTCTGATTGGAATTGGTACAAGGAGTAATGACAACTTATCGGAAGGTTGAATCATATTTTATAAACCAATGATTGCTGATTAATAATAAACTGTTTCTTTTTGACATCTAATAAATACTATACGTTGATGAACTCTGGGTATTTATTTATTTAGTAAACACTTCATTGTTAAACAATCTAACGGGATTATTGCCAGGTGGCAATATCTTCCAAACAACCAGACAAAAGTAAATAAAGGAAGTTACATGGTCACCAAAATATTCAAATGATTATTCAGGTCAAGGTATGTTATCTCATATAAAATCGTCCATACTGAGTGCAAGATAGGTTTTTCTGTTACATACTTGGCGAAGTCCACAGGGGGCCTACCGTTACGTACGAGAAGATTCCACTACACGAGTAGTGCAGTATTTTTGGGAGTTGTGTGCTATGCAGCCAGGTGTTGGACACACAGAAGTGGGCTCTCAGATGCTAGGATGGTGCTGATTGGCCGTCAAGCGTGGACTCTGTTGGCTATCGCCAAGGTTTATAGGACATGCTCGGCGGAAGCACTCTCGGTCTTAACGGGGTTCGCTCCGTTGGATCAGGAGCTCTAACATCGCGCCACGATTAACCTTCTCGATAAGGATCAGCCGGTGAGTATAGGCTTCCCATGGGTACACCCAAACTATTTGATTACTCGATTTTTCTCTGGTTATGGGGGCTTTAATGGCAAATTACGAGTATTTTGCTTCAATCTTGTCCCTTCGACCTGTTGCATTTTTTTCGACCTTCTGAATCAATCCGCAGAGCACATTCTGTGGTACTGCGATGCGAGTCAGTAATTTCCAAAGGGCCTACTTAGCCTTAGATCGTTTCATCTTCGGACCAATAGACTACTCCGATCCCGATCCAGTGGCTTCAAAGGATAGTTTGGTTGCTTTTGAAATTTACTGTGCAAGTACTGGGCTCTTACAAGTATATACGACTTGTAATATATTTTCGCAAAAAATCCAGTTTCTTTTAGAACATGGATGTTCTCTTCGATCAGATGATGAGAAACTCTTTTGCATACTAACACATCACATTAAATTTTACACATCTTTATTTGCGGTTCATTCGGCGTGACTATGAAACGAACTTCCAAAATTTATCGGATGTGCACCATCCTTATTAACGTTTAAGGAATAATAAAAATATATTTCCATTACTCAAAATATTTTTTCATACAAATTTTCCTTTGAATCCTTTCCCTATCCTGAATTCGTTTCCTCTTGTTCTATCATTATTAATAGGGATTTATCGAATATTTGATTATTTTTTACTTAAACTTGAAACGATATATTTTTTTGGAAAATCCGTTATGGATTTAAACCGTTTAATTTTTCCAAGATTTGGTTTCCAAGAAGTGGGTTACATAAGCCCACTTGATGTATCATGTACACAAAAGAATGAAAATAAATAAACAATACAATTTGTTCATGAATTTTACATGAGAAATAATATTTATATGATTTATAAAGCGAATACTTAAAAAACACTTCTTTTATGTTTGGCGTTTCCAAGGGTGTAACAAAAGAGCTAGGAATGTGTTATTTAAAAGAAAAATTACTTATTTAATAAGAAATAGAGCCATATAAAAAATATATAAAAGCCAATTAATAACAAACACCACGAAATACAACTGATAGAATAGCATATGGACGGAAGTTTCCAAGTTTTATTCTTTAACAAATAAAAAAGTATTCACTAGACGTTTTTATTCAATTCATTCGTCATAATTTCAATAATGTACTATATTTCGAAGGAGTAAAGTAAAAATATTTTTCATGGTTTTTTGCGGCCATAAAAAATAAAACAAATATATTAGAAATATTTTAAATGGCAAACTAGACCGCCCCCCCCCCCCTTCACAAAATAAACCGTCTTATACAAAATTCAAAGTTGCAAAGGTGAACACGCCAAGCCGTTTTTGTTTCAAGAGAGACTCGATTCAAAATCAGCACGAAGTAGAGAACCTCTTAGAAACAAGGTAGGAATCGAAAATAAAAAGACAGTCGCGACTCACGGCAATTGACTAAAGAAATACAGAGAAGACTAGTAGTGAAATAGTTTATTGTGATTTTATATTTATTTCATTCTACTGTTTAAATTAATAATAATAAATAGATAACATGTGGAGCGCTTTGTTTTTTTTATTTATACGATATAGGCAATTGCTCGAGATCAAATATAATTGGCAACTATCTTGTGGATGGAAGACGACTTTGCGTATTTTGGTATATAATGTGCAAGCTGTTGCACTTCAAAATGCACATACTCTTGAAAAACTAAACCATGACAAGTAAATCAAAGTGCCAAGACAAACTGTACGTTGAATCTGGTGCGGTCTTTCCTAAGGTAGGGTTTAAATCAATTTATACAACTCAGCTCATAAGCGTTACATAATTAATCCAGGTGGATTGTTATCTAAAAGTGTGTAAAAATCGGAAATCCAATAAAAAATACTTAACTTAGACACAAATTAAAGTACTCTTTAAAATACGTATCTTAGACACAAATTAAAGTACTCCTTAAAATACGTATCTTAGACACAAATTAAAGTACTCCTTAAAATACGTATCTTAGACACAAATTAAAGTACTCCTTAAAATATGTATCTTAGACACAAATTAAAGCACTCTTTAAAATACGTATCTTAGACACAAATTAAAGTACTCCTTAAAATGCGTATCTTAGACACAAATTAAAGTCCTACTCCTTAAAATACGTATCTTAAACACAAATTAAAGTTCTCCTTAAAATATCAGAAAATAAACTATTGCGATATTTAACTGGCTAAACAATCAAACAGGGAAAAAACAGAAAGAAAGCGAAATGTGTGAAATCGAAAGCATCGTAAGATGGGAAACGCAGGGAAGACGTTATTGGCAGGATTACGCTCAAAGAATGGGTGAGACACTGATCTCATGGGTACCCCAGACGTAGCCGACCACATGGCAGAAATCTAGAGGGAAGTATTGCAAAAGGTCATCAGCGAGAAATGCATTTACAACGGTAGTTACAGTACCCAAAGGAGTCATAAAATGCAATATTCATTATCATATCCTTATGGGGGTAGGCAGAGAAAACAGATCTCCACTTAATTTTCATCCTTTCACCCAACCGCAAGGAAAACTTTGTTTTAACGACATCAATCCAAGAAATACGAAACTACTCTCCGGACAACATTATATTTATAAGTATATGACAATTTTTAGCAACGTGAGATATCAAACGGCGTGTAGCGATAAGACGCAAAGTCAATGAGACACTAAGACATATACGAGTATACTTGAACCGGATAAGATTTTACTCCTAAACGGTATTTTAGTTGCAATTTTGATTTATGGAAGTGAAACTTAACTTGAAACAATACTTAAATGAGCAAAATAAATCCTGTTATAATGCGCACATTGACAAGACTAAATGAGTTGTCAATATATGACAGAACAAGGAATAAAGTGTTTAAGGATTAATGTAAACTTAAGAGTGATGTTTTGAGTAAGCTGAAGTAGAGTACTTTTAGATCGTTTAGGTATGGAGAACGAATGAGTGAATTAACCAAAACTAACAAAGAACTAATAAAAAATTAAATAGTGTAAATTAAATAGAGGAAGACTAAGAGAAGTGTGGGGGGATCGAGGAAATGATGTTTTGAAAGAAGGAAATGTAAAAAGTCAAAGAGTATACGGAATTGTTCGAATGTAGTAGAGGCGAAAGATATGTGTCGCGAAAGGAAAATCTTACATTCTAACATATGAGTGTTGTCTACCGCTACAGGGAAACAGCACGATGGTACGATGTAAGAAATTTATAAAGTTGTCAGAGTGATGAAAATACATCAGCTATTCATCGTTCTTGACCAACGGTCACGTCTTTTAGAATGTTGTTCATTTACACACCAGGTTCTCTCCTTTTATTTTTAAAACGAAACATCTGTTAACTAAAGCTTCCGTTTTCCTACGGAAGTGCTGAGGCATCTCTGGAAACATAAATATCTACCTTTATTTCTAGAAATTTTAGTTTCTTACACCTACACCATTTCATTGAGCTATATTTTTACTTTTTTTAAATTAAAAGGTAAGGTGTAATTTATTACATTGTCTGTTTCTTTAAACCAGAATTAAAATAAAACTAGACGTTATGACAGATATATTTTTTCGCGCAATTAGTTTGAGTTACGGTTAAGATAAGGCGACAAACCTAAATTTTAACATTATATTTATGGTACTAGATATTTCTATAGTTTTTCATTTAATCTCCTCGTTCAAATAAACTTTTTCCTCTTCGTGTGTCGTGTCCAGTAACCCTGACATTCGCGATCTCTCTTGAAAAAATATAATGTTTTTGATTGCACAAAACAGCTCCTCAACTTTTATTTACAAATTATGTGTAACCAAAACAGTGTTACCAAAACAGGCACCTTCAACTTGTATATTTGCGAATGTTGCGTTGCCAAAACAGGCACCTTTACCCGGTATATTTGCAAATGTTGCGTAACCATGACAGGCACTTTCAACCTATTCATTTGCGAACGTTGTGTAACCGACAAAGGCACCTTCAACCTGTATATTTGAAAATGTTGCATAACCAACACAGGCATCCTTAACCTGTATATTTGCGAATGTTGCTTAACCAAGACAGGCATCTTCAAACTGAATATTTGCTAATGTTGAGTTACCAAGACAGGCACCATCAACTTGTATATTATATTTGCAAATGTTGCGTAACCATGATACGCATCTTCAACCTATTTATTTGTGAATGTTGCGTAACCAAAGATAGACACCTTCTTCAGATTTCACGTAGCTTCTTGATTTTTCTCATGAATATTTATTTTAGGAAACGGCATTTTTGTACACTCAATGACCCAGATAGGCATTTTTTTTTAATTTTATAGTATTTATGAGCTCTCATTATACACATGCTTAGCGTTATGCCTCAGTGTTTTAGATACGATGATACCGATACATTCTAAGCATTTTCTACATTACAAACATTTCCAGCATTCTGGTCTTCATGTTCCATATCTCATCACTATGAAGTAGAAAAGACAATCATGCATTGCCAAAATTTAAGATTCAATTTATCATTGGAAAAAAGTGATCCCATCTTGAGAAAACCTGCACATGGCAATTAAATTCAGCATATATCTTCTCTATTTGGGTCAAAGACAGACAGTAATTAGGCTTTCTAGATATTTGAAACTGTCAACTTCCTCTTTAAGTTGCCCGGTCAGTTTCAGAGATACACCATTATGAGAATGTTAACTCAAATAAACTATAACAGAAAAAGATATTTAATCATTCTGCTTCGTAATTATTAAGTCTATTTGACTTTAAACTGCTAGAAAAGATTCTAAAGTCAAATATATTTTTTTATAAATATTATTAAGGCCATTGAGAATTCAGATGCTTTTCGGTGCCATATTCACAAGCTGAGCTACTAAGATCACAACTCACACATGGTATGACCTCATTGAATTAATTTTACGATATTGACATATTTCATAGATAAATTGTGAGCTACTTTATAAACTTTGTAGGAGTAACTGAGTCGAGTCCTCGTTGTCTGTTATTATTTTTAGACTTGAATTCTTTTGATTTTTTCTTGTTATAGCTCAAGTTAAAGTTACTGAGTTAAACTCATACACAATTTAAAATTGCGTAAAACAAAATGTATATACATATCAAAGTAGGCGCACTTTTAATAACACTCTCTAATACTCATTTGTTTATTTCTTTTACGGGAAAATTCAATTTTAATTGTATGCAATCACATAAATAAACTGAAACTATCAAAAACGTTAATTATATAGCATCTTTCATCACACTGACTGACTCCATACTATTTTATAACCTTTGTGGTCTCTTTAGTATTTTTTACAAAAAAGGATTACAGCCTGGTTTTCACTTAAGGTCTCTGTAACATTTATATGGTTGACTGAAAGAGATTTGCCACATAATATTAAGCCCGCCAGATTCTACTGCATACAACAAAATTTTAATTCAATCCAATATTTTGGAAGAATGGAAACTACCTTGGATGTAACGTACCGATGATAAATAACAAATGCGAATGTAAGAGAGTCACAACAGCGTTGACACCTATTCAAGATGATGGGGATAAGGACGAATTTATGAATGAATATTGCATAATCTCTAGCTAGCTAGAGACTCTTAATAAACTATCCATCCATATTTTCAGGAGTCTATTTAACTATTTACAACAAATTACAATTATAATGTTAAATGATAAAGTTATTCATAACATAATCATCATAATGTTGCCCTTTTTTTCAGGTCGGGGTTGCAGTCTCGCGAAAGCGGATCTCTCTATGTCGTGATTTTTTGCCAACTCTTTCTCTTCAGCCCAGTCCAATTCTAGCCTCCCCTCACGCATCTCAATTCTGGTCCATTCACTTTCTCCAATTTCTTCTGAGGTAATCTTCTTTGTAAAATAATATTTATCACGATTATAAATACGTTTTACAAATAAAATATTAATCTTAAATACTTTGTAAATAGACAAAAAATATTTCCCCATTAAACATCTCAAATTTGCACTTAAAACGCGAGATGGTACACTTTTCTGTAGTAAAAAAACCCCTCTGCTGGAATTAAATTTAACTCACGTTTTTTTTTCCTAAAACCGAATACTGTAAATTCAATTTAAAATAGAACTAAATCAAATCAACGTTTTCCGAAGCTACGAGAAAAGATTTTGTATCTGACATTCAACGCAATTGGCTTTCCGTTGAGGTTTTTTGTTCCAACTTTATACATAACTTATGTGTACATAAATTTGATTATATCATTTTATAGATTTTCATTGAAGGCTTGCGGATTAATGTGGGAATATAACTTTCAATGGTCTATGCTTCAAAATGTGACGTACTCTTTCGCTATTTAATTGTGTATCTCACGAGTCGTTAGATATTTAAAATCACAATATTTCACCTACACCTGGACAGTCAATCTCAAGCCAGTTCTCATTCCGAGGGATGAAATAGTAGTTCTGTACTTTTTTCAAGATTTTAAACACTTATCACGATATAACTTTTTAAGAAAATAAATATTTTTCCATTTCCTACATTAAAAATATCGTCTTTCCATTTGCATTGAGCTTCGTTATATGAACAGGAAACACGTATCACGCTGATAAAATATAATTAGTGGAATGATAAAGAAATTATTTAAAATAAAAAATTAAAAACTATGTATAAAAATCTCAATAAATTATCTCCCGTTCGAACTTGAATAATAACATTATTTTGAAAGTATTTCAACCCAAAGTTAATCAAGAATATTTTACTCATTTATTATAAATTCCAAGTTAAATTTGAACGGAGCTTATGAATATCGTTTGCTACTAATCAGTTCGCAAGCAGGTTTAAACATGTGCTTAAGATGAGAATGCTTTAAACTTTATATAACTCACGAATATAAAATAAGTAACGTATGAGGCTTAAGCTAATATGCGTGTTGTCAAATCTATAATTAAAATGGAAAACACGGAATGGGATCAAACTTCTTCATTTCGTATAAACTTACACCAAGGGTGGAAATATTTCTCAGACGTGGTTTAATTTACTCTACAATTTATCTTCATGTACGTTTATTGTTCAAAGTGAGAGAATGTTTATGAATTACTAAATAATTATAAATTAAGAGAATCGTTACTTGTCAAAAAAATATTTTTTAATAATTCAATCCATCCTATATATGGATGGTTTGGGTCAATAACAAGAAAAATTTAAATAAAACGAAACATTATTTTATTTTACAAATGATGAATTTTAAAAAATAACAACAGAACAACGTTATTCCTGCTTCCATGTAAAGTGGTTCTATTACGCCTATAGAGATTATTCAAGAGCTAAATCCTCAATTTATTCACCAAGATATGGAAGATATCCATATCGGATAATTCATTCAACAATGTCATTTCATATTCGAGTGACGATACCTTTAATACCTCAATTCGTGAATACCACACCGGAAAAAAATATCGGGTACACTAAATATCATAATTGTCGGATACATTAAATAAAAGTTTGTCAATCAACAAGGGGTTCGCTATTTTTCCTGTAAGCAATTTGTATGTGTTATATTATATATCTAAACAGATATCTAGATCTTTTCTAACACTTAAGAAACAATATCCAAGCAAACATATTAAAAAAATTGACAACGAGCCATAAGTAAACCCTTCACTTTTTACTATAAAGATGTCGCAGAAATCTTTTTTGGACTCACTCCACTATAAGGGATTTCTGAATACATCTCAGATTCCATATTATAAATGATCACATATAAAGAATTTTGATTAGGTGGTTACAGCTATAAATATTATTATTGGGGAAATTTGAAATTTGTTAATGTAAAATCTAACGAGATAAGACGAGACACATTGACAGAAAAAGACTCATTTAGACAAGCGTGAAAATTATTTACACTACATAAAGGACCTCAGAGGAAAACAAGGTTAAGTATTTCTTCGCCCACTCCACACATGTACATTATTTATTTTTTATATAAATTTTACGGGAATCGATGAAAGAAGATATCAGGCGATAATAAATTCTCATTCTGCATACCATATGTTAATATCACTATTTTGGAGATATTTCTTTCGTGGTACCAATAGTTAGTAGAATAAGTTGTAGCTTTCAATATGCAATGCCCTCTACTCTGCTTGATAAATTTCATATATTTTACTAACTGAACAATGCTTGGATTTTGGTGAAATGAAATATATCCCGAAGATGTGTTTTTTTTATAATTTATGAGCTGGAGGCCTTTTTACTTCTAGTTATCCCTTGGTACGCAGGAATCCACTCAAAATTACTTTTTTGAGAATTCTGGAGTTTTCGAAGAAAGGTACAAGATATAAATAATCGTTGGCTGAATAAACTGGATCAAATATTTTTGTTTTTATAGCGAGTAAGTTTTCAATTTGAGACTTACGAAGTCTGTTGAATTTAAACAATATTTGTTATTAAAAATAATATGATATTCGTTGGGGGAAACAAGTAACACAAATGTTTTTGCTCAAAAACTATTTTATGACCTGTGTTCGCAACTTATAAAGCATGGGTGATTTTTTAATATTTTTCAGTAACAAACTTTAACGTGAGTAGTATCACAACGCTCAACAATATTCACAACATGCACGGTCCAAAGGACGAAACAAGAATGACAAAAAAATCACCTTTGCAAATAATAACTGAAGTAAATCGTTAAATATAAATTTTATTGTTTTTTAATCAAATTTTAACACATGTTTAGTATTTTTTCTATGACAGTTTTGTGATCCCATATAACTGGATTGATTTATTTTTCAATTGCTAAACCGATCGGATATAATTTGTCTCACATGAGTTATATGTATAAATCTAATTACTCAAGAGCATAACCAGGGCTCCCCAAGGTTCAAACTTAGGGCCTACGCTTGTCTTATTTTTTATACTTATTTTACCGATCTCCATGGCTTAGTAAGACGCCTGTATTCTGACCCGGAGGTTGCGGGTTCGATTACCACTGGAACCCAGATTTTTTTAAAAAGGTTTTCAGTCTGGTTGTCACTAAAGACAAATACGAGTAATTACTGCAGTATTTTACATAGCATGAATTCAATCGTTTTTAATCATATTTTTATTATATGTATAGTATTTTTTCTATAACTGTTTTTCATTCATTAAAAAAGGTTTTCAGTCTACTTTTCACTTAATGCCTCATAAATATCTTTCTGATTGGTAGGAAGAGATTGCCATATGGCAATCATCTAACAAGGTTGTGTTGCTTATAGAAAAAATGTTATATATGATTCGCTCGGGTACTGCTATAGCTACCAGATGCGATTTGTTTAATAATAGCGGGTTCGAGTCCCGATTTAGAGCGTCCTATAGAAGATTTTCCAATCCAAACAGTGCTATGTAAAATAAATCCTTTGTGATTTATTGATTAATTTAATAAACTCGCTGACAATTTGAACTTCTATTACTATGATGATTCATACTCTTTAAGCATTTGATCGACATTTAGCAATCGACTCAATTTTATTATTTTCAAGTGTAAACTCTTGTCTTTTTTCAAAGCAATGGTTTTAAATTATTGCTTATACGGTATACTCTTTAAGACTTATGAATCAAATAATAGAATGCATAAAAAACTTGGAAATTAATTTTAACAGTAAATTCTCATTTGGTCCTCACAGTGAGGAACTTCGAGAGTAATTTATGATACGAATCTGTGTGTCATTTATATAGAAAGAGAGGTACTCTGATCCATCTTCAGCGCACTTATATGTAGCAAGAATACATTGATGTGGAGGCCACAGACGATTATACACTTTCAAATTATCTACCCATTCTACAAGGTTTCCTTGAAGCATGTTGGGATACTCGTACCATTTTCTAAGCGTGAGTGGGGTCTGAGGGTTTCTTCTCTCTCCCTGGCTCCATCCCAACTCATTGTCTGCAAAGACTGTTGGGGTCAGCTCTCCTCGTCCTCAGGTTGTATGCTCTTCTGTCCCGGACTACGTCCCCCAGACCGTGCCTCTGCATCAGGTTATCTTTTTGCACCACCCATGAATTCTTTGGTCTTCCTCTGGCTGTTATTCGAGGAAGATCCATGGAGATTGCCTGGTTCACAATGTGATCGGGTGCTCTGCGTCCAACGTGCCCATACCATCTCAATCGCCTCTCCTCCATCTTGCTGTTGATGTCTGTAACACCCAGGCTTCCACGAATGCGTGAGCTTCTTATTTTATCTCTTAGGGACACACCCGCTGACCATCTTAGCATGCGCATTTCAGCAGTTTCTAGTTGCCTAGAGTAAGAGTTATACATCGTCCAGCATTCGGAGCCATAGAGGAGTGCGGGTCTGACAATCGTTTGGTATACTTTTCCTTTTAACTTTACTGGCATTTTCGGATCACATAGAACTCCCATCATTGATCTAAACTTCATCCATCCCACACTAATTCTATGTGTTACATCTGCTGCACATCCTCCATCGCTATGGATGAGTGACCCAAGATACTTAAAGGAGTCACAATTTGGTAATGTTTCTCCATCCATTTGCATTACGGGAGTGACAACATTTGTGTTCTCGAATGGTAGGTACAGATACTCTGTTTTCTTTCTGCTCAGTCTCAATCCATTGTCCTCCAAGATTCTTCTCCACCTTTCCAGACTGTTTTGCAGGTCTTCGTGTTTTTCACTTATTAATATGATATCGTCTGCAAATAGTAGGATCTTAAGGAGACTGTTCATTTCCTGGTTAGTTAAATAGTCCATGACTAAGATGAACAGTAGTGGACTGAGTACCGATCCTTGATGTACCCCCACCTTTACAGGAAATTCTGGTGAAGTTCCCGAAGTGCAACTCACTTGCGTTGTCACGTTATCGTACATGTCCTGGATGGCAAGTACATACTTCTCTGGTACACTATGGGCTCTAAGTGCTGCCCAAATTAGGCTTCTAGGGACCCTGTCAAATGCCTTTTCAAGATCGATGAAGACCATATGAAGGTCTTTCTTGGCATAACGGTGTTTTTCGACAAGGAGTCTAACGGTTTGAATGGCGTCTACTGTTGACTTTCCCGATACGAAGCCACACTGGTTGTCATGTATTAGGGTTTCTTATTATACATTTATTTGGATTGCTGACAGGAGCCACATCATATTCAACTATATTGAAAAATACACGATTTTATGTTACTGACCACTATTTGAGATATAAATATATGATAGTTATCTTTGTTTCTCGGGCTAACTTTCTTGAATAAGACCTCAAATATTGATATCGTCATCATTTGAAAAAATGTTTTAAATTAACATATTGAGCTTTCTTAGTAACTAGAGTAAATTATTCCAACGTAACATTTTTTACTTATTCGTTATATTTTTCTGTTTAAGCTTTCCTTTTTATTAGGTTTTACCTGTTTATGTAAACTTTATAAAATAAAAAAAGAAGCAAGCGGTAGACATGCACCAGCCATATTCAAACATAAATAAAAAGTTATAAAAAAGGGCCCCACGCTTATTGTATTACTTTAAATGTGTAAATATATTTAGATGTCGTAGACCATTATATAATAAATAAATATATCAACAATATATTATTATAATTCTGCACATCTAGACGTTTTTATAGTGTAACTGTTAATGATGAACTTTATATTCCATTACAGTTTTTTTAGAATCTTTCAACGAATTGTGTGTCTTGTTTAAATATAGTTTCATGTATATTAATTTTGATTTTCCCACATAAATTTCATTAGTAGTCACAGTTTACAAGACAACTCTCGTTACTCTTAACATTAAGGTGAGTTATTAAAATTTTAACTTGATAACCTTTTACGAACTTGCGCGCAAAAAGTTTATGTTTATGTTGCTTTT
This sequence comes from Odontocerum albicorne, assembly GCA_949825065.1. NCBI lineage: Eukaryota > Metazoa > Arthropoda > Insecta > Trichoptera > Odontoceridae > Odontocerum > Odontocerum albicorne. Next base: position 17,127,792 of record OX463842.1, on the reverse strand, counting down.
TAAACAATAAAATGTAATCTGTTTAAAAGATAATTTCAGAATGCTGAAATGTAATTTACCCTTAAAGTGTTTCAAAACGACCAAACAGTGTTCTTTCGCGGCTTGACTAGGCACGTCTATAAAAACGCTGTAAAAAGGTATTCCAAGGGTGGAGGGGCTAAATATCCACGAGAAACATGAGCAAAGGTTCTGGGAGCATATTCAATTATTTTTCTTCCTTTATTTTTTCCTCTCCCTATAAAAATCTCATTAGGACTTTTAAAATTGTATGCAAACTCTTCATTGTGAAGCTGAAACTTTGAAAGCGAATAAGTATTATCTTTGTTAAATTAATTCAAACTTAATCAACGATGATTATAAGTTTTCCTCAAAAATCCTCTTTTTCTATTTGTGACAATTTTTACTTCAAACGTGTGCTAATATTAACTGAGAAATGACTCCCAAAATATTCATCATATATTCAGAAGCTCTTTTCTTCATCATGTATTCAGAAGTATAACACACATGATTATTTTATTTAAAAACACTCTGTTTTGGACTTTTTGCTTGCAAATAAATAATATGCCATTGAAGTCACTTTGTAACCCGTTAAACTTTCCGTTATTTTAGTTAAGGCTGGTAAAGCTTCCTCGGAGTAGTTTTCCCATAGGAAGGGAGAAAATTTGATTTTTTTTTATGATAACGAAAATAAGTGTTTTAGAAAAGTCGTTACATCGGCATAATCAGCCAAGCGAACCTTTTCCCACCAAAACGCACTTTTATAAAGAAGAGTTCTCACCAATCTCAGTGCTCTCAAATCCTCCGCCCTCTACCCTCATATTTATTTGGTATTCTAGTACTATTTGTAATGAAAAATCCCTTCAAGGAAAGCTTTGTTTCATCACGCAAAAATTGTACACTTACGAAGTTTTCCAAAATAATTTACAAAAAATAACCTCTTTATGCGTTAGCGAATGTTCCAAAAAAGTTTAATCCTTTAATTATGATAATTTCAATTTATAGAATATCTTTAAGTATTTTTATTATACTTTTTCGTTTAACTCTTGCCAGGATGATTGTAGTTTAGATGAATATTTGCCTACTCGGTTCAACATTGCCCTCAGAGCTTGTCTTAATCGCGCGCTGTATTCAGTCTATCTAGTGAGAAGATTCCTGAAGTGAGTGATTGATTAGTCACTAAGAGTATTTTGAAGTATTGGATCCTACGCCTTCGTCTCTTCCCTACACGATCAATCCCTACGCTGTATCTTTGCTCTGTGTACAGTTCAATCCACACGTGAACAATTAATCAATACTTGATGCTTTACAAGTTTTAAAACTTGTGTTACTGGGCTAAATGTATGATGTGAAGGTTGAAAAGCTATTAAATCCAACGTTTATTTTATTTCGAGAGAGAAATATTTAACTTTGAGACCAGAACGTCAAAAGCAGGACGTTTTGTTTCCGATTAAATAAGGAAATTGCACTGTTTCTTCTCTGTTCATAGTTTTTCAACTTTCCGCATTTTGACTTGTCGCTTCCTGCACAAAATAACTTTTGTTTTCGACTTTTCTGACCTAGTTCTACGCCATGCAAGCGAAGCGCGATGGAGTTATTTTTTTATGGAAATATACGTTAATCTTTCAACTCGAAAATTCGTATTTTGATGCCATTACGTTACTAAAACGCTTACATTAAGTACAAAATCATGACTATCGTACAACAATTGTAAACAATAGTTTGCTGAAGTACTTCAGTTTTGCGTCACCCAAACAGCAACGAAATACTCGTGCATGTTATTACTATTTAATTTGTCTTCTCGTTTGCATACATACTCGTACATAACATCACGCCATTTTTCATCAGAAAAGGCAGAAAGGACAAAGCGCCAGACTATCCTATCTTGACACACATTCATACACCTTATCGTACGACTCCTACGATATCTCTAACTTTCTACGTTTCCGTTAATCAAAATACCATTCACTTGAATCAATCACACTTTCCTTGGCATTCTCCTACCACTCCTTTAATTCACAATTGCATTGTTTGTTTGTTTTGTTAATATATATTTATTCATTGATTCTACGTGCCCAAACCATTTCAAAGTGTTCTAGATCTAACTGAATACATAAGTCTTAAATTCACAATTATCTCTAATCACTTTATTCCGTATTCTGTCATACATTGTCCTCCCATGCATTCTTTTTGGTCCACGCATTCCTATTTTATTTATTCGGATCATTAAGTTTTTTTTAATCCACGTTTCACTTCCATACATTTATGTTGGTATTAGAATATTGTAGTGGACTATCATTTAAGTAAATTTTGATACTGCACGGCTCCAGTACATATATTTCAGGGTCCTATTCACTTTGTTATCTATCGATATACTTTTTAACACTTATCTGAGACAATACTAACCAAATAGCAAAATTCTAAACTTGCTCCAATCTTTCATTATTCACCAATATATCGTATTTACTTTCACACATTTCTCTCACCACGATTTAGCATTTTTGCAACATTAATTCTCAGATCTTTTATTTAATTCGTCAAATAAACTTTTCTCTATTTCCTGGGTGGACCCATTGCAAAGCAGGCATAAACTTGCAAAGTTACATTTCCACACACATATACATACATAAACACACACCTATACACCAATAAGAATCCATTGTGATTTCCTAATAAAGGTTTTCCAAGGTTGCTTTAACTGTCCCGCGATTCTAGAAGTACTAAGTTTATATGTACCCAATAAATATATCCGTGCAAGGAATCACCCTCTATTCTACATACCAACTTACAGGACGAATATCATGGCTAAACACTCAGTCACGCGTGGTATAGAGATATTGAACGAACTGAATGACACTGTTGATATATTCTCGGTACCGCCTAGCAGTATGAGAAGAATCCTGGCTGATATTATTCCTAACGAATAAGCTAACTCTAGAATCAGACCCTCTTTGTGTAACAGGAGAAATCCGTGCAAAGTGGATAAAAAAAATATGCTCCCACATACACATAAATATATTAATGAAGGGAAGGTACTTGAGTTGTTAAAATATTTGACTATTTTCATATTGAAGATCTTATTTTAAATTATGAAAACTAACTTTGAATAAAATTTCGTGTTCTTATCAAATCGATTATAAAACTTTAATCGAGTTAGATAGCGCATATTGCATGTCAAGTAAAATAAAATGTACTTTACGTTTACTTGCTGGGAATTCCACAATATAAATAGCCCTTAAAAAACAATCCATAACATAGATGAGCAATATGGGTTCAACGGGATGACAACTTGTAGCTCAGAAAAAGAATAAGTGTAAATTATTAAAGGGAGGCAACAGGTTAAATAACTTTCCATTTTTCGAAGGGATTTCATAGGCATTGTGTTTTACGAGACATAATTGATAAAATATTTTACATCCTTCTTAAAGAATAATCCACAGTTCAGAAGGTAGAGGCATGTATGATTCCGAAACGTTGGAAAACCAAAAAATCACATCATTGTTGATAAGTTCAATATTGTATGTTTAAACGTTCCTCTTTTTCTTATCTTCTCGTGCCAAACCAGCCCCCCTCGCCTCAAGCACTTTGAGTCCCGCATCCCACGGAACAATATTAGTTGGGTTTTCCGTACTTCGGTCCGCTCCCCAACTCCGCGGAGCCAGGATACCCGCACCCTCTGCACCACGACCATTTAACACTCTCTTCAAAGAAAAGCTGAAGCATCCAGCACCTGTAACCACGCAGAACACGTCCCAAATGAGACACCTTCCCAATTTGGACGTTGGTCAGTAGTTTTTTTTTTTGTTGTAGCTCTTCGAAGGACAATCACGTTGCTTACCATATTCGTCCAGGTAATTCGAAGCACTCACCCATAGATCCAGCCTCGAACGCCTACAACTAGATCACGTCCCCCACATTAGGGCTCTCGTTCATTCCCCACCAGTCTCAAAATATCGCTGGTAATTTTTCTGCTGAGAAAACAAGCAGTTTTTCAATTTTTCAATTTTTATAGGGATACTTGGTAAAAAGAATAGAAGATGAACACCATTCAAAATTTATCGTACAATAATAGAAAAAATAACAAATTTTAAAAAAATCAACATTTTTTCAAAAGTTCCTTAATTTACTGGATGTTATGGATAAGACTGCGTCTTTGCTCAATAAAAAGCTTATACGTAACGTATAAAAGCTAAGAAAGTGCGATGTGTTCTCTGTCGCAGTGAATATCAGGGTAGTGTTTCAGCCATAAAATCTGAAATGAACACGTATGCACCTACTTTAATACGAGAAAAGTACATGCTTTGAATTATTAAATATCTTCACCGAGTAAAAGAAAACAAGTTTCCCGTCTTTAATAAGTAAAACAGAATATTGTTTGAATTTAAATATTTTTATTAAAGTTTATGAAAAATATTTTGTTGAATTTTTAGGTCTTTTAAATTGCCAAAAATATATAGCTAAAGGCAGTATCCAAGATATTAGTGTTGTAGGACTTATTGTTCCCTCTCATTACTATGGTTACATTACCACATATAATGAGGGATATCAACCCGAAAAACTCTGATAGCATTAGTTATGCCAACGACTTGGTGTAAACTAAATTTCTGTAACTTAAATGTTTTTTTATTATGATTATGAAGGAAGATTGGCGTATTTTAGATGTAGGGCTGTAAACGAATATCTTGAACGGAAAGGATAACAAATGAGTCTATGTTAATGGGACTCCATATAAATATTCATATCTCCACAGTCTGTCAATAAAAGTAATTTCATCTTCCACATTCCTTTCTTCAAATACATATCGAGACATGATGACACAAGTCTTGAAACCATTGTCGTACTTGGTAATGTTTCTGGTAAGAGACGAAAAGGCCGCGCCCCCTTGCTTTAGACTGTCCAGATCAAGGACGCTACCAACTTCACAGATGACAAGGACGCTACCAACTTCACAGATGACAATAGACAAAAATGGTAAGAGATATGTTGTGTAGACCTTATAACGAAGATAATGACCTTTTGCTATGAAAATGACAATTCTAGAGAGATTGCGATTGAGTAAAATAGATTTCAATATTCCTGAACTAGCTCAGCTTGTCATATTTCACGTTCCTTGTAGACCCACCGGCAAAATATTTACTTTCATAGTGAAGTGGTCGCAACAAATTATTTATTCAACTCTCACCAGGTGGCACCTATTGGGCAATCAATAAGGATATTGTATAGACTTTCATGTGGCATGAACTAATTACAGGACTAAAATAAAAAACGTATTATTGCCGGTGTAAATTGATTAAATTATCGGTTTGCTTTATTATTACTCGTAAATTGGAATGATCTTTTTTTTTTGTAAAATACGGCTTATATCTCAATGATGAATTTTATTTGTTGTTTTTTTCTATCTGTGTCTGGAAGGTTATTTTACTGCTGACGGAATAAAATTAAATTAACATAGTTATTTAAAAAGATGTAAAATTTGTATTAACATGTAATTCATTTCCTTCAACGTATGTATTTGGCACAATTATTTGATAAAGCTGAAATATCATTGCAACCGTATGTCAGTATTAGACGTTAGACCCTACTTTGAAGGGGTTGATATGAAGGCTTGATCGTAAAAGAGACTTCAGACCCGGATTACCAAACCAAATGAATACATTCCAATGGTTTCTTTTCTGCTCATATGTGAAGACATATCACTAAGGATCGATGATGTTTTAAGTACGAGCATATATAAATTTCATTATTGTAGCAATTATGTTTAGTTGCTTTTAATAAAATAAGCTATTTTAATGCAACAGTGATGACATTTTTACATATTTTTTTTGTATAAAGGAAGTTTCACTGAGACAGTTTAATTTAAACTGAATTACTTTACACTCGACCATGAGTGATATAACCTTAATGGTTACAAAGAGTAAATACCAACTCACAAACCATAATTCTATCAGGTTGTTTCGAATATAATGACCGATTTTAAACTTCAAACTCTATCGAACATAATTTTAGAGGAAATAAACTTTATTGATCCAAGTAAGAGCCATTTGATTCTAGGTATATTGACCAACGAATTGCAAGCTTATGCCGATAGAATAAAAACTCATGCGGAGTTTAATCCAAAAATTCTTTACAAGCATTTTCTCCTGCTTCCTTATTATTGATTTTTTTCTGTCGTGAATAGTTATCGATGTACTAAAAAAGAAAATCGGTTGGCAATAGATCAGTCAGGTAAGTTGGATGAGATGGGTCCTCTTCGGTTAATAAGTGATAGTTGCTGGTTGCGTATTTTTCTGTGCATAGCTTCTAATTTTTCACTACGCGACTGCGCTGTGATAGATTGGTCCTGATTGAGAAAAGTGTAATGAATAACACCAGTCACAAACCATCATATAGTAACCATTAACTTATATTGATTCTGCAAAGTACTTTGGTGCTTCATCATGATCAAACCATTGCGCAGGCCGTTTACGGTTATTATAAAAAAATCTTGTCACAATAGGATTGAGAAATAGAGCATTTCGGTTACGCCAGAGCAACGGAGAACACACTTCGATGCGATCAAACTTTTGGTTTTCAAGTTCATGAGGTATTCCACCTTTCCATTTTTTTAAATGTATTGAAATTGTGGAAGCGCCAACACTTGGCATTTTCCGTAACATTTGTTGCATGTTTTCGACGTCCGACGTCCTCTACTCTCTTTATATTTAAGACTTACGTTTCCGTTCCTAAACTTCTCGAACAACGTCGAAATAGGCTATAACTTCACACTTTTCACTCGAAAAACTGCCATTGACGATCAAGTTTACAAAATATATGTACAAAATCAGGACAGAATTATTATTTGTTCAACTTGTTTCCATGTTTTTGGTCTTAAACCTCCAATTTTACGATATTTCATTTTTTTCATTAGTTTTTTTCAGTATGAATGAATTTCGAATAGCAAAAAATAAACATTTTTCGTACAAAAATTCTAGAATTATGAATGAATAAAGAAAAACGTGTGATAGACACGCTTTGCAGTATTTATGATATGAAACGTTATATCCTGCATAATGCGCATGAGCATTTCTAAGAAATAGTCTATAACTTCACACTTTTCACTCGAAAAACTGCCATTGACGACCAAGTTTACGAAATATATGTACAAAATCAAGACAGAATTATTATTTGTTCAACGTGTTTCCATGTTTTTGGTCTTAAACCTCCAACTTTGTGATATTTCAAACTTTTGCAATAGTTTTTTTCAGTTGGAATAAATTTCGAATAAAAAAAAACATTTTTCGTACAAAAATCCAAGAATTATGAATGAGTCAAGACAAACGTGTGATAGAAACGCTTTGCAGTATTTATGATATGAAACGTCAAAACCTGCATAATGTGTATGAGCATTTCTTAGAAAAAGGCGCTAACTTCACACTTTTCACTCGAAAAACGGCCATGGACGACCAAGATTACGAAATATATGTACAAAATCACTACAGAATTATTATTTGTTCAATGTGTTTCGATGTTTATGGTCTTTAACTTCCAATTTTGCGATATTTCAATTTTTTGCATTAGTAATTTTCAGTTCGAATGAATTTCGAGTCGCAAAAAACCTCCATTTTTCGTACAAAAATCCTAGAATTATGAATGAATAAAGACAAACGTGTGATAGAAACGCTTTGCGGTACTTACGGTATGAAACGTCAAAGCCTGCTAAATACGTATGAACATTTCTTAGAAATCGGATATAACTTCACACTTTTCACGCGAAAAATTGCAATTGATGACCAAATTTACGAAATATGTGTACAAAATCAAGACAGAAATATTATTTGTTCAACTTGTTTCCATATGTTTGGTCTTAAACCTCCAATTTTCGATATTTCAAATTTTTGCAATAGTACTCGTATTTTTCAGTTTGAATAAATTTTTGAAAAACAAAAACCTCATATTTTATACAAAAATCCTAGAATCATGAATGAATAAAGACAAACGTGTGATAGAAACGCTTTGCTGTATTTATGATAGAAAACGTCAAAACCTCTGTAATGTGTATGAGCATTTCTTAGAAATAGGCTATAATTTCAAACTTTTCACTCGAAAAACTGCCATTGACGATCAAGTTTACGAAATATATGTACAAAATCACGACAGAATTATTATTTGTTCAATGTGTTTTCATGTTTTTGGTCTTAAACATTTTTTCATTTTTTCATTAGTATTTTAAAATTTGAGTGAATTTCGAATAGCAAAAAAAACATTTTTCGTACAAAGATCCTAGAATTACGAATGAGTAAAGACAAACGTGTGATAGAAACGCTTTGCAGTATTTACGATATGAAATGTCAAAACCTGCTAACTATCTATGAGTATTACTTAGAAAAAGGCTTCACTTCATACTTTTCACTCCAAAAATTGACATTGACGACCAAGTTTACGAAATATATGTACAAAATCACGACAGAATTATTATTTGTTCAACGTGTTTCCATGTTTTTGGTCTTAAACCTCAAATTTTCAAATATTTCAATTTTTTGCAGTAGTATATTTCAGTTTGCATAAATTTTTGAATAGTAAAAAACCCATTTTTCATACAAAAATCCTAGAATTATAAATTAATCAAGACAAACGTGAGATAGAAATGCTTTGCAGTATTTACGATATGAAAGGTCAAAACCTGGTAAATAAGTATGAACATTTTTGAAAAAGACTGTAACTTCATACTTTTCACTCAAAAAATCGCAATTGATGATCAAGTTTACGAAATATATGTACAAAATCAAGACAGAAATATTATTTGTTCAACTTGTTTCCATATGTTTGGTCTTAAACCTCCAATTTTCGATATTTCAAATTTTTGCAATAGTACTCGTATTTTTCAGTTTGAATAAATTTTTGAAAAACAAAAACCCCATATTTTATACAAAAATCCTAGAATCATGAATGAATAAAGACAAACGTGTGATAGAAACGCTTTGCTGTATTTATGATAGAAAACGTCAAAACCTCTGTAATGTGTATGAACATTTCTTAGAAATAGGCTATAATTTCACACTTTTCACTCGAAAAACTGCCATTGACGATCAAGTTTACGAAATATATGTACAAAATCACGACAGAATTATTATTTGTTCAATGTGTTTTTTCATTAGTATTTTAAAATTTGAATGAATTTCGAATAGCAAAAAAAACATTTTTCGTACAAAGATCCTAGAATTACGAATGAGTAAAGACAAACGTGTGATAGAAACGCTTTGCAGTATTTACGATATGAAATGTCAAAACCTGCTAACTATCTATGAGTATTACTTAGGAAAAGGCTGTAACTTCATACTTTTCACTCGAAAAATTGACATTGACGACCAAGTTTACGAAATATATGTACAAAATCACGACAGAATTATTATTTGTTCAACGTGTTTCCATGTTTTTGGTCTTAAACCTCAAATTTTCAAATATTTCAATTTTTTGCAGTAGTATATTTCAGTTTGCATAAATTTTTGAATAGTAAAAAACCCATTTTTCATACAAAAATCCTAGAATTATAAATTAATCAAGACAAACGTGAGATAGAAATGCTTTGCAGTATTTACGATATGAAAGGTCAAAACCTGGTAAATAAGTATGAACATTTTTGAAAAAGACTGTAACTTCATACTTTTCACTCAAAAAATCGCAATTGATGATCAAGTTTACGAAATATATGTACAAAATCAAGACAGAATTATTATTTGTTCAACGTGTTTCCATGTTTTTGGTCTTAAACCTCCAATTTTGCGATATTTTAAACTTTTGCATTAGTATTTTTCAGTTGGAATGAATTTCGAATAGCAAAAAAAAACATTTTTCTTACAAAAATTCTAGAATTATGAATGAATAAAGACAAACGTGTGATAGAAACGCTTTGCAGTATTAATGATATGAAACGTCAAAACCTGCATAGTGTGTATGAGCATTTCTAAGAAAAAGGCTGTAACTTCATACTTTTCACGCGAAAAATTGCAATTGATGACCAAGTTTACGAAATATATGTACAAAATCAAGACAGAATTATTATTAGTTCAACGTGTTTATTATTTGTTGAATGTGCTTTCATGTTTTTTGTCCTAAACCTCTAATTTTACGATATATCAATTTTTACGTCAATATTTTTCAGTTTTAAAATTTTTTACTACTTTTCACCAATAAAACACCTATTTTCGTACTAAAATGTTAGAATTATCAATAAATCAAAATAAATTTTAATAGAAACGCTATGCGGTATTTATGATATAAAACGTCTAAACCTGCTAAGAACATTTTTTAGTAACAGACGGTAATTTCTTTCTATTCACTCGAAAAACGTATGTATTTTAAGTAAAACTGAAAAACAATTATATAATGCATAATATATTGTTAATCTACTCTTTTATATGATTTTATATAAAAATATCTGTCATTGTAGTGCAAAATCAATGATCTGAGGGTATAATATAGCAATCAATCTGCCATACTATCAAAAGTTAACAAAGATAACGAATTTTTAGCAATTTTGTATGGTTAATCCATATATTACGTTGAAATGCAAGATAATTACAAACTTTTCGGTGATTTTGTTTACTATCGCTCCAATTGAGGTTAAAATGCATGTTTTTTTAGTTAAGTAATGCGCTTTATATGAAACCACACTGTCGTGTTTTAGTGTCCCAAATTAATACTCAATACGTATAATGTAGTTAAAAATCAGATGAACTATCAAAAATTAATAAATATTTAAATATTTATAAAAATGTGTATTTTAACACCATTTACACTTTAAACGAAAATTACACACTTCTCGATGATTTTCTCTATAATCGCTCAATTTTCAGTTAAAAAGTCTGTTTTTTTTAGTTAAAAGTTTTAATGAATCAGGATATATCATAAAATATAATTTTATTGTGACTTTATGGGAAAAAAATGGCGTTGGTGGTCCTAAAGCAATGTTATAATGGCATAATATAACAAATAATCAGTCAAACTATCAAAATTTCTCAAAGATTCCGAAGTTTCCGCAAAAATGTGCGTTTTATCATATTTTACGCTGAAATGTAAGAAAATTTGTTTCTTTTTGATGATTTCGTATCAAATCGCTCAAATTATGTTCAAAACGTACAAATTTTAAGTAAAAGTACGCTTGAATTATGTTAAGCATAATGTGTTGTAAAACTTTACTTTTTATATAATTTAACCAAAATATGTTTCCGTGTTGTACAAAATCCATGATCTAATGGTATAATATAGCAATCCATGAGCTATGCTATCAAAAGTTAGCAAATATCTAGAATTCTTAGCAATTCTCTATGTTTTATCATATACTCGTATTACGTTGAAATGAAAGAGATGTTTGATGATTTTGTCTATAATCGCTCAAATTAAGGTTAAAATGCAATATATTATAGTTAAGTAAGTAGTGTAGTGTCATAAATCAATACTTAATTGGTTTTATAATGGTACGATCAGATAAACTATCAAAATCTAAGAAATATTCAGAATTTACTTCAAAAATGTGTATTATTGTATTAGACCATTTACGCTGAAATCTTAGCCATTTACTCTGATTTTTTTGAAAATTACACATTTCTTGTAATTTTATACACAAAAGCAGTTGTGAATGAGATTTAGTGGCATTTTGGCAGAAGACAGCGAAGGAGTATCAAAAATATTTAAGGAAATCGGTGCGTATGTGTTACATTAACGATAACATGCTGTAAAACTTCACATTTCATATGGTTTAATTCATAAAACATGGATTGGAAGCCCCAAATCAATATGTAAATGGCATAATATAGCAAACAACCAGTCAAAATATCAAAATTTCATAGATAAACCTCAGTTTCTACAAAAATGAGAGTTTTATTACATTTTTCTAGGAGATACTAGGAATGTTTCTCAATTTTTGATGATTTTATCTATAATCGCTCAAAGTTTGGTTAAAATGTTTTTTTGTAAAGTAAAATAGTGTGCTCGAGTTATATTTAGTACAATGTGTTGTGAAACTATACTCTTAATATGATTGTATCCATAAAACATGTGTTTGTAATCTCAAATCAGTGTTTTAATGGTGTAATATGGCAAACAACCAGTTAAATAAATTGTGGCAAACAACCAGTTAAATAAATTTTCAAAGATTTGAAATTTCCGGTAAATTGTGTGTTTTAACACATTTTACCTAGAAATATTAGTAAACAACTCATATTTTATGATTGTGTCTATAATTGCTCCAATTGTACTTAAAATGTTTGATTTTTAAGTATAATGGTGGTCTTGAATTATATATGACGTAATGTATTGCCCAACTCTAGCCTTTATATGATTTAATCCATAGAAGATGTCTTTGTAGTCCCAAATGAATGTTTTTATGGTATTACGAGTATATAGCAAACAATGAACAAAACTATTATTTTTTCAAAGAGATTTTGCAGTTTCCAAAAAAATGTGTATTTATCTCATTTAACGCTGAATTATCAGTAAATGGCTCATTTGTGGTTATACTATATAGAAAAGCAGTAGTTGTGGGAATGACATTCGATGCATTTCGGTCGAAGACAGCGGAGTATCAAAAACTATAAGACAAAGTAACGAATTGCACATACTCGTATTTAAGTAAAATCGGCACGTTTGAGTTACATTGATGACGATGTATCGTAAAACAACACGTTTAATATAATTTTATACATAAAATATATATTTTTAGTTTCAAATCAATGTTTTTTATGGTATAATACGGCAAAAATCCACCAAGACTATCAAAACTTAACATCGATACCTATGTTTCCGCAAAATGAGTGTATTGTCACAATTTACACTGAAATGCATGAAAGTTATATACATTTGGTGATTTTGGTGATGGCATCTGGCAGTATAGGTACAAAATTGCCACCAATGAGTGAGACGGGTACATTTTTTGTTCCAACTTGAGAGTGGCCACATTTCTTTGGAATCGTGTTGACTTAAGTTTTATGCATTTTATTTAAAGTTTTAGGAGACTTCTAGTTAAGAATTTTTTCATATACATTTTAATTACATAACTATAAATGCTATACTATAAGTTCTGTGCAGATTTTATAATTTTTAGCAATGTTGCAAATTTGCCGGGTCATACATTTGGAGTATCTAAATATTCACAATCTATTTTATTACTTATTATAACAAAAAAAAAATTTAGAAAGTACACGTATACAAAAATATTTTTTATGAATTGTAAAATATCTCAAATTAGCGTGAGCCTCTCGCAGAAAAGTAACTAATGTAGTGTATAGTTTTGGAAAGAGGATTTTTGTCAATATACAGTAAGTTCTCGACTTACGACCACCTCGACTTACGACCATTCGGACTTACGACGGAGACCAAAACTATAAAATAATGTGTGCGCCATAGTGCAATTGGTGCGTGCACCTCAACTAATATGACGCAATCGATTGCATCGTCTTTATGTAAACAGCGTCAGTTCGTCACCTTTCGTGCGCCCGAAAGGTTTGACAAATTGACGATTGATTACTCTCTCTTTTTATTTCGAGTTATTGAATTGTTTGATTTTTCAATCCCAAAATGTCAAATAAAAATAAATGAAAAACGATTGATTTAGAGAAAGAAAATAAAATAATAAACCAATATGAGTGCGGCAAAACAGTGTCGGACTTATCACGGGAACTTAAATTGTCGCATTCAACCGTGTCAACTATAATAAAGGACAAAAAACGAATTCTCGAAGCAGTAAAAAAATCTGTATCAGTAAAATGGACGATTATTACTAAACAACGAAATGGACTCATACATGAAATGGAAAAATGTTTGAAGATTTGGATGGAGGATTTATTACAAAAGAATGTTCTACTTAATTTCATAACCATCCAAACTAAATCACGTAGTCTTTTCGAAGATTTAAAGAAAATGAATGGTGATAACTGCAACCAAAGTTTTAATGCAAGCTCCGGTTGGTTTGGAAGATTCAAAAGACGTGAAAGCTACCATAATGTAAAGATTTGTGGAGAGGCAGCAAGTGCAGATCTAAAAGCTATTCACAGGAGAAAAAGAAAAGTATTCACAGGAGCAAATTTTCAACGTCGATGAGACAGCCCATTTTGGAAGAGAATGCCAGAACGAACATATATACATCAAAAGGCCAAATGCAAACCCGGATTTAAAGCATTCAAAGACCGTTTGACCCTTCTGTTGGGTGGAAATGTCGCCGGATTTAAATTGAAGCCACTTTTAATATATAATTTAAAAAACCGAAGAGCCTTCAAGGGAATCGATAAGTCTACTTTGCCGCTACATTATCGTTGGAACAAAAAAGCATGGATGACACAGTATCTTTTCCAAGACTGGTTTGACAAATGTTTTATTCCTTAAGTAAAAAAAATTTGCGAAGAAAAAGAAATAGATTTTAAAATATTCCTGATTATTGACAACGCTCCGGGTCATCCTCCAAACTTAGTTAAATCCCATCGAAACATAAAAGTTATTTATTTACCTCCCAGCACTACAAGCATTTTACAGCCGATGGATCAAGGGGGTATTGCTAACTTTAAATTGCATTATTTAAGAATTACTTTTGTCCAAGCAATCGAAGGAATACAAAAAGACCAGACTTTGAGAGAATTTTGGAAAACCTATAACATATTTCGAGCAATTAAAATATCTCAGAAGTATGGTCAAATGTAACGACATCATGTATGAATGGCATATGGAACAAACTATTAAAACGTATTAATAATATGAATTTTAATAGAGAAAATGAAGTAGGAGAAGTAACTAATATCATTGTACAATTTGCTCAAAAACTTAATCTGGAAGTTGACAGTGAAGATATAATTCAACTTTTAGAAAAGGATGATGAAGAGCTCACAAATCAAGATTTGATTGACATTGAGGAGGAACGGGCTATAGAAAAAAAATTAAAAGAATTAAAATAACTAGATGAATACATTTAACTACCTATAAACTTTGTGTGCTTAAAGACATGGCTACAGCTTTTAACCAAATCAACAATGGAATCCAACAATTTGAAAATATGGACCCAGACACCGATAGATCTTCGAAGGTACGCCGCCTGATAAGCAAGCACTCGCCTGTTATAAAGAAATTTATAAAGAAAAGAAAAAGCAAACAAATCTGGATATGTTTGTGAGAAAAATAAACCGCACTACTACAATCACTGAGTCACCTATGGATATTAGTACAGAAGATGAAAATACTACAGAATAATTTTGTAAATATATATATTATTCATTATTATATATTGCATATAGTACATACTCTGAAATAAATACTACTAACGTATTAACCACTTTTTATGTCTATTATTTTAAATTTTTTGTATGAAATTCGACTTACGACCATTTCGACTTACGTCCTAGGTGGCGGAACAGAACCCCGTCGTAAGTCGAGAACTGACTGCATTAGATTTTGAATTTTGACAACACGCTGAAAAAACGACTTTGAAAATGATATGATGAAGCCGAACGAATCATTTGTTGACTGTTAATATAGAAGAAAAGACTAGCATTATATCTGTCAAAGTGACCCAAAAAAATATCTGTGGACTGAAAAAAAATCATTGGTCAAGAAACCCTCGCTTTTAGATGCTCAACAAGGATTACTTTGTAAAATAATTAAATTCGCCTTATGACTTTTCCAATATTATATTTACGATTATTTTATAAATTCTATTGGTGCACAGGCAAGATTCCATTCCTAAATAATCTCGCTAGGCAAAACCAATTTGTGCAAAATAAGTTAGGCACTATCTACTCGTAAAACAATATATAAATATGAAGTCAAATAAGTGGAGTTATACACTTTATGTATTATAGAGACTTTGCGTATAATTTTGATATTTACGAGTATATGGGACCTGTTCACTAAAATAATAAGTAACAAATCTAACCTTAATGAGACTGGCCAAGGTAAGTAAGAAATTTTAAAATTGTTTCCTGTACTGTGATAATCATTACATGACCTTACCACTTGTACGAGTATATATGGCAAAACAGGGAATATATTTGTTGGGAACTGTATGAAGGAACTGTATCCCGAATTGTTAATTGACGGATGAAATGAACATGAAAATATATCCTAGAGGCACTTCAGAAGAGTATGTTAATTGAGTAATGTTAATTGGTTAGATAAAAAACTATCAACTTATACGAGAGAACTAACCAAAACAACATGGACTAGATACGAAAGAAAGAAAAAGGAGAATAGAAATTGACGACCCTAGTATTGTGAATGAAAACAACAAACATATGGGAGGAATAGATTTATTGGATAGTCATATCGAGTCGACATTAAATCTCACTGCGCTCTAAAAGTGGTATTTTAGAATATTTGGTAATTTGGTAAACGTGACATCAATAATTTAATTAGACCTAGACATTAAGCAAAACCTATAAATCAAAAGACACCGAGGTCCAGCTGCTCATGTTCATATGTCTAAGTGTGGTGTACCAAGTGTGGTGTACATTTATGTCGAACAAAAGATAAAAATTGTTTCCGTAAATTCCACGAATTAAGCAATAATGAAGATAAAAGACATACACTGAAATAAGTTTTTAGCTTTTTAACATTTTCATAATGTAAATTAGCTATGAACGAATTTATTTAAACAAATTTTAAGTATATATTTTTTTATTATTTTTCCTCTTTTACATTAACGAAAACTGAACATGAAATATTTTTCCGAGTAAAATAAAAAATAATGAAATGAAGTTAAAATTTCTCAAAGAAAAAAATGCTTTTTTATTTAAAATCAAAATAAAATTTAGAAAACTTAAGATTTCTTGAAAGCTTTCAAGAAATCTCGTATTTTATAAGTTTTAGTACCCATTAAATTTAAAAATACAAGTTCAATTTTAAATTATGTAATTTAATAAACTTTCACCTGTTTCAAATCAAAATTTCAAGAAAGGAGTCAAAAAAATGCTTTTCTTTTTTAAAATTAATTTATTATTACAGGAAATTTGATAATACTCGTACTTTCCTGAGGCTCTTCTAAATATATTTTTTTCTTAAAGCTGTTACTGAAAGTCACCTTTAATTTAATATTAGTTCCCCTTCTGAATGCCACCGTTTGTTTGTGAGATTAGTTTATTTTTCCTGGAATGCCATTTGGAGGCGAGTTCAAAGAAGGAAATATCTAAGAAAAAGACTTTTCTTTGAATTTGATCTGAAAAATATTAATAAAATATCTGGATTATAAACTTTCAAAGTTGTTTGTTGGTCTACATTCATGTTTAGATAACAGCCCGGTTAAAAAAATTGGGTCATAAATGAGTTGGGTACTTGAAAATTATTTGATGTGTTTAATTTTTTGCCATCATTAATCCAACGGTTTACCTTATACCTTATTGAACTCCATATTGGAATATTTAATAATACATGGCTTGATTATTCCACTTCATTATGTGTGATATTGACATTTTGATGACATCAGTTAGATCTAAGCATTGGTCTGACAACAAACCGGAATCATTCGAAATAGAGGATAAAAACACGAGAAAACGAGAGATGTGGGCGTGAATTAGTGAAGTGTGAATCGTGAACTAAAAATCGTGTGGATCTGTCCTTTTTGTCAACCTTTCTAGGAGCATGGCGTTATGGTATGTATGTATCATTTAATTTAATTGAAGGACTATTTTCGTTTTTTAAGTATTCACAGAATTGTAATTACTTTTAATTTTTATATAAATTTTGTATGTTGTCGATCCGTTTCCTTTTGTTCTTTTTATTTGTAGTTACGCAATTGTTATTTTATTTTTAAAAATATATATAATTTTTACTGATTAGAATTTATATTCCAAAGAATAAGAAATAATATTGGTAAAGTGGAAACATTGGATCGATTGGAAAATCTTTGATTCATCAAAACTTGATAAAACTCGTTATCCAGCCTTTATGTAATTAGTTGTTTTATAATCAAGACCTCATTTAGAAATCAAATAGTAAAAGGACTCGCTTGTTTTTTTTCTCTCAATTAGTATTTTTAGATTTAAAAAAGTTTTTCTCTCAAATTTCGTCAAAAACCAAAATAAAGTAAGGATAGCATAGTAAAGAGGAACGAAATGATTTTAAGTTATTTTATGTATCAAACTAATAATGCTGGTGGACGATAAATAACATTGTATTGTTTAACACTTTGGTTGTATACAATACAACAAAGTGGTTTTATTGAGAACCTCTTCGAACCAATCAGAATATAAAGGTGTTGGAAGTGAAAATTTGACTAAACCCTTTTTTTTTAATTCCGATTCCAGCGGTAATTTTAGCTACAAACCCAAGGCTGGAAGTTAGGCATCTTATCAACTTGGCCACGGAGGTCGAACTTTGTGCGGTATTCGGTAAGTTATGTTTATATAAGCTTGTAATTTACAAACTTTTCCGATAATTATTGAGGTACATGGTCGCACGGTACAAAACTGGACTTCCGTGCAGTAGGTCGTCGGTTCAAACCCCGCACTGTGCTACTGCCCTCGAACGACACAGACACTTTTTCCGTCTAGTGTTCGAGGGTATAATACCTATGACTTCAGTCATAACTATTATTTAAAAAAAGAAAAAAAATATGCCAATCATGGTACATACATACCTGTCATCATGTCATATCCCTGTCGGGGTTAGCAGAATGGAAAAAACACCTAAGTCCCCTGTCCTGAAATACATACCATAGTTCGCCTCTTCTGATATATATAAACCTTCTCATACAGCTCCTACGATTTCTCTGGATTTGCGTTACGAAATTTGCGTGAAATGTAAAATTTTAACAAAAAAAATATAATTTCATATTGAATGATTTAAATTGAAAATTCATCAAGCATAGAGAAATGCTTGAATAACAAGAATAAATTGACCGATGCTTTGTGAAATGAAAATATCTACAATATCAAAGTGGTAGGCAAAGTGGTAGGCAAAGTGGTAGGCATTATGAATATTTTGGGATTACTCTCAAGTCCCAAACCAATTTGGTCTCACCTTCTCAGAACGTAATATCATATTCTGAGATATTATCTCTATTTGACCATTTTGTAATATTTAAAAAGCACTTGTAATTTTAACAAGTCTCAGTGGAAAACTCCTAAATGGATTAATGAAACAGTATTTGACAGAAAAAGGAGCCTGTTTGTGTATTCATACATTCAAAACGTTTTGTCAGCAAAATATTCATTGGGTATTCATTTCCAGGTACCCGGAGGAAAGGTTAGGGTACTTTTACTGCATACAGGCGAACCTCGACTTTCGCACATTCGACTTTCGCACAATTCGCTATTTCGCACATTTTTGAAAAATATTTTTTTAATTATTTTTTTCCCGAAATAATGCAAAAATGTTTTGTTTCCCTGTTGCACCATGAAACGCTTATGAGCCCAGTCCGCACTGTGAAAAGTGTTATGTCCTGTTCGCACATATGTTCGCACATATGCATTAACATACGAGAGCGAGCGAATCAAACGCATGCATTTGAATTTACTAATTTGTACACACTCCCGTCTGATCTCGACAGGTTCAGTCTTGCGTTAGCATACGCACAGAGCATACGCACAGATGAATTGTTCTGCGAGTTTTGTTTCAAATATTACGTACCCGTTTTAACATAATTTATTTTGGGAGAAGTTGTACAGTAGTAATATTAAATAAATTATTTTGTTTAAAAAATAAAAAAAATAAAAGTTTTAACATGAGTGAGAAACGAAAAAACTGTGAAGTAAATATAGCTAAAAAAAACCAAGAACCCATAAACTTCATACAATCGAAACGAAGATGGATATAATAAAACGATCTGAAAATGGAGACTCGTTTGCTTCAATTGGCCGATCGTATGATATAAACAGGTCTACGATATGTTCGATATTAAAGAATAAAAATAAAATTAAGGAATATGTAAAAAATTGTGGAAATATATCATCAAAAATTGTTTCCAAAAAGCACGGCATAGTAATTGATGAAATGGAGAAATCTTTGATGTATTGGATTAGTGACCAAAATCAAAAAGACGTACCTCTGAGTACTTCGGAGATTCAAGCTAGGGCTATTAGCTTGCATAATGATTGGAAGGCTAGACTAAAAAATGATTCTGACACGGTGTTTCATGCAAGTAACGGCTGGTTTTCAAATTTTAAAACAAGGTATTCTTTACGCAATATTAAATTCACCGGAGAATCAGCCGATGCGGATAAAGATGCTGCAAAAGACTTTATTCCGTCACTGTCCAAAATTATTGAAGATGGAGAATATACCTCTAGTCAAATATTCAATGTAGATGAGACTGGTTTATTTTGGAAGAAGATGCCTAATCGTACATTCTTATCAAAGGATGAATCAGTTGCGCCTGGCCATAAACCTTCTAAAAACCGATTGACATTGCTTCTTGGTGGAAATTTAGCTGGTGATTTAAAATTGAAGCCATTGTTAGTTTATCAAGCAGAAAATCCTAGAGCATTGAAAGGGAAAGATAAAAAATTGCTTCCAGTCATTTGGAAATCCAATAAAAAAGCCTGGGTTACCGCTTTAATATTTAAAGATTGGTTTACTTCACATTTTGTACCAGCAGTAAAACATTATTGTGAAGTTAATAATTTACCATTTAAAGCATTATTAATCTTAGATAATGCTCCAGGACACCCAAAATCTCTACAAAATTTATACCCAGAAATCAATGTAGTGTTTCTTCCCCCCAATACTACGTGTCTCATACAACCCATGGACCAAACGGTGATAGCTACGTTTAAACGATATTATATGCGGTCGATCATGAATCAGGCCATCAAGGCAACTGAAATGGAAGGTGGGCCCACATTAATAGATTTCTGGAAAAATTATAACATATGGAATGCAATAAATAATATTGGAGATGCATGGGCTGAAATAAAAGAGTCAACAATTAAAGGTTCGTGGAAGCAACTATGCCCACAGATGATGAGTGATTTTCAAAATTTTGATGATACCCCAGAAACCATAACTCTTGAAATAGTTCACCTGATGAATGAACTAAGCCTTGAAGTCAATAGCGAAGATGTTAATGAATTGATAGAATCACATTCTGAACCATTGTCAAATGAATTTCTTATGGATCGTCACGAGAATGAAAATTCTAGTTCATACGTACAAAACGAAAGTGAGGAAGAAGAACCAGAAGAAATACCCAATACCTTAACATTAAAAAACTTGAACGAAGCTTTAACACATATTGAGAAATTTTTAAATATTATAGAAGAATATGACCCAAATGGAGAACGCATATCTAAAGTGCGTAGGGAGATCCATAATAGCACTGCGTGTTACAGAACTCTCTATGAAGAAAAGAAAAAAAATAATAAAATACAAAAAACTCTTGACAATTTCGTTAAAAAAATATAATTTCAATTTAATATGTACTGAGTAATTTTTGACAAATAAAATTTTTGAAGTACATATATACAATCTTTGGTGTTTTTTTTTCTTCCCTCTACTTTCGAACATTTAACTTTCGCACACATTTTCAGGAACCAATTATGTGCGAAAGTCGAGGTTCGCCTGTATATAATATTTACACTGTTAAATATTTTTTTACTTTTCATCTTTTTCGACACTTTGCCTTCATTTTTTCTTACCATATTACTATACTTGTAAGGACATCATATTTAGAAACTTGATTGTAACATACAAAAATTGCGAGTTTTTTTTGTCATATGGCAATCTCTTCCAACCTACCTGAAAATAATTAAGATGATTTGTCCCAACTGCTGAGTGAAAGGTTACAACGTTATTTGTGAAAAAAAATACTTAAAGCATTGAAAACAGTTTTTTTTGTCATATAGCAATCTCTTCCAACCTACCTGAAAATAATTAAGATGATTTGTCCCAACTGCTGAGTGAAAGGTTACAACGTTATTTGTGAAAAAAAATACTTAAAGCATTGAAAACAGTTTTTTTTGTCATATAGCAATCTCTTCCAACCTACCTGAAAATAATTAAGATGATTTGTCCCAACTGCTGAGTGAAAGGTTACAACGTTATTTGTGAAAAAAAAATACTTAAAGCATTGAAAACAGTTTTTTTTGTCATATAGCAATCTCTTCCAACCTACCTGAAAATAATTAAGATGATTTGTCCCAACTGCTGAGTGAAAGGTTGCAACGTTATTTGTGAAAAAAAATACTTAAAGCATTGAAAACAGTTTTTTTGTCATATGGCAATCTCTTCCAGCCTACCTGAAAATAATTAAGATAATTTGTCCCAACTGCTGAGTGAAAAGTTACAACGTTATTTGTAAAAAAAAATACTTAAAGCATTGGAAACAAACGAGAAAAACAATACAAAACATATTAACAAATATCACTTAAGATTGGAAAAGGTACAAGAAGAAAGGAAAGGGCAAAAAAATAGGATCTATCGAGAAACACGTTTTATCATAGCCAGTAACTAGTTCCAGGATCTGACGGCATAATCAATATACTCGTATTATATCAGCGAACAACAACACGTGCAAGCCCAGAAAAAATGTAAGAAATTATAAAAGGTATAATTGAAGAAAAATTAAAGTAATGAAGTTATATTATTGGGATTTCTAATTCTAATTTATTTCGTTATTTGTGAATGTTATTATTTATTGCTGCCACTCTAGAATGCATGAGTTTGTATTTGATTTAATTCTTTCTTTTTTGTAATCCGTTTTTTATGATTAACTGGTTTTCTATCATTTACTTAGATTAAGCTTTCAATTGAATAGTGCATAATATATTATTTTCAATGTTTATTATCTTGAAAGAAAATATTTTCCGACTAACCAAACGAAAGTAAATGAAGGAATTTGCATGATTATTCAAATTGATAGCGAACTGTAAGTTACTTGTCTACTCCAGTGGTTCTTAACCCGAAGGCTCGATTACTGGAACAATAATATCTCCCAGCCACGCTCGTCAACATGTCTGCATTATCAATTCGTATATATTGAAAGAAATATGAATCAATGAAAATGAAAATTTAATTTATTTATTCATTAAGAATACTTATAACAGTGCTGGCTCCCGGTTCCGTAATTATGTATTAGGTGTTAACATAAGTTGTATCCGTTTTTTTACAAATTTAAAAATGAGCACCAAAAGTAAAACAAAATGGTAAAGGTTATACGTCATTCGAAAAAAAAAATTCTGTTCTACAAGATATTGCGTTTACTTTTACGTTTCATATATTATTTTATTTGATAACAAGTCTTTAAAATGGTATGTCAAGTAGACGAAAGGGAGCATTTTCGACACCTTCTGTTCGTGTTCAATCGAGGGAATAAAGCTGCCAAAGCTATTCGCAATATTTGCGAAGTATACGGTGTAGATGCTATGAATGAAAGGGCAGCTCGTCGATGGTTTTTGCGTTTCAAAGACGGTAATTTCGACCTGAAAGACATGGAGCATTCCGGACGACCAGTGAACTTCAATGAGGACCGCTTAAACCATATTATTCATGAAGATCCCCTTCAAACATTTTTATCACCATTTTCAAACCATTTTTCATCACCAGTAATGGTGCGGTAAAGGAACCTTTGCTTGTGGCCATGCGTAGTTCGATGACGCGCGAGCAAACCAGCAGAAATTGTCGAACGTTGATTTTTGTTGTTTTCACTCAAAACACGTGGAACCCAAGCGCCGAAGTTCTGGAATTTTCCCATTAATTTAAGATGGTGGTATACAGTCATGTGACTAAAATTCATCTGCTTAGCCAATTCTACGGTGGTTTGAAGGGGATCTTAATGAATAATATGGTTTAAGCGGTCCTCATCGAAGTCCAATGGAGGTGTCGAAAATGCTCACTTTAGTCTACTTGACATTCCATTTTGAAGGCTTGTAATCAAATAAAATAATATATGTAACGTAAAAGCAAACACAATATCTTGTAGAGCAGAAAATTTTCTTTCGAATGATGTATAACCTTTACCATTTTGTTTTACTTTTGGTGCTCATTTTTAAATTGGAAAAAAATGGACACAACTTATGTTATCACCAAATATATTGTTGAATAATCATATTTCTGTGCTTTTGTGTATAGTTGCATAATTTTGTCATTTCAAAAAATATTGTATATTTTCATTTATTTTTTACGAATTTTTGTTTTAACTTTTGTAATGAATGAAGCACTCACTGCTCAGTTTAAATATTGTTGTAAGGAACAATGTACCGTTAATAAATAAATAAAGGCATGGCAATGGAGTCGAGTTCTGGATATGGACAGTGTTTAGTAATATCTTGGCGCATCAATAAAATATATTAGACCTTTCCACAGGTTTACTGGCTCCAAAGTAACGCAGATGGAAAAACGGAATATGTACGAAAAGGGATCACGAAATATGTTTCAGTTGAGATGGAGGATGCGTATGCATAAATCAGGAGACGTATAGGATTCGGTTACGCCTTTCAGAGTCAAAAATTCATCGTTTCGACCATTCCGTATTGCTGTAGCTGAATAAAAAAACTACTTCACTAGAGAATGTCAATAAAGAATTGGAAGATTGGAATTATCGATGGGTGAGGAATTTAAATAATTAAGAATAAAGTCGTGAAGTCTATCTTTGTGAATCCTTAATAATTAAGAATAAAGTCGTGAAGTCTATCTTGGTGGATTCTTAATAATTAAGATAGTGTGCTTTGAAATTCTAACTGATTTTAGACCGGCCACGTATGCAATGGACTGACAGTATTAAAATATATGTAGAAGTCTTTGAAGACACATGGATTGAGACTGTACATAATTAATAGGCTTGGAGGGTTAAACAGTTATGATGATATCGGGATTGGATCAAGAAAAGTTCCCTTAGATAAAAAGTAACAAATAAAGAGAGCGAGAATTTGAAAATATTAGTAATCAAATGATAATTTATAAAGCGTCTGTTAGAGGACAGACTCTCCTCAATGACGCTCTTATTCTGGATTTAAAAAATTGTAAAATAAGTTGAGCGAATGAGTCGATTTGTGATGGATGTTACCTTTAAACTACAACGTATAAAAATAAATTAGTTCAAAATTATCCATATCCAAAATACATAAAAAATATATAGTAAATCTTTGGGATTCAGACCTGGTATAGCTTTCAGCATATGAAGTTAGTTAGATCAAGTTAATAAATTTGCAAGTTCACAGAACATCCATTGATTACAAGCGACATAAGATCCCACGGGATGGCCTGGATTGGACACGTTTTTGAGCTCCTAAAGACAGGATACTCAAAATTATATTTAAGACAAAACAGTACGGAAAAGACAGCGACTAGAGATTAAAATATCTAAGGACCTTAGAAGACTCTTCGTTGAGGACTGTAGAAATAACATTTTTTTTAGAAAGATAAAATCAGTGAAATAGACAAAGAAAGGTTATTGGATCATATACCTGTTGAATTAACTCCTATCCCACTTGGATCACTCGCATTTATATTAGCTGTATTTTGAGGTACATTACGTCGTTTAAAAAATGTATAAGTTTTTTTTGTAATTTTCTTATTACATTGTTATTTTTACAATGACGCTAATGAATTCATTATTTAATTTGATATATTTATGTGTATAACGACCTCCATGATTTAGTTAATGAGAAACCTGCTAAATGGTGCTGTTTGCAACGAAAATTTGCTATAATAATAGCCATGTTTTAATATATGTAATCATAAATTAAAAATATATAATGTAAGAAAATGAGTAATCAAAATCAAAAAGTAGAATATTAAAAAAACAGTAGACAGAAGAACTCATTTAAAATAATTATAACATCCTACTTAATTAAAGTACTGAATTAATTCGACATCGGTCATATGTAATATTTTAAAAAATATTTTTTTGTTGTAATGTTTTTACATGAAGCAAAATGTATTTTCAAATCAATATTTTTTTCTTCTCAGGTTACTAATAAAGTGCGTGCTTATTTGTCACTCGATGACTCAAAGCTTCCTATATTTTTGGAAATACGTATTTCTGACAATTTAACTTTAACTCATGTTATATGTATTTTAAAAAATCTGTTTATTACAATGTTTCACATGAATCATTATATATTTTCTAATCAATACTTTTTTTCTAAAGTTGCACATCAAGCTTTTACTCTCATGTCACTCAATCACTCCACGCTTCCTATATTTTGGGAATGTGTCTTTCTGACAAATTAAACCTGAATCTGAAACAATAGTCACAAAAAACCTATTCAAATATACTCAGCTATGGGAACAATGAAATTTTGTGGAATAATAAAACAGTTAATAATTCCGAGGAGTCTATCGACCTGACCCTTGTCCCCTTATTCTATGGGTCATTGGGGTTGAATATGAAATAGTCAACGGTTAGACAATATGAAATTTTGGCCAAAGATTAGATTCCATTGTTGCCTCGAATTGTTAAAATTAAATGAGTTGAATTAATATGAATTTAAACACTGATATACATATAAATACTCAAATAGCTACTGTTAACTAAAATCTTTGATTTCGATCGTTTACGTTTAGGACAGTTTAACAACTTCGATTTCTGTGAAATTCTCCAAGAAGTAAATATAATAATTTATGTCTACTTTTTCTTCATTATATGTCAATAACACTTGACTCATTACGTCTAGAGTTCAGACGCCTAGACAGCACGGAGCGTTACATGAATCAAAACCTCTTATGTGTAAGATACAGGGCTCCTCGGACATTGCAGCAATGTCGATACAATCTGCAATTCATCCGATATTGAGAGTTTATTCATCAGATATTGAGAGTCGATTCATCAGATATAGAGAGTCGATTCGAGCACGTATGGAGAGTCGACTTATCACTTCACATTTCCCATTTTAACGTATTATCCTTGTTCCATCCAATTCTTGTTTGGATCCTGTTAAAAGATTTCCAGGTTCTCCAGGATAGTTCAAAGCCAGGTTTAAAAGGTATTGAACCTTTTGACAAATATATTTCATCGTATAATGTAATAAAATAATGTTTGTTAAAAAAACACGACAATTTAATATTTGTACTACTTTGCGTGACTGTTTTGAAAAATCCGTGATTTTGACTTATATAACTTATCTTAACGCTATTGCGTAGTGGTAAGAATACTTGTTTAATTTCGGGTTTGATTTTATATTGGGGAGTTTATTCAACCCAATTTGTTATTTCACTTTTGCTTACTTCTTCAAACTCGGGGGCTGCGGGTTTGCTCCCCTTTGTAACCTAAATGTTTTGAATCTGGTTTTAACATAAGACCTCTAAAACATTTTTCTTGTTGGTTGACACCCGCCAAGTTAAACTTTTATAAATACAACAAAAGAGTAATATAATACAATCCAACATAATGATATAAACCCTTGTCGCACTCTTAAAATAAAAACTTCCTAAATCACGGCCATGCTTCATGATCTATTTTTTTGTATACTTTTTTAGATAACAAAATCTTTAAGAACTTTTAATTTTTTAAATATAAAATTATCGTAAAATCTTTATACGAGTTTACATCTTTTAATGATGTTCAGTGATAAGAAATGCAAAAGCAATGTCATTCTTATAAATTGGTGGTACTCAAAATTGGATTAAACTGTCATGGAAAGGTTGATCTTGGAACTTTGATATTTTTCTGTAGCATCAGTTAATGACAAAAGGCTCCTGAAATGACGCATAAGAAAATAACCACCCAAAAAAAACCTGTTGTGGAAAAATAACGATTTTCCTAGTTTGGTATTAAAAATACTAAAAGCCAAGGTTGGTCTGCAATAACTCACTAGCCGGCCTAAATGGTTTCGTTGTTTGTCTGTCAATTCAAGGTTTACGTGTTCGAATCCCCTTGATACACATTTTTATAGGTTCCAGTCGGGTTCTTGCATAAACCTCACCTTTGTGGTTAATTGGAAGAGATTGCCACATGGCAATTAACGTATCACGCTGTACTGTTTACAACGAAAATGTAACAGTACAATACTTACGTTCAAAAGTGAAGGAAAAATATTTTTACATAATTTACCAAACAGATTAATCGAAATGTTAAAATTGCCACAATTTCTTTATGGATAATATAATATTCACGAGTTTGATGATGCAATCACGCGTGATTTTGATAAGCGTATCCCTGCGGGTTCAAAGTCTTTTTGATAC
This sequence comes from Odontocerum albicorne, assembly GCA_949825065.1. Classification (NCBI taxonomy): domain Eukaryota; kingdom Metazoa; phylum Arthropoda; class Insecta; order Trichoptera; family Odontoceridae; genus Odontocerum; species Odontocerum albicorne. The sequence goes on along the minus strand of OX463842.1, from coordinate 17,099,724 downwards.
AATTTTGAATTAAAGGGACAAAAATACATATTTAGAGAGGAAATTTCAAATCAGGCTTCGATAAATACGTTAACAAGGGAAAACTTGAAACTCTAATTTTATCGGTTTAAATCAAACGCAAGAAAAAGAATATTTAATGTAACTGTCATCAACAGCAGAGTGTGATTGATATTTGATCCTGATATTTTGAATCTTTTATAAATACGTTGAAAAATTTTTTGTTTTTTTTTTCAATGAAGGTATTCAATCATTTGTATACATATGGCACCCTTCTACTTGTCTGAATTGGAAATTCAGACTTATTGTAGAGCGTGGTCGGGAGACAACATAGTCTACGGCACCAAAAATCGAGCATTCGAATTAAGAACTCCTGGAGTTGACACGGAAATTGTTTGTAATCACACATGTTAACAACACTGTTGCACATGAAGAACCAACATTCCCACACGCCTTGTGGTACGATTATTCTTACCAGATGAATGTAAACATTTTATTTTTTATTTTTTTAGGTACTATTGAGAATTGAACCGAAAATCTTCGAATGGAAGCTAAACTTCTTACCAATTACACAAGGGAGATTGTTAAATATATATTTAGCATTTAGTTCCAAAATTATCTTGTTACGGATAAATCAAGATTGAGAAGTATTTATTATCCATCACTTAGAGGAGAAAATTAGAGAGCTTTGGACATATATGTTACGTATATACTGCGAGGAGAAAAATATAAGATCCCTTAAATGACATCGCAGGGACAAATTCAGTACAGAAGAAGTGCGGAAATAAGACGCATTTTCTGGTTAAAGAAATTACTGGAATGATATCGTTGTACAATATGTTTTTTAAAGCTGCTGTCTTAAAGGTAAAGATAGCTATAATATCGCTGATCTCCTCAGAGGAGAGGAACCATATAAAAAAGTACTCTAAAAATTACATCGAGAATTTTTACATAGAGCAAACACAAAAACAGCAAGGACTCGAGAAATTTGCTTAACGTGGATGCACTTATCTCGTTTCATTGTGAAATGTCACGTGAAATTATTGATTCACCGATTTTGAAAAGTATTATATTTATGAGTTTTTAGGAATAAAGTTTCAAGGAATAAGATATTAAACATTTAACGTAAACAACATTTCCAGAACGTCGTAAATTTGTATAAAATCATCTCTAATAAGTAAGGAACGAAATATAAGAACTTACATAAGAATTATTTAGATGATACTTTCAAAAATTGTGTAAATTTTGATAATAGGTTATTCTGAAAGCAATGTCATATTTTTAGATCAAATTTAAATATTAAATGACATGAAGTGCTTGCGGACAGTGGTTTTCAGTATGTGAGCAATCTTTCGTGCTGGTCATTCTCGAGCTGGTGCTGGAACTCTGGCGATTCTCGTATTCGGCCTTCCGGAATCCACACAATCTTTGGTTATCATATAACCATTACGGATTTTTAAAATCACACACACGATCACTAATCACATCGTCACCACACACTGTACATATCTAATATTTGGTTTGTATCGCATTTTTTCTTAGCGGTAGTAAAAAAGCATTCAGCATCGAAAAAAACAAACAAATTTTACCCCATCTTCAAATGACGCCAAATAATGGCTCAAGCAATTTAAGTGGACAATGGCAGAAATAATGTACCAACATTTGATTATAATAATATACACTCAGCAAGTTTTAAATGAAGTTACCAAATTTATTTTTGTCCTAACGACGTCTATTGAGAAATACGAAACAGCTATCTGAACAACCCAATGCATAAGAAGTTATTTAGAACAATTAAATATGACCCTATCTAAAGATGGATCCATTCAATAGTATAAAGCTAGCAAGAGTCAAGAGCCTTAATTTATGTTGCCAAAAATATTCACCGATGATGGACATGGAAGTTAAAATTATTTATTGGCATTCCCACTCTTATTTTTTACGTCACCCTTTAATGTCTATGTGATGAGACTCTGGAACCAATTGCCTATTAAATTCGCTGCATCATTGACATGTTTTAAAAACGATATCAAATACTCTCAATTTCAAGTCAGTAACATTAATGATAATAACAAAAAAACATTTATATACCACCATTTTGAGAACAGAAACTCTTTAAAGCCGCTATAACTTGGGATTTGAACCCACTATTACTATCAAATTAAAAATATTATAAAATAAATATAAATAAGTTGTATAAGAATGTGAAGGAGGTGGCTGAAGAATTATAAAAGTTCCTGCCCTGAATAGATAAATAAAGTAAACCACAGTAAACTAATCAAGAGAAGGTGACTATAAACTTTCGTAGATCTTTCGAGATGTGATTGTAACCAGTTTTTGGTATGTGTAGTGCATTTGGGTAATGTTACATAATCATAAACTTTGATAAGACATCCAAGGGTTGTCTTCAAGTGCTTCCTAAAGCTGCACATTACACTAATATCTTTACAACGTAGAGGCAGACCATTTTACGCCACAGGACCAGTTTATGGGTTTTCTTTTCATTTCCAACACCCATTATCTCACTTTTATTGTTTACATTTTCTGAATTTTGTACAAATTAATAATAATTTGAGTAAGTTTCAAGACTTTGAAACCTCCTTTATTTCCTGTGATCTAGTTGGTTGATAGAAATTCTCACCTGGTAATAAACCCACCACATTTATTCACAATAAAATGTTAAATAAACAAACAAGAAAAGTATATGGTGTACACCATATACTTTATGAGGGCATGATCAAGGTGCACTTGATGAGAAAAAGAATTAAGTGACATCTATGTATGTGTTGTTTTTAACATTTATTTCTTTAAAAGAACAGATGGCGATTACCTGAATATCATATTAAAAGTTTATAAAAAGACATCCAAAAAAACAAGGGTTTGACTGTGTGAAAAAAATTAAACTGTTTTTCTACGAATTATAAACTCCAACTATTGAAAGACAGAACTGTAATTAAATACAAATGAAACTGATTTTTTTGTTAAAAGCTCGCGATGAAGACAAATGATTCTCTCTCACATTAAACCTTAAAATTTTCCTTTTCTTAGTTTGTTTCAAATGTTATTTCAGTGTGATTGAAATTCATTTTGGATACTGATACGACTGTTTCTGGTTTTCTAAATTTTTAGGTTAATTGTTTTCAATTATTTAAATTATCAGAATCAAGTCTCCCACGAATCACTCAGCGGCTTATAATGAACACAGATCTCTTTGGTCACAAGGTTCGAACAGGTAACACTCAAATTATCACAGTACGTACATCAGAGGAAAGGTTACAATAATGAAACACAGTAACAATTTAGATTAAAATTTTTAGTAAAGGTTTGACTCTATTAGTTACACTTGAATACTTTAAGTTTATATCGGCTTCTCTAAATTTGAGACTTTGTTAAGAAAACTGACCGTCCGTAGCAAAATGGAGTCTCCTAATACACCCATACCTAGCTATACGGCCGCTCTTTATACGGCATTTCGCTATAACGGCCTTTTTAAAATTATGGCACCTTTTCGATTTACGGCCCACAATGTTTCGTTAACCGGCCAGAAAATGCTTTAAATTCAAAAACCGCCACAATTTAAAAATGAAAGGGATAAACAGCTAGTGCCGATGATGACGCAGCTAAAGAATATCCCAACATTTTGAAAAGAGTTATTGAAAGAGGTGGATACCGACCTGAACAAGTTTTCAATGTATGGTAGACGAGACAGGACTCTATTGGAAGCGAATGCCTGAAAAAACTTACATTTCAAAATATGAAAAGTCTGCATCTGGATATAAGGTGTCAAAAGAACGATTAACTTTGCTCCTTGGTGCTAATGCTGCAGGGGAGTTTAAGCTAAAACCACTTTTAGTATATCTTTCCGAAAATCCAAGTTGTTTTAAAGGGCTGAACAAGAACAAGGGCAATTGCCCGTCATTTGGAGATCCAACAAGAAAGGCTGGATAGCTAAGATTCTCTTTGAAGACTGGTTTAAAAATACTTTGGCCCAAAAGTAAAAAAATATTTGAAGGACAATAACTTGAGCAACAAGGCATTGCTCATTTTGGATAATGCTCCAGGACACCCGGTTAATTTATCTGAATTATCTGAAGGTGTGGAGATTGAATATCTTCCCCAAAATACAACAGCTCTGATCCAGCCAATGGATCAGGGTGCAATAGCCACTTTTAAGGCTTATTATTTACGCAGAACTTTTCGTTACCTTATTCACGAAACCGATAGTGAATCTTTGATAAAACAGTTTTGGAAAAACTACAGCATCAGACATGCCATAGACAACATTAGCGAATCGTGGAAGGAATTAAAATCAACCACAATGAAACATGTTTGGAAAAAAATATGGCCAGAATGCATAAAAACTAATGAGCCTAAAGTTAATTCTCTTTCTGAAATTCGACAAAACATATTAAACTTAGCAAACATCTCGGTTTTGAGGATTTGGAAAAAGGTGGTTTGATTGATTTTCTAGATGCTGATAGAGAACCTCTTTCAAACAAGGAACTGATCCAGCTAGAAACAGAACGAGTACTTGACGAGGAGCCAGAGCCAGAGCCTGCTTTATGCCAACAGCTAACAGCAAAAAACTTGTTTCGAGCAGAGAATGAACATCTTTCTTCAAAATGATCCCGACAAAGAACACAGTGCTAAAGTGTCTCGAGGAGTAAACTCAGTCATTACCTGTTACAAAACACTGCAAGGCGAAGCAGACAACATTGGAACAAAATTTTAAACTGGGTCCAACAATTCACAAGAGCGGAAAGTGATGATGGCAGCATATTATATGGTAGCTTACTGATTCTCATGTTAATTTTCGGCATCAGATTAAAACAGTTTTTAAATATTTTATTTTATGTTTTTTATTATATGTATACATAACATATGTGCATATGATTTCTTTTGTTTTTTTTTTATTTATATGTTTATTTTTTGAATTACAGTTTTGTACTTTTATTTTTATGTGAGCATTTTTATAGGAAATAAAAAAATAAAATGATTTATGAACTTAAAACTATATTATTTTATATAAAATTGAATTTGTATGGGTCTGTATCAAAATAATTGATTCGTTATACGGCTTTTCGCTTTACGGCTAACTTTTCCGGATCTAAGCCGTAAAGCGAAGTATGGGTATATTTGTTGATTTTCAATACCCATTTCGCTATTCTAAATAATATACTCCTAACAATACTCGTATATTGTAATTTCCCTTGCAAGCATTATGTACTGAAATTGACTAAGTGAAGGATACCTCGTAAGCGGAACAAGTAAGTTGATTGAGATATGTAGCAATTAAGACGATGTATAGTGACAATCCAGGGGCATGCGGTGTTCTCATACCACGGCATCATGAATATTTAGATTAAGTTGCATCAATATACGAAGAAATACATGATATCAGGTTAGTTGGAGATAGCTTACACATTCATTATTTTACCCAAATATACAAAATAATGAATACTAAACCCGTAAACAGTTCAACCAAGTGTGAAAGAGATTGCCAAATGTAAATGGCGGGTTTACCAATATCACTCAACTAACCAAAATGACATTTAAGTAAGCCTTAAGTGAAAATATGACTTGTAACTTTTTCCTTTAATCTGGGTGTTAATGGGAATTAAACTCGTAGCTCTTAAGTCAAAAGACAAGACTCTTACCAACTAGGTCATCGACCTTTTTTCAATTATGTTTGTTTCTTTTTTATTGTTGTCAGCTCCTTATTGGTGGGGTTGTCACATTTTTATTCTCACAGACAAAAAACTACTTGTATTAGGGTATCAAGACACTAAAATATAAATGTTTAAATACATCAAGTTCTTGAAGTGCCCTATCTCATTTTTTTTTAAATACAAGGCTTATTTCATAAAAGATTTGTATGTAAATCACTACAAAAATATGTTGTATCTTTTCTGTAATTTATGTAATCAATTGAAAAATTATTTTCCTAACCAAATTGTTATTTCCAGAGATTCCATTGTACGAGATATCTTTCCGGACTTGGAACCGACATCGGCGGAGTTGCAGGCAAATAAATTAAACCTGAATTCATAGTCCGACCTCAAAACTTTACATTAAATCTCGATAATTTTTTACTTAACACATTTTTTGCGGGTACTTTTCGCGACAAGTGATGACGCAATGCTTCGCGACAAGTGATGACGCAATGGTACTTTTAGACTTTTTTGCGCCAAAATTAGACTTTCGTAAAAACCATATCTCTCAAACTAATTAGTATTTTTTCGAAAAACTTTTTGTATCTTACTAAGAATAGAACTATCTATATCTTTATTATGCAAAATATGGGTTGCTCTATTTTTTACTCACACAAAATTACTACATTCTAGGTTAACATAGAAAAAATACTCTTTCACCATCAAAATTATTTTATTCACATAAAATTACAATATAATTACGAAATTTTGAATAGAACTATCTATATCTTTATTATGCAAAATATGGGTTGCTCTATTTTTTACTCACACAAAATTACTACATTCTAGGTAAACATAGAAAAATATACTCTTTCACCATCAAAATTATTTTATTCACATAAAATTACAATATAATTACGAAATTTTCAATAGATCTTATAAGAATCTTATAAGATCTTATAAGATCTTATAAGAATCTTATAATAGATAACGCGCAGTTCCCACCCCATTTGGCGACCGTGTTTACAAGTTTCCCGCATACCACCGCTTGGCAAACCAAAACGAGTAAACTCGTCTCCCGCTCTCTACTATAAAACGGGATAGAACGAGTTTTATCGTTTCCCGCAAACAATGTGTTAATATTTGAAATTAAATTTTGTACAAGTTTGTCGTTACATTACTTAAATAAGCAAGTCACGTTGCTTCTTTAGCTCACTTAAGTTTGAAGAGCATGAGAGCTGACTCTGAATACAAATCAGAAAACTTTAAGGTGAGAAATAAGTATTTAGGTTGGTCTATGAACTTAGGCCTTAGAGGTCAAAAAGAGAAATATGTGAAGTAGTAGATATTTTGAGATGGGATAGAAACTGCAGAAGACACTGACGAAACCATGTGGGAAAGATGAATAGCAAAAGAGTCCCTACGTGATAGCAATGCATGATATACTCGTTGACAACCATCACCTAAGAAGACCTCCAAAAGACAGAACGATGGCTGGGAGTCAACATCTCAAGAGAGGCAGTCTCTCCATGTATTTTTCTCAATACACGCATATCCACAGCATTTATTGGGATCCTCTCAGTATTTTTCTCCCATACACGTTTCTCTCCCATATATCATAGAGGACATCAAAATACTATTGTGGACTATCATCTCAACAGATTTTGATACGGTCCAATTCGAGTATATATGTTTTTCTGTATCATTGACTTGGTTTCCATGTGTTACACGCCGTTTGATATCCCTCTTAACTCTACCAATTTCTGAGAATTAACTGCCTAAATAGCAGAACTCCTCAAATACCAGTTAATTTAAAAAAAATTAAAATACCATTTTTATGGTACATGTTGATCCAACATAATTTATATATAAGTATCGAACAAATCCTATATATTGTTTTGATTGTAGTGCAACAACGTTATTTTTTCAATAACAGTGGGTCAAAATATCTGGTGGGGCAAATTTGCTGCCCCTTACCATATCCACTATCCACGTTTTCGCCGTTAAATATGGATCAAGTTGTTTGTTTAAAAGTTATCCTGAGACAAAAAATCTATAGAAAACTTTACAATTTGCCAACATAGTTCACAAAATAGGAAGCAGAGAGATTTCTTTTCTCGAGGAAGTCTATTTCTAAAATTGATTATATTCTTTTTTCCTCTCCATTTGTCTTTTTACCGCAGTGAACTACGGGAGCGAATAAATCGGTACCTTTTGTGGCTAAGATAATAAAGATGGAGGAGTTCGGGATATAGAAATAGTTCACAAATGGAAGGGAATCGGCTGTATTTCTTCGACCCTACTCGTGCTTATAAAATAGTGTGGGTAACAGTGGCTTCAAATAAGTTATGGAAAATATTTTTGTTCATATATATGTAATGAATAAAAGATAACATTTTCATGATGATCTTGAAATTATCTTGTTTTCTTGGTGGCAGTTTCGCCAGAGTTGATACCAACGTTTCTCGAGATCTGGTCAACTTTTTCCCTCAGTTAGCTTAACTTGTCCAATTCCAGTTCGTTCATAAATAAATAATTCAAAAGAAATATATTTAAAAAATGGACTGAATAAAACTATGTATATATGTAAACGAAGCGATAAGTCTATGGCGCAATTGAAAAGATTGGGCTTTCGTTCTCTCAGCCTAAAAAAACAATTATTTTGACATGGTTTCGAAACAAAAGTCTGTCCAAAAACACTTTGATAATTAACGTACAAAAACGCCAAAGTACCAAAAATAAAATGCACCCGATTCTGAAAACAAAACCAATCTAGGACTGATTGGGAATCAAAAACAAAATATCGGAATTCTAACCAAGCAGGTAAAACATTAAATTCTGGAACCTGACGCGAAACAAACTGATTAGTTAAATGATGGTTTCCATTATACAGAATAAATAAACCAGATTATAGTTCGCTTTTGAAAAAAAAACAATGGTTTGTTTATAATCAACATTAATAATTTAAAACGTGTAACATTAGGAATTTATACTTTAAAAATAATAATACCGAGATGACACCAATCATGTCGACGGTATTTGTCAAAACTTGTTCAAAAGTTTTGAAGCACGTGCCTGCATGTTTCCCTAAAAATCTAAAAATTATCATATACGAATCATTTAACGTTTGTGTTCTACGTCGTTTATAGTCTTACTCTTTTTTCCTCCGGTTGCTTATTTAGTTACCATCATTTTAGATGTGTTTCCTGTATTACTTATTTTTTAGAAATAATGCAAGTATATTCAAAATTAATCGATTAAAAATTCGTAAACATTCTCTTCATAACGTGCCTTTTAGCAGAATTACTTCCTGAAAAACGAGGAAATTTTGGCACAGACATTTCTCTTTTCCAAGAAATGAAATAAGTAAACTTCATCTTGAACATGCTTCGAAAGTTTATCGGCCACTTCAATAACCACCAAAGAGACATCGCCACTTCAGTTATCCACTTTGATTGCTTTTACCAGACAAGATAACTGTGTTTACATACTGAAAACTGGACTCGAACGATACGACGGTTTTTAGCTTTAAAGCATGAGACTGGTTTTTAATGGCAAATATCGCATGTGGTTAGAAGAAGGGAATACGCACAAGTTTTTTTTTAAAGTTTGTAACAATTATAATTTTTTTAATTTGATTCTCAAAATATCTAAACTACTTCTCGAAAAAAGTAAAAGAAGAAGGTACGAAAAGTAGATCGAAAAGTATTTTTTTTCCATTTTTATATACTGATCCTATATACCTATTTTAAATTGATGTGTTAATTTGAATTATCTTCTAACTGACTTCTATTTTCTTCGAACTACTTTTTTCACTATTTCACAAATATTTTTGACTTTATATATTTAAAAGAGTAATTTATTTTTTTAGTGATTACTGTTAGTAAAAAAATGGTGAGTCATTCTTTCTATCTCTCTTTCAGTTTTTTTTTCTCGGCATTCGTATGGAAGAGGATTTATTATACTTTCATTTAATATAGTACATCCTAGATATTGCCACATATCAATCATCTCAGAAAGCTATGTGGCAATATTATTTTACATAAAATCAAATATATATGAAAAAGTATGTTTGCATAAATTAGATATTAAAAGACGTGTGTCTTATTATTTATTGTGTTAAAATCTTATTATTTATTGTGTTTTGTTTATTTTATTTCAAATCGTTTAAGTTATCTTTCTTAATTTAAAAACATGTAGTTAATAAATATGCTACATTATAACGCTCATGCTGTTCCAACATCCATCCATCCCATCGGCTCTCTAAAATGTTAACATTCTTGTTTTGTAAGCGGACGCCCACGGTTTTATTTCAGAGTGAATCTAATCCCAAGCTCGTTACTCTTTCAGAGTATCCTTTGATCATTAAAACAGTAGAACTCCATTTTGTACATAAAAATATTTTTTAATGCATTGTTCTATGCATGATTCACACTGAAAGAAACTTAATATGTACAATTTAAAATAAGAAACAGAATTTTCACTGACACTTGATACTGAAGTTACTAAAAAATCATGCTCTTATGAAAATGAAAACAATATTTTACTGTAAAAAAAATCATTTGTAATAGTTTTTTATGAATTTTTGTTAAAGGTTATTATAAAGTTCTACCAGATAAAAATGTAACATACTCGTATTCTTTAGACAAACCTCATTACTGGTAGTGAAATCAATTCATCATTCTCCTGTCATGTAGGTCATGATTGAGCATCGTGACTTCCATGATAACCTCTGACGACTCCTCTCCATCCGTCACTACACTCCACGGCTCGAAGGGCATTTGTTAAGGGTAGTCCAGTTGCATATATCACTTGGTCAATCCAACGCATTGGGATTATTTCTCTTGTGCGTCGTCCTTTCACGCCTTCAGTAACCACAAACCTCTCCAAACTGTCTCCTTGGTCACAAGCAATATGCCCAATGAATCGGTGTCAGGAGTGTATTTTATGATATAAAATATAGCTCTAGTGGCTATTTTATCCTGCCATAGTCATGTAACAAATTTAGAAAAAGAATTATAGGGTAATTATTTCGTTCTTGACAAATGCGTGAGGGTGGACATGAATCCATAAATTATTAGTAAAATTATTCTCTCGCGATAGATTTGTTTCGTCAGGGCGGCAAATCGTCCGACTTCAATTGTTTTGACGTGTCCGGACGCCGGCCAAGGCCGAACACCTGCACGAAGTACGCAGTTATTTTATCTAGTACTTCTAGAATGTTCGCGCAAAGTTGGCGGGTAATTTTGGGCTCCGAAGTCCAGCCGATCCTGCCGAAGTACTGTTCGGTTCTAGAAGCGATGACGTAATTCACCCTACGAGAGGTTAAAGGATTCTGATTGGTCAAAAGATTTCGCTCCAAATTGCGTTAGATCCCGCAACCAATAATTGATCGTATGATCGGGCATCATTCACCCGGGACTCGTGGAATGGTCACCAGCTTCGCTGTGATCTCCACCAGAGTTAATCCTTTGTTTTAGAATTCAAGTTATATTAACCAGTGTAACTGCAGTTATAGATCTTTATCGTGTTAAAATTATCTCCGTGTCTGGAGCGAAAGTTCACACCGTATAATTGATGCAATTATACGCGATCGCCACAGGATCTGCGTGATCTTAAACGCGGGCCGAAATACTGATTTCCGCGGTTGATTAATCAGACGCACCATATACAGGGCTGTCGTCCCGATGGCGGGGCCCGCCACAATTGTAGAGCGAGGAATCGCTCACGATGTCCTGGTCAGCCTGGACCAAGATTGATGAAGTGCTCAGATCGTCACTCCGGAAGCATACACACATCGTCGGACTTTACTGTGTAGTTTTTTTGAAGGTATGGTGAATTTTAAATTGTAATTATCAATTGTTGACTGCTCCATTTTATACAGGGTGATAGACGGTGTGTCTTGATGGTCCATTGTAGACTTTGTTAGTTCACTTACCCTGTAGAGATCTTTTTACAACTCCAACTATCTATTCGCCTATTCGAGATATTATTGATTTTTTTCTCGAACCTTTGGTTCGAGTTTTTTTTAATTTAAACTAAATAAATGTTGGTTACAATATTGCAAATTTGTTATTAATTGGCCTCCCTGCCTGGTGTAAACATTGAGAGAGTAAGAAGTAAAAGTAACCCATCGAATTCCTGAGAGTAAAAGAGCGCTGCTCGTAAATACCGACTGAGGCTGGCCCCGTACAACCTGGTGAGTATTTTATGATTGTTTAATGTTCATTACGTAAATAATTACGTAATTTAGTCTTAAAGTAAAGAGGTTGTTACATCGGAGGACTCGTCGAAGGCATATTCTCGACGATACTTATCTTGGGAATATAGTGCAGTAGTTCCCTCGGGCCTTCTACACCGCAGTAGCATGTTAGCTCATTTCCTAAAAAGTGCACCCTGCTGCTGATCTACACCTAAATTAAGAGAACCTGCAGGGGCAAGTCCGGCCGGCTCCCCCGACACCCCGATCTCCTGGTCATCGCAACGCATCTCCAAAGGGGCCTGTTACCTCAATCTCGATATCTTACAACTAAGTAGAGTTCACCTCACACACGTGGGAGTGGAGTTGATCATGAGGGGCTGGAGATAGTAATTCATAACTTGCGCATCACAATCCTTGAACCTCTGAAATCAATTAATGTATAAAAAAAATTCACGGTTGTTAAGTGAAAAAAACAAACTCACTTACAAGTACCCGGAGGTAAGTAATACACATGACTTTGTAGAGCGTCGTCTCTGTCGCACGATGCACTAACAGTCCGATAAATGACGACGCGACGGAACACGTGCATGAATAACACAGACGACGTCGGCCATAACAATGTGTTAATTGGCCGAAGTTAGCCAATTAACACATTGTTATGGCCAACAGTCTCTTTCTTAACCCGATGTGTATTACTTACCGCCGGGTACTGTACATGCTTACTTACACTTATACGCTGTTTTTCCAAGGTTTTAGATTCTTCACAAGTCTTTTACAAGTCAAAGGTAATTTTCGATACTCAATAACATCGATACTCATAATGTTGATAGCTTCGAATACCTAAAATATTTGGTACCAAAATTTTTGTAGTAATCCTACGATATCATTTTTCTAAAAATGATCAATTAGTTGTTTTATATTTTCGTATTTTCTCTGGACGTTTTCGCTCATTTTTCGTATTTGCTCATTTTTCTAAAAATGATCAATAATTTGTTTTATGTTTTCGTATTTGCTGAGCGCTTAGTATGCCGGTGACGAAGTCATTTTTACTGCGGGTTTTAAATAGGATTCCCACCAGGGAGAGCTCTCGTCCCCCCTCTCAGAGCTTGGAAGGGGTGGAAAGGAAGATTGCTGCAACTGATCTTAATCAACTTAGGAAATTAGCTTACTTTCCCAGAAAATGGCAAGGCAAAGTTAACTAGTCGAGTAAAGAAGGATTAAATCTTCAAATTTTAGTAAAAGACTAACAAATCGTTTGAACAGAATTTTCAAAAAAGTTTTACATTTTCTTCTTCCTCTTTATTCGGGATTAGTTCGTTGGAAATGTTGTCCTTTTCCTAGGATGTTGATTCCTTGCTATCTTTTTATCTTTCAGGAAGACGATAGCCATGAAATATTCCATGCAGCAGAACATATTGTTACATTCATTTCATAATTGCCCTTTATTTCATAGCATGAGTTAAGGATACTCATGATATTAAATTTTATTATTGGTTTAAATAAAATATATTTACTGCTAGCAAGCAAGTTGGTTAAAAAAAGTTAAATTTGTCGACAGTATTGGTCGTTAATTAATATATGTTTCTATTCCCTTTTAGTGGACGAACGTACAGAAAACAGTTAAAAGTATCAAAATTACATGCATCGATGGTTTTTTTGACCCAACGTACACAAAACAGTCTCGAAATATTTAAATAGTATCAACTGATGGTTTTATTGACCCTAAGTAGAAAACCTCCGTAGGCTAGTTGGTAAAACGCTTGTGTCCCATCCAAGAGATTGCTGGTTCGATTCTCGCTGAAACCCAGATTAAAAAAAAAAAGAATTCCAGTCTGGTTTTCACTAAAGGTCTCTTGAACATCTTTCTGGTTGGTTGGAAGATATTACCACGTGGTAATAAACCCGCGAAGCTGTAATGTACACAGCGAAAATGTAATACAATACAAAGTAAATTTCTAATAGAAAACTTAGTCGTGGATCTCAAACTATGCATACACATATATTATTTAATTTTGTACACATCGCAGTTCTTCAATTAAGATATGACTCATATTGTATTGCGTCATTATGCACACTGGCTGGGTAAACTTGTTATTTACAATGTTCCCTTAAATATTAACAATTAACCACACATTTCTTGAAGGATATATAATATAATATTAAGCCCCTAGAACATTTTCTCAAATATCAAATCTTATACAAACAGTTTTAATTAATAAACACACAAATCTTATTAGGGAATTTAAAAAATCATGTCAGTTCAAAACATTAGCCAACAGTCAGGGATTTTCAACATTGGTTAACAATTTAAAGCAGGAGGAACGCAGAGATGTGTAAGTTTTTTTCACTTTTCTAAGACTAAGAAACAATACATTTTGTCAAATATTTTGCAACATTGTTTTTTATTTATTTTTGAATAAATAACGGTTTCACGTTTATTTTCATCCTATTATTTTTTGTAAAAAATCTTGTAGAATCAAAAGATAAATGAAGAATATTACAGAGTAGAATAAATAAGAAGGTTTTTTCCAGTAAAATGGGGATTAAATCATTGATTAATAAAAAATATATATTGTACTTTTATTACGCTAAGCAGATAACTATCAGTAAGTACTCAACTGAAAATGAAAGGGAAAAAATGTGAAATATTTTAATTTTTTAAAAGGCATAATTAAATGAAACAATCAAGGTCTGCTCAAACAAACCAATCAAGGTCTGCTTAAAATATCCTTCAGTAATTTCTGCAAGAAATTATTCAAAATGTCTTGAAATCACCACTCTTTAAACTATGAAACTAGAGGTCCCAAAATGAAACCCAACAGATCTCCTTTAACGTCACTTTCAGATGATAAGATTCATAATTATCTATATAAATAAAAATGTAAATGTTCGTTTATAGAAAATGACTAATCTCCGAAAGTTCTCTACCGATCGCTTTGAAATTCTGACAAAAGTTGACATTCGTATACAGAAATGTTTATATATTTTTATTTATATATCGGTGGATATAAAAAAGTTTATAAATCAGAAAAAATAACGTTTGCGCCTCCTGCAGCGGACACGGACGAACTAAACTTTGACAGATGTCAAATTTCATTTTCGACGTTTCGGAATTAATATTAAATATTAAATTATTAAGTCTATATAAATAAAATATTAAATAATTTAATGTTTAATAATAAATAATAAATCATACATTTTTAATTTTCACGTACGTTTATTAAAAGTCGAGAGACGAACCCCAATCAGCTGAATTAAAAGTATACGAAGCTTATGTCGGCCATTTTGTATTTCGAGATCGTCATTTGTGTGCCGATATGTGCTGCGTATAAAAGAAAGTTGTGATAAAATTGCCTTCAGTGATTGTGGTAAGTTGTTGAGATTATATTTAGGATACAAAATAATTTTAGTTGGATGTATTTCGGCATTATTAAGTTTATTCAGAGTATACGATAATTTTTGACATAAGTTTTAGTAGTTATTTCAAAATTATAAACATTATTTTGAAAGTGACCTAAGTCCAATCCATTATTAATAATGTTCAAAAGTGCGGATTTTCAAATGTTTGAGGGCAATGATGAAGGTAATTTTAATTAATTAGTATTGATTCATATTTAAAAAGTTAACCTAACTTTTTTGACAGTCTGAAAATTCTAATTATAAAATAAACTCCTCTATAATTTGTATGCAAAGACTTGGAAACAAGTTTTGCAACAATTTAGATATTTTTAATATATTGTACTCATAAGTACGAGTATATATAGTATTCGCCAGAATATCACAACAATATTTAGAAATAGCTACCAACTTTGTGCTCTCCTTTATTAATATAAATAACGTAATATAACAATTCTGCAAAGCAACTTGCATCAGGTTCTACTAATGAGGCCATTTGTTTTCTATATCTCAATATCTATCCATAAAATTCCCACAAAATTCTCAAAAAATCCAATATTTGTTCTATGTTTGCGTCATTCTACCAAAAACAAATCTGAGTTCTTTACCTCTATAAAATAAGTCTTGGACAATTACGTTAGTCTGCTTGGTGAAGTTTGGTTATATTTTGTGGTTTACATACATAACATATATTGAACTTAAATATACATATTGTATAATTATTAAATAATTTTAAAACAATGATTGTAATTTATTATTACCACTGCTATTTGTATCTTCATGTTAGTTTAAGATAAAGTTGTATTATTTGTCAATAATTTTAAGTACTTGTATAACCTGTCACATGTTCATTTGTATACAAAGACACTGTTGTGTCGTTAATTAAATAAATAAATTATTTGGTGGTATATTAGAAGTACCCCTGGAAATATGGCAAAAAAACTGAAAATTAAAACAAACTTTTACGCTGCTTAGGTGAAATGAATACTTTTTATTTATAACTTTCTTTCTTCTTTTTCAGTACGATCGATCTCTAATTTGAATTCAAATCATATCGTGAATTGATCTCTTGGAGTGACGCGACATGTGCTTCAGAGATACGGCGTGATGTTGGTATGTATATTTTTGACAAACGTCATATTTAATTTAAACGAACTGCCAAATTTTTACTAATTTGTAACAAGATGTATTAATTTGTCATTATTGTTAGTTTTTTGTACTCGTAATGTATTTACCTAAATAACTTGCTATTTATTAGAATCGAGCCTTATATTAAAGTCAATAAAATAATTAAAATAACTGAACGTCGTTACAAGGTTGTATTGGGGCAAATTTGTCGACTGTAATAGAACTCATTCAGAAACATCAAACCGAATATGTGATTAATTTGATCCCTTTCTTCCAGAGACGCAAAGAAATGTTCTGAGGAAATCCAGCAAGCCAAAGAGAAGAACAACTTCGATGATGCGGAAGATAAATCAATTGTTAGTAAATCATTTTTTTACTCTTAGGTCCTTCCGATATTCATAGTTCGTCCTTAACACTAAACACTAAATCTTAAATATTTCTGCTGAAGTATTGGGTTGTCCAAAAAGTTCATTCGCTTTTCAGGTAGAAATAAAAACAAATTACTTTATTTAGATTATCAACGAGGCTATCATGGGAGTCATGATGCTCCGTCATGAGCTACACGACAGAATGATGAAACAACATTTAATTCTGCTGTTTATAATTCCATATCCGTAGAACCTTTTGTCTTTTTGAGCAAATATATCTGGAGGACAGTCTGATAGTGGCTGGGAGAGGTCAGTAGGAATATCAAAAGTATATTTTTTATATAGAATTTAATTTTATCTCTATGTTTATATTTCAAAATCTATTAAATCGTATGTAGAAATGGAGATTTTTTTAATTAGTTCCAATTATCTATTTGTCTTGCCTTAAAATTTAAATAGTTACAATTATGTATCAGTCTTCCTTTAACATTTAATTAGTTACAATTATCTCTTTGTCTTCCCTTAACATTTAATTAGTTACTTTTATGTTTCGCTATTTTATATGTTGCCTGAAATACTCTACTTTGTGGCGACACGTAAAGACGTTGAAATTAACTACAAATATGCGTGTCCAGCTACAAAACGATCGATCAGCTGAGATATTCTCACATCAATTGCTGGAAATTGGAAACGGAAAGGTGCCGGTTGATATGACCTCAGGACGAAATTCGTTGTCTCATAGCATCTGCAATTAAGTGATGTCAAAAGAAAAATTGGTTGAAAAAGTATTTCCCAATATTCAAATCAATTATAAGAATCACGATTGGCTGAGTGAACGAGCTATTCTTGCCGCCAAGAACAAAGACGTCTATGAACTTAACAATATTATCAGTTCTTTTTTTAATGTTTCGCAATTTTATATGTTTAAACTTTCTTCTTTTTCAGTGCAATCGATCTTTTATTTTAATTCAAATCATATCGTGAATTGACCTCTTGGAGTGACGCGATCATTTGCGAGCACGCCGATAAACGCGACAGATTGAGAGTGGCTGAAAGACATCAAAAATATTGTATACTCACAAGCATTGTGAAATTAAACATAATTGAAACGTGTGCTTTCTCTTTTCTTTCTTTTCCATTTAACCAGACTGAGCCACAGCAACGCGTGGCCGGGTACAGCAAGTTCAAAATAAAAAAATACGTTCTTTTAAAAATGTTCCATCTCATCATTTTCAAAATGAAGCCAAAGAACAATGGCCAATTTGGGAAAACAATGACCAGAAAATGCGCTTAACTATTACCTTTCATAATAATATATTCAGCACGTTGAATGAAGTTATTAACGGAAATGTTGTCTAAACGACATCTTTCTGAGGAATATGAAACTACTTTCAGGACAACCTATTAATATTGCAGACGAAAAACCGATTAATCATTTATTAAATTTGTTGGCACATTTTTACTGAACGACTTTATACTTAAAGTTAGCAAAATAAGGCGAAACTTGCCATAGCGTCCCGTTCCGTCCCGTCCCATGCCGCTAACAGGGCTTTAATTAATTACACTGAAAACTTTCCAATCGATATAATAAATTGGCAGCCCTTGTTTATGCTTTACACATTTTACGCTAAAATTATTAAATATCTCGTTCAAATATAGGGCGTTTGAATATTTTTGATTAAGAAATTAAATCATTTAAAAAAACGGCGTCCTCCGTGGCTACAGTTAGTAAAACACTTGACTTTCAACCGAGGGTTTAATTTCCAATGGTATCAAAACAATTTTTTTTTAAAACAGTCTGATAAAAAGAGTTCCTCTGTTAACAATACTCGCATGTAACGACTACGTGTACGAATGCTATTACTTCTTCGCATGCGGTAGTGAGCCAACATGTGTAGTGACAAACCGCGAGTTTCGTGCCTACTACAGTGGTTCTAAACTCAAAAGCTCGATTACTGTCACGAAAAACAAATGTTTCTTCCATCCGCGCTCTTCAATATGTTTAAATTATTTATTTAATTTATATTGAAGGGTTCTTACCATAAATCAGAAAAATTGTAAACATATTTTATTAAGTGTAGTACTACATTCTTGCCGTAATCAGTACAACCTTGCGGTCTTATTGCCATGTTGGAATATCTGCCAACCAACCAAGTAGATGGTAAAGAGGGCTTAACTAAAAGCAGAATAAAAAACAACTTTTTAAAATAAAAATTGTTTCCAACAGGAATCAAGTCCACAAGGGGATATTTTCAAACAAAGTCACGGAGATCGTCATACTAAAGGATTTTGATTTGCATTATTTAAAAGATTTGGTTAGAACTTATGAAATAACGTATAAAAATACTAAACAGAGTAATTTTCTTATTTCACAAACTAATCTCCTCTTGGTGGAATATTAGTTAGTGACTTTAGTAATATGTAGGTTTGACTAGTGTCATCTTCCGTTGGAATTGTGTCTATTTGATGCAAAGGAAATGTGGAGTTATTTTGTTGCATTCTCCTACTACTATATTTATTTTGCTTATTACCTACTTTAAATATCCTTAATGTTTCTAAATTCATCGTATTGTATATTTTTGCCAACCAATATAATTTTTTCATTATACTTTCATAGGAAATCATGATTTACCTCTTTACTGTCACATACTTTCAACAAAATATTGGCCATGTCATTTTTTATAAAGGTGACTTTAACTTGATAAGACATATAAAGAGCTTCATAAACGAGTTGATTACAAATTTGTCTAAACTGAAATATATATTTTAACATATTTAAACAGTGTTTAACTATATCTCCTAGGTTTGTGTAGAAAAAAATATTTTGAACAATTTATAATCAATATTGACATAAAGGGTATATTTTTGGGTGTTTTTGATGCGATAGGATTAGTTTAGGATTTTGAATTGGCAGCCAAGATCGTGGGATTTAACGCCTCTGCATTATTTTCTTTGAGGTTATGTTAAATCACAGGTTTACAGCAACAAACTCAAGACTCTTGATAAACTTGAGGCCAACATTTGTCGTGTTATTGGCGCCATACAGCCGGAAATGCTCCACAGAGTCATCGAAAATTGGCGTGATCGAATTGGTCACTGCAAACGAAGCCGTGGAAGCCATTTGAACGATATCTTGTTTAAATCATAAACGACCTGAAATATTCTTTCAAATTAAACCTGCAGATTCATTTTTTTATTGGTTGTTGTTTTATTTTATTTTAAAGTTCTATCGTTCTTAATGGGAAACCCATCTTATGATCGGTTAAGGTACATAAGAACCAGCAACGGTCAACATGTGAATGAAATTATCTTCAAACAATAATTCTTATTGAATAACCTGTCAATTGAATTCAAATACACGGCCATTTAAATAATTTATACGTGTTTTATTTCAAAAACTAATCCTATCACACCCTATCCTATCACACCCAAAACTAATCCTATCGCATCAAAAACTCCCTGTACAAGCAGTGTTGTATTATACAATAAAAACACATAATGAGCACATAACAAATGCATGCCCCCGTGAAAAAAAGATCTGCCTCGATAGTGCGGTTTATGCTTTGAAACCATCGCAGTGTACCACGCTTCCCACAGAAGATGTCTCTTATATACAAAATACAGTTATCATAGGCTGCACAATGGTGAGTCCATAACTAATTTGAATGACTAGACATATTTACATAAATAAAAGGGTTTAATTAACATTTTACCTGTTTTGAGACATTGGTTTTTCGATATTCAAAATAAACCCAAATAAGTTTTATGAATTATATATATTTTTCGTTTACAGGTCCATTTAAGAATATCATTAATATTAGCCTTATTACCAGTAGCATTTTTTTTTATTTCTATGTTAAGTGTTTGTTTCGAATCCTTATCAACGAAAAGGAATGTTTTTGTTTCATTCCAGAATTGTATTAAAGCGTCTTTAGAAGTACCAATTTCTCGCTTTACTGTGCCTAAATTAAATAGTTTAAATTTAAACTGTTAGAGAAGATATATGGATGTAGAGGTGGCGTAGGAATGATGCCGTTATAAGAAAATTTAGCACTCTAGCTTCTCTACCTACTCCAAAAAGAGTATTGCTGTGAAAAATATCTACGTCCTCGTTTCATTGCGAAAAAAATAGATTTATTGAATACTTTCAAAGTTTTCTTCTTTTGTCAGAGACAATACACGAAGGCAAGAAAAGAAAGAAAAGAAAAAGTATTTTTCATTGTAACTTTATAAATGAAACAATTTCAATCAATATTTTTACTAGAACGAAATACTGGTGTTAAAACATGAATAATAAATTATTATTAATGATTAATTAATGTTGTTTTAAAATTTAAAAATCTTGAAGCTATTTATAAAAACAAGAGTATGACATCAACCACAAGTTAAAAAGCTTTTATATATGGGAGAATGCAAAACAAGACGAGCTTTGTTTCCTTCAAATGAAAAAAAGCAATACTAGTCTAGCCTTTTAGTCTGTAAACTACGAGTATATTGTATTTTCTCGAACAAAAGCTTACGTTATGATATTTACTGAGTTTATTTTGAAACTTTTATTATGTTTTGTTAGTAAAAGTTTTATTCGATTTCACGAATGAATGAGGCTCGAAAACAGAAAAATACTTATTAAAAAAAATTGTTCTTACGATTATTATCTTAGATTTGATTTTTATTTAAAATGAAAATACTAATTTGTTGCTTTGAATGTTTAAGTTTTCTTGTTTTATGAGTTTATGAAGATATTCTTCCCATCCAACTTTTCAGATATTTTTATACTTCAATTAATATTCAAACCAGTTGGGAAAATTTAATGCTCATAACTTTTTAGCTTACTTTTATTTTTAGTTTTCAGGAAGTTTGTTTCTGGCGCTTATGATGTTAGTAAAACTTCGGAATTTAAATCATCCAAGATCCGTTGACAGAGTTAAAAAGTCAAGAATGTTGAAGCCTTATTTATTTTCTAACGGCTACTATGTGATTACAAATCCAGAGAGAAGTAATATGTTAATTCTATGAGAAAAAGTATACTTTTTATATTAAACTTTCTATTCGGTATCGATAAAACAATTTTCTTACATGGGTAGGAGCAGTTTGATAATGTTTTAGTGTTTGTAACATGTTGAGCAGTATCCAAGTTAGAACAGGGATAAAAAAATCATTATCATCCAAATAATGAAGATTTAAAACTAGTCTAATAAATTACTAAACAAATTCTCAAACGTTTCGATTTCGACTATATTTAAATCCATACTGGAATTTAAAAAAACGCATTTCAAATGTTTTGAGACTTTTGAAGTTTTCAGTTTTATTCGGTCTTTAAAAAAACTGAAAACAGAGTATTTGTACCTACCATTCGAGAGCACAAATGCTGTCACTCCCGTAATGCAAATGGGTGGAGAAACATTACCAAATTGTGACTCATTTAAGTATCTTGGGTCACTCATCCATAGCGATGGAGGATGTGCAGCAGATGTAACACATAGAATTAGTGTGGGATGAGTGAAGTTTAGATAAATGACGGGAGTTCTATGTGATCCGAAAATGCCAGTAAAGTTAAAAGGAAAAGTATACCAAACGATTGTCAGACCCGCACTCCTCTATGGCTCCGAATGCTGGACGATGTATAACTCTTACTTTAGGCAACTAGAAACTGCTGAAATGCGCATGCTAAGATGGTCAGGTGGTGTGTCCTTAAGAGACAAAATAAAAAGCTCACGCATTCGTGGAAGTCTAGGTGTTACAGACATCAACAGCAAGATGGAGGAGAGGCGATTGAGATGGTATGGGCACGCTGGACGCAGAGCACCCGATCACATTGTGAACCAGGCAATCTCCATGGATCTGCCTCGAATAACAACCAGAGGAAGACCAAAGAATTCATGGGTGGTGCAAAAAGATAACCTGATGCAGGGGCACGGCCTAGGGAACGTAGTCCGTGACAGAAGAGCATACAACCTGAGAACGAGGAGAGCTGACCCCAACAGTCTTCGCAGACAATGAGTTGGGATGGAGCCAGGAGAAGAAGAAGAAGAAGTTTTATTCGGTCTTTGAAATTGGTGAAGTTAATTACAAACGAGCTCTAAGGATGAAAACTGCAAAATTTTGGTAACGTCTGCATTATAAGCCAATTCACTCGGTTCAACTCTCCAAAAGACCTTATATAGTATACTCGTACCTGAAACTCCTATTGTTTTCTTAATTTCCTGAATGCACATATTAGTGACTCTTATCCCTTGATTGTTAAATACTCTCGTTGTATACAGTACAAGTTTATTATCATGTGGCAATCTCTCCCAATCAACTGGAAAGTTGTCCAAGTGTTCTAACTTATTAGATTTAGCGGAAATTGAGCTCGTAATTCTCAGACTGGAAGATGTCTTATTAACTGGGCTACGAAGGTCGTCATCGAACATTGTCATTGAGTGGACTGATATTTGTTTAAAATGAGAAAAATTGTTTGATAGATATGACACAAAATATTTTTTTAATACAACTTTTGTGTCAAATCAAGATCAGAAAAATACCGTCTAAAGAGAGGTAGTTAGAAGATATGAGCACTTGTGGGGGGAATTAAATTCATTCAGTGGAATAGCGAAGTAATATTTAGTTTCATTTTAGTTTTAATTCGTGAACGAAACCAAATAAAATATTACTACCGTTACAATAATGTTGAAAGTTTATACTGAGAATACAATAAATACTTAAAGACAAGACTGGTCTTAATTACCTTAAATATGCAGTGTTGTTAAGTAAACTACTCGTAATACAAACGCACTTTGTCTTAGCTTTAAAGAAGGGGTGTTACGATGTTCACTTAGAATATTTAAATTGCAAGCTATTTTTATTTAAAAATAGCTTTAACAGTGAAATTTCTTTCAGTGATAATACTACAAATATCTGTCACTGATAATATATTTTTTGTAGCTTTAAATCCTTAAATACCGTCACATAATATTTCTCCGCAGATAGAGCGAAAATAAATTTTGATAGGAATATGTTTATTATATTTAAACCAATATAACAAGTCATTGTATTGAGATAGTCACAAACATCCCAATATTTTCTTGGAGTAAAACGTATTCAGTTGGTTTAAAAGGTTTATGTCAAATGGTTCGATTGAAGAATATTAAGTCATCGTAATGAAATAAAATGGATAGTTACAAGGCTATTGAAGATCAATCGACAGACTGACACAAAACTGAAAGATTCTGGTATAAGTTAGGTTTTTTTAGGGAAACTGAACCTCATCATGTTAATATCAAGTTGAATACTCCTGAAAAAATAAAAACTTGGGCATGCAAATTAATTTGACAATAAAGAAGCATTACATCAGGAGAATTGATTTAAGAGCTCATACCACTCGTATAAGGACCACGGCCCTCTTCGAACAATACAGATTAATCTAGCATTGAATCCCGGATAGGAAGGTTATTTATAATACCAACTGGTCAAAGGAGCTGAAGAGAAAACATCGTGAGCAGTCAATCTCTGACGAGGCCCTGAACCATTTAAATGTATGATGTCCGTGCTCGACTGTGCGGATCGAGGTTAACTTTGTACAGTCACAGAAAAAATGTTGCTTCGCACAACTGTCTTCGACTTAAAAAGAATGAGTACTGCGTGTCCATCATCTTTAGTTAACGGATTATTTTCTATATATTTCAGGAATAATAGTTGTATAAACCGATTAAATCAAAGATTCAAACAGTTCAGCAAGTAGTCAGTACTTTCGCAGAACTTACAGGGCTACCAAAACTTGAGACCTCAGATCTTATATGACGTCAGATCTTAAGTATGTCGTCGCTACTTTTATGTTCGCTCTTAGGTGTGTCGCCGCCGAAGGAGTTCTTATGGGCAATATCTTCTTCGTCACTAAGTGGCGTCGCGCTCATAAAAGTAAAGATTTCGATCTTCTAGTATAACTTGCGTAAGATGGGGATTTATTTTGACCCTCAGTACAGCATAGATGGTGGTGAGATTGAACTGACCTGTAAACCAGTTTACAGATCTACAATGACAAAGTAGAGAAAAAAGTTGTTTGGATCGTGTGCCCTGTAAAAAGTAATAAATGTCAATTTATTTGCTTTACCGAAACGTGCTTGCCTCTTATTTATTCAATTCATTCAATACAAAAGGAATCCTTCACCTTCACACGTTGGATAAGCAATAAGCAACAACACACCCTTGATCAAAGAGCTATTCTATGCCAACTCAACTCACGCTTTCCACCTTACCCTTTTAGATTTCCTTGATTTTTGGTTTGCAGTTTATACTTGTGAAGTATACCACAAATTTCTTTTTTCAGATTTCATTTGAGCAATTTTCGTAACAAAGTTATGTTTTTTTAAATGACAAAAATACTAAAATTGGCGAGTTTGGGAAATATTACGTATAAGAGCTGAGGTTTCATGAATGGTACATGGTAGAAATCGTGCATAGCTGCTCATTTTAATGATCTTTAAATGGGCTCTCAAACGATACTCGTAAACAATTGAGCAGTTCACGTGCAAAAATTATCTTACCAATTTTTTTTATTTTTGAATTTATTTTAAAATGAAGCAATATTTTTAAAATGAAAAAAAAAAATCAAATAAATTTTTAAAATTTTTTGTGTATGTCCACAAATTTTGGATTGTTATCATAATTTAATGATGAGCTGTGAATTGTAATTTATCACAATGTTATGATGAGCTGTGAAATGTAATTTAAATACGTACAAGTATATATCACTACAGGGTTAAAACGTGAGTTTTTTAGATTAATACAAGTCATACCTTCTGAAAGCAATTCACGTTTAACCCCTCAACAATATATCATATATACTCGTATTTATCAACATTCTTTTTTCATAACTCATGTCCCCATTCTGATTCAAAAACGTAACTTGGTGAACTAAAATGAAAAGTTTGAATCGATGTTTTTCCAGTCATCTTTTAAGTTACATATTATTTGAAAGCTCATTTTAGGAGCTTTTAAATTAATCTAAACTTGATCTTTAGAGGTAAGGTAGAATTTTTAGTTAAAACGTTATGATTACACGTGGAACTACCCCAAACTAAATCTAGGCACCATTGCTTCCAAGGGGAGAAAGATGTGAGTACAAAACGATGCTTCCTGAGTCAAAATGAAAAACAAACAGGTCGAAGGTGAAAATTCGGCCCGCATACATCGGTGCGGGGAAAATATTTGTTTTGTAATTACGGGCTGACGGACGTGGGTTAACGGAACTGGAGCTATATGCTAGCACACCTGCTATCACCGAGGGTGAGATAGACCTAATGTCTAATTAAAACTTTTCTCCTTTGTTCGAATTTATTCAAGAAAAAATATATTCTCCCTTAATGCTAAGAGATAGTTAACAAAGAAATGAAAAGTAAATTTCGTATTTAGATGATTATAAATAGTTATTAAGTAATGAAACCTATAATAAAATTTTGCAATTGAAACTTTTAACTAACTATTTATTTACTATACAAAAGAGGATTCTTAATTAAAGTATTTATTATTGATAGACATACTCGCATATAACGATAGACCTTATTATTTTCTTGATGACGGGGAAGACTTTTTTGATCCTTATTATTTTGTATGGTTTGTTTTTCATAGTCGTATATTCAGGTTTTTTATCCATGATACATCCTTTACTGCCTGGTTAATCTCCTCCAGCCCTCTAGGGAATCAATACTATATACTGGACACAACTCCAATATGTGACCAACATTCTGAACTATCTTACTTAAGCACAGAAGGAAACCAATGTAACTCAATATATGCAAGGCGTGTACACTGCAAACGTGGCCACACCTACGATGATTCAGAGTACGCCATAATATTTCTGGTATGTTAAATTCTTAGAGATGCACATTAGGATCACTCTCACAAGGGGAAGATTCCCAACCGAGGGCCGATTCCATTAGCTGTCAACATATATCTAGTGAGCTTCCATTCATCTCCGCTAATCGTTGTTCTTCGACTCAGAAAGAGCGTCGGGTTCTAAGTACAGCCGTAGGACAACAGGAAGCACCCACTTACATTGATAGTGTGTCATTTAGACATGCACTCTCATTAAGACTTTCTTGATGGTATTGTCCATCATATCATCAGTAGTAGAAATTTATATAATACGCCTTAAATATGATGTCACTATAAACGTCAATATAAAGCTTACAACATTTTGCGAGATAAATTTCAAGAGATCAATGATCTCAAATTAGGTGCAATTTAAATGTTATATTTTATTAATATTCACAGTTCAGGTCTAAATGGCGTGTAATATTCACAGTTTAGGTCTAAATGGCGTGTAATATTCACAGTTCAGGTCTAAATGGCATTTAATATTCACAGTTCAGGTCTTAATGGCGTGTAAAAAATATTATTCTAGCACAAAAGTAAAGAAACTGGCTGCAACCAAATTTCAACGACCACGTTTAATATTCCTTCTCAATACAAATATAAGCTGGGCAATTTGGCACTTTTCCAGCCAACCAGAAAGATGTTAAGATATCGGTTTGAGACTTAATACCACTGGGATACTTTCGTCTACCGTTACCGTTTGTTGGTCACTGTCAATTTTAAGCCCCAAGCTTCTGAAAGGATGTTTAGTGCCTTACCAATAAGGTACGAAAGTCACCAGTTAACCCTGACCATAAAACTTCTAACAGAAATTGTGAATGTATTAGTTGATTTGGATATATTATACTCGTAAAAGTGTATTCCTTATGAGATTTTTTAGGTCAAGTCAAACAATTGAACAATGAAGGGCATTAAATCACACCTAGAGAAGATGGAGGAGGTATGTAAACAGTTGTGAAGAAAATCTGATTTGGTTGGAAGCTGTGAAGTTTTTTTAACTTCGAGAGAAACAAAAATTGAAGGCGAGACTTAAGATAATAATAGATTCAACTAAAAATAGAAATAACTCAAATTGAAATTATCTCTATTATAAAAGAAGTGAAAACGCAGACGTCAAACTTATTTAAGAAACACGGTGTATTCACTCTTCTTAGAGTATATAAGATTCTACTGGATACCAAAGGACAAGCAATGCATGACAACACCCGTGGTCTAGTTGATAAGATACATCGTTACGGGTTCATTTCCCGTTAACAACCAGATTTTTAAAAAGGGATCAAGTTTGGTTTTCTTTTCAGGCTTGTTTAACACGTTTTTGGTTGGTTGAAAGAGATTGTCACATAGAAATAAGTCCTCGATATATACTGTTTATAACGAAAGTATAATATAATGAAAAAATCTCCCTCAATATACGCAGGCTTGCCAACACGAGAAAGTTGGCAAGACGATTTAGAATTGTATGAGACGATCTCAATGTGAGTCCGATTCGAGCAAACTCATCTCTCACACATGTCAGCAATTTATGCCTCAACATCTCCATGATTCGCTTTTTACGACATCACACAAACCTTTTAAGTAATCCTCTTACGACTTTGCGAACAATATGGACGACGATATTTTATGAGATGAATAATACGGCAGAATTTAGAAACGTCGAATATCATCTGAGAAATGTGCAATGAAGTTATTAATGAATTATTTATCAAAGATTTCGGCTTCAACTTAGTGAAATTATAAGGATATTGAATACAAATTATTTTGTTATTACACATTTATCACTGCGACACGTGTTTCTAGCTCCAATCTCGAGACTCTCTTCAAGCTGAATGATTCTGGTATTTTACAAGCGTAATGCTTAGGTCCAACTGGTGTTTTGAATCATGGATAATGTGAGGGATATATTGATTTGAAGATTTTTTTTATCGAAAAATGATTCTACATTTTTTGTTTATTAATTAATATATTATTTTTGCTTTTGGCTTTATGTTTCTCTAATGTTTATTTGCTCATTATTTGTTTATTTTTTTATGACGTGTGTAAAATGTGAACGCTACTTCTTTGAAATCAAGAAGTCTTATTAATTTGTTTTGAAAACCAAGAAAAGTTGCTATAGACAAACCTTATGATCTTATATTCTAGTGCCAATATTTTTCTATATAATTTCAATATACTCGTATGTGCTTTCACAAGCACACTATATTACATACACATCGTTCTTTTATTTTAATGTTAATTTAATTATTCAATGGTCGTGACGGTAGTGAGCCTGATGTGATCTTCAAATTTCCGATAAAACATGACACTTGTTGAACCTAACAATGTCTGTCGAATAAGAACTGGAAACATGTGTCGCGGTGATACATGTAATTATTGGAATAAAATAGTTATTTATTTTTAAATTTTCTAATATGGATTTTAAAAAGTTACATATTATTTTCAACCTTTGTTAATGATTTTTGGCTTCTATTTGTCCTCTGTATTATTTTCGTTAATTTATAGCATCAAATATCAGTCACTTTTAACATGATCTTCTTGATTTAAAATAATATGATTTTGTTATATATACCTTAATATATCTGACAAGGTTTTACTTCATAAGGTTACGTTGCCAAGCGTGATCCTCCTAGACAGAGCCGTTGATAGTACTCTACAGGGAGACTTACCAAGCAATTATTAAAATTCCCTCACCGGAAGACTTTTAGATAAGAGGCATTTATTATAAGCTAATTTGAGGTTAACCTTGACTTTACAATTTAATACAATGAATTGTGATATTAAACACTATATTTTGTATCTTTTATGGCACGGAATACCTTTTACCAAGAGAAAACAAATTAAAAGTAAATTAATAATCAGAAAGTAATCTTCAAATTTTATTGAATCATCCTCAAAGCGTACAAAATTATTAAATATTGCATATAAAACTAAAGAAAAAAAAACAATTCTTTAGGAATATTCCACATGAAGATCAAATTGAAAGTGAATTTACATAGAAATGGAATATCTGCGAACCCCGATGAATCCCGGGGGTGAAATAATCAATTCAAAAACTTTATGAAAAATTCTGATTGGAATTGAAATGTATGGCTGAATTTAATGTGTTGTTTTTATACTCGTTGCAACAGCTTTAATATATCATTTAAAACGTGTTTTTATTTTAAATATTTCCTACTAATTCTATATTTTTTCCAGATCACAAAATCTGAAATACTTATTTAAACAATGTGAGAAAAGAAACATGTTCACATATATGTTAGTGACTAACGCTACACTTATACCATTAAACCTGTCAGTTAAAATTGAGTCAATTTCTTTCATTTTTCCAATCTGATTTTCATATAGAGAGTCTAATGTTATACATGATTTGATTTGAACGATCAGTTATACATGCATGTAACGGGAATTATATAAAGTTTTACTGATTTTTTTTATACATGCTTTACTATCTGAAATATTTGTATCCAAGTGTATTTCATTACAACTTTGATATATTTGAAAAAAAGGCATCAAAAACAAAAGTTGGACGTGTGCATGGTTTTCCGAGTTGACAAACCATTATATAGAAACCACTCATTATTTTATAGAAAATAAAGTTAAAATATTCTATACGTAACATAAATTGTGCAAAATAAAAAAATGTCGAAAGATTGGAAAAACATAAAGCCTAAGCTAAAATTAAACAGTAATAAATAACCAGGATACATAAAAAACTTCTTATTAATTGATTATCTTTGGTTCAATAGAGCAAACCCAATTTCGATGAAAAGGGACACACGTTGGACTTGAGCATTGCTTTCGTATCAAACTGGGATCATTCCGCGGGAAAAGAACCTTGAGATAGATGATGGAAACTTATTACGAAGTGGTAGATTTTATAAGTGGAATAACAAAGTCATTTATTATTTGAAATTCTAATTAGGAGTACCATAAAGTTAAATCTGCTCTTTTAACTAAAAAAAACTACCCCTTACTATAGAAAACTGAGACAAAATAATGTTTTAGGCTTATAAAAAACTTTAAAAATGGGTGCTTCACAAATTGTAGAAAATGGACTCTTTTTTATGAAGCTTTCATCTTCTCGTACTATACACCCGACTTAGATACACCCGACATTGGCGATCACTAAAATAAAAGTTTTTTTATCTTGAGCCGATTGACAACAGCTGCCAATAAACACCCTTTTCTCCATTCAAAGTTCTGATGTTGAGCAGACAAGACATTTGTCTTCTTCCGTTACTTCTTCAATTCTTTGAGAAGATGCAGAAGGCTACACATCTTAGCGCGCACGACATCCCCCATATATAATATAGTACATTGCGAACTTCCGCCCTTTTCATTCTGCTGTCATACTGGTGGCGTTGAAAATATTACTTATAACTCGGATATCGCCATATCGGCAGCAAGTTTTATTTGCTGAGTACGGATATAACATTATGAATTCTTACTGAGAGTGTATTTCTTATCATTTACAAAACTGTATTTAAGTTTAGCAAGTCTGGACTGGAGAAGGTTGCACTTCTTCATGTGTTACGTTCAGGGGTTAAAAACGGACGGAGGACGCTAAATACGTATATACTCTGATACTTGTCCCAGGGATCGTTTCCTCAAATATTACACATTAAAATACAGATAATATTTGTTTATATGTTTATTTTAGTTCGAAATTCACGAAATATCTGAAATTGAATTCTTAATGACTTTAATTCTTATTTCCTACCTAATTTTAAAGAATTGTAATAAAAAAATTTACCGATATACAAATATTCGAAAAAAAATATTTCAATAAAGTTATTCTAAAAAAATATTCCAGGGTGAATATATGTATATATGGTATATGCATTGTAATAAGGACATTAAATCAAATCTTGAATTCGGTATCTTCAGCATTTTTCTACAGATCAACATTTTACTTTTTCATTAAAATGTATTTGTTTGGATCAAAAAGGTATCTCAGAAAGTAATTTATATTTTTCCATCCACAAGAAAGTCTGATCAGCCATCTATGAAGAACTCCATCTTATATAAAATATCCAGTAATTTGTTTATGGATATTGGAAAGATGAATATTTTTTGTTTTTCTCTTACAGTGACCTATTGAGAGTAATAGCAAAATACTTAAGCTGGTTTCATAATATTCGCTTCAAACAAAGTTAATATTTTTACAAATTAAAACTTTAAAATAAAGGTTTAGGGTTCTTGAAAGTCTGGTGGGACTTTCAAGTGAATTTCTTAAGTGATTTCAGAATTATTTTATCATGAATTAGTATTTTTATGTCTGTC
This sequence comes from Odontocerum albicorne, assembly GCA_949825065.1. Lineage (NCBI taxonomy): Eukaryota > Metazoa > Arthropoda > Insecta > Trichoptera > Odontoceridae > Odontocerum > Odontocerum albicorne. The sequence goes on along the minus strand of OX463842.1, from coordinate 17,067,850 downwards.
CAGTTTAGATGCGTAAATCGATCGATATTGTTAAGGGACTAATACTTCAGCGAGACTAGTGGTCTCAAATAATATTTGTGGTATCAGTTGTAGCAAAGAATATTACGCAAAATCTATTAAATTTCAAGATTGTTCTAATATCACACACGTAATTGAAATCGGAAAACTCCATTAAAAATATTACTGGGAATTGGGAAATAGAATTGGAAAATTTTTATATGCATTTTCCTCTTAAGAAACCGAAATTAAAATATAATTTATAAATTTAAACACGTGGAAGAAGAATAAAAATAATTAAATTAGTCACAATAATGAACATTCTCAAAGAGAAATAATAGTCCTTTGAAACAATGAACATAATTTAAGAGGCTTCTTTACAAAAAGTGTAACAATTAAGAATTTTGTTTGAAAGGCTCTTCTTATTAAATTTGCTCCTTATAGAGTAATCGTAATCATTGGACTTAATCTTGAGAGCGCATTGAAAATACTTCAGAAATAATAATACACTTCCATTTATCAGGTCCACATAGTTTTGAAATCCATGTTGACTAAGGCTAACAAAGCTTTATTTTATAAGATATTTTTACAATTTACTTGACTTAGAAGGTTTTATTTCATAAGAGCTTTTTACAATGTTACTTCAATGTTATTTTATAAGAGCTTTTTACAAATTTATTCGACTAAGTCTTAGACGGCTTTATTTTATAAGAACTATTTAATTACTACTCAACGAAAACTAATAAGGCTTTATTTAATAAGATCTTTTTATTTTTTTACTCAACTCAGAATAAGGAGAATTTGATTTAAATTTATTTCTTTTTACAATTTTATTGGACCTAGGACCAGAAGATTTCAATTTATAAGATCTATTTACATTTTTACCATGTGTAATGTACAGTGTCCTAAATACCCATTAATATTTAAATACAGAAAACTTAATAATCATATAAAGGCGAATGGAGAGTTTTAATTTTAATTCGTTCTTTTACATTATTGTCACATGTCACGAAGAGTGTCTCATGTCATTATTTAATTCATTAAAAGTTCTAAAAATTACGCTTCGCAACGTTTTGTCACCATGCACATTATTCATTCTCGGAACCCTTATATAGTATATCGTCTTGCGGATTTAGTCGAGCCTGTATTAATATTTATCCTGTTTTAAAAAATGTTTTCAAATCACTTGAAATGTAAAAATTTTATCAAACAGTATTATTTTACTTATTTGAAATCGATTATCGTGAATATTTTTATATAGTTTGTTTAATAAATAATTTAATAAATCTATCATATATTTGTTTGCAAATTTTAATAATTGTGATCAATACCATTTACGTTCAAGTTCACTCCATATATGGTATCGTAAATATAACGACATCCATGGCCTAGTTGGTAAGATGCTTGACTTCCGCCCAGGGATTTTGGGTTCGATTCCCGGTGGAAATAGGAAAAAGTGTCTCAGTCAAAAAGTTCGTCTGGTAATAATACTTACAAGCACTAGACGTATTCCAGTCTTGTTGAGGAGTATTGTTAACACGTGTGATAATGAACTGCGAGTTATGTACGAGTACTTACTCAAGTGGTTCTAATTCCGAAAGCTCGATGAGTTTGGGCCACAATGTTATCTGTCGCACTTTAACATGTCCAAATTGATAATGCGGATATCTTTACTGCAAATAAATAAAATCTTCAAATATTTTATTTTAAATTGATAGTTGATGGTGTGAAGCCAGCTCAAGAGCTTAACCGTATTAAGTCGGAGACGCGGTCAGCCTTCTACTTATCGACTCGGCGTAATCGGCCGGGCCAGGGCTGGCATAGGAGGGTGAGGAGTGCTTCTCCCTCGCGCCTTACAGCCAGGATTACAGAGCAACACATCGAAAAGAAGGATTGAATTTTCCACCTCCGTTCTATGCAATCTCTCTCAATACCTGGTAACCATTTTTTTTCTCAGGCGAGTTTTGTTCATCTTTTGTTAAATAAATGAAAACATTCAAATGCTTTTTCAACCTTTCATGAAAGAATTTGTAGCAACAATTTGTTAACAAAAAAAAAGATTTTTCTCTCGATATTGAAAAACATTCCCTAATGCAGATCTTTCAATCTTACATGATAAGTATTACATGTTTTAAATTTAAGATGTAAATGGTAAAAAGATTTGAGAAAAAATGTTTGAAAATCTCAAGTTATGATAATAGAAGAGGGTAAAAGAAAAAAATAATGCGATATTTAGATGATCAATTGCAGATATGAATGAATTGAAGAATTCTGCTATTTGTGAAGTATGCTCTCAATCGACGGAAAGATCGAACAATATATTAAACAGTGAGTCAATGGGGCACTAAAGATGTGTAATCAAACCAAACAGTATCATGATCTGACGAAATTATGGTTCACGACAGCGTATTAGTGCCAACATTGATGTATTGGAGAGAAATGTGAACTTGGAAAATTATTGAAAGTAGCTGAGTTAATGCAATGGAAATACCTGCACTGAGAAGAAAATGTGGCGGTCGATGTATGACAGAATAATACATTTTTGATTATAATAAATTTGAATTTATGTGTTAAGTATAGAAAAAAGAGCATTTTGATGTGTGTTCGACATTTTAAACGGGATGGGAGACGTACTTTTATTTAAAATGCTAGCATGGGTGAGAGTTCTAAAAAGGACGACGAAAAAAGTATGGTTGTATCGAGTGCATGAAATATTAAAATAATAAAAATAACTGTATCAGAAGATGTATGAATGTGGAAGAGGAGAAGGAAGGGTGTCATAATAGGAAAGATTGGCGTTCTGTCTGTCTACATATCACAACAGAAAAATTGCGTAATATTATATACTCGTATGTGTATTTATGTTATAGTTGTAAGTGTAAAAGTGATAGCATTTCTCAACAAGTATGTTAAATTGTTATATTTACAGGAGGAAACATACTGAATATTTTTTAAATGAATATTAAAATATACACTGAGAAATATAAATATATATTATTTCAACCCTTACAGTATTTTAAATGATATGTTACTTTTATATATGACGACCTCCGTGGCCTAGTTGGTAAGATGCCTGTTTTCCAACCCGGAGGTTACGAGTTCGATTTCCACCGGAATCCAGTTTTTTTTAAGGTTTTCAGTCTAGTTTTCACTTAAAGCCTCATAAACTTCTTTCTGATCGGCTGGAAAACATTGTCATATGACAATAACATCACAAGATTGTTATATATACAAAGAAAGTGTAATATATTATTCTCTCGGATTCCTGCTATAGCGGTCAGACATGATTTGTGTAGTATGAATGGGTTCGCATCCAGAGTTGGAGTGTGTTCTATAAACAGCGTTTTATAGAATTGTCATTTGAAAAAAAAAAAGAAATATTCAGTGTATCTATATAGTTTCTTACTCACAATTATAATAATAAACGGACAATTTATAGTAAGAAAACCAATCCCAAACTCCGGTAAGACCCAACATGACAATCACAATATATGGTATACCTTCCATGAGGAACACAAGGATACCTACTATAAACGCTCTCATCCAGGTCGATCCATAGCCTGGCATTCCATATCCTTCCACTACGAATCTCCGTATCGTAACACTAGTGTATGGTAATGTGTGGCGCTAAAACAGCGCATACCTTGTCCAGCTACAAGGCAGCATTCTCAATATGTGACCCTACCAGCTCCACAATCTCATCCTTATTGTCACGGTTTTAGGATGCTGCTGCGTCAGATGACAAACCGTGGTCGTGCAACCTTATATCCATCATTCTTCAAAGGTATATATATGCTCTCAAAACTGAGAAGTCTCTCTCTTGGCCTTAGATAATATGTTAAGATTCGGTTTACCTATATTATTCTTTTCTCAGTTTTAACGCCCAAAACCATCTGTAAAGGTGAACCCTTTCCCCTCCAGACCGCCTGAGATCGCTGTAAATTTCAATAATAATGAGATTTCTTAATTTCAATAATAATATATTTTTTTACAATGCTGTTAGCTCCAGCTTTTGGCAGTAACCCCACGATTGGCAGTAACCCCACGATGTGCACTACGTTTTGAACTAAAATAAATCTTTAAATATTATCTGTATTTTAATGTGTAATATTTGAGGAAACGATCCCAGGGACAAGTGTCAGTGTATATACGTATTTAGCGTCCTCCGTCCGTTTTTAACCCCTGAACGTGACACATGAAGAAGTGCAACCTTCTCCAGTCCAGACTTGCTAAACTTAAATACAGTTTTGCAAATGATAAGAAATACACTCTCAGTAAGAATTCATAATGTTATATCCGTACTCAGCAAATAAAACTTGCTGCCGATATGGCGATATCCGAGTTATAAGTAATATTTTCAACGCCACCAGTATGACAGCCGAGTGAAAAGGGCGGAATTTCGCAATGTATTATATATGGGGAATGTCCATAATGTCCGTGCGCGCTAAGATGTGTAGCCACCTGCATCTTCTCAAAGAATTGAAGAAGTAACGGAAGAAGACAAATGTCTTGTCTGCACAACATCAGAACCTTGAATGGAGAAAAGGGTGTTTATTGGGCAGCTGTTATCAATCGGCTCGAGATAAAAAAACTTTTATTTTAGTGAACGCCAACGTCGGGTGTATCTATCATCAGACTTTTCCCAAATTTAATGCAAAAAATTATGGTATGAACGAATTCTTGGAAATATGATAAACTTGTATGGCACAGTAAAAAGTTGAATTTTTATAGCGTCATTTTGTAGCATCGGTTACCTCGGAAAAGCTTCAAGTCATGTAACATAAACAACTGAAAATTATCAGGTAGACATGAAATTCACATGAAAATGGCCCTCCATGAGCTCATCCGGGAGTCTAACCTGTCACGCCTGGGTGATAAACGTGTATGCTTACTACTAAGCCAAGTCACTGACATCAATGATGATGATTTTTCTTACTCTAATTTAATATTTTTTTGTTTGCAATCTACAACTGGAGTACTGGTACTCGATAAGTTCTAGCCTTAAACTGTTTAACCAATCAAATATAATCTCTCTCTCTTGGAATATGGCCGTAAACATTAGAGTATACATGAACACCAGTGTTCAATAAAATAAAATTATATGGTATTTTACTAACCAGGCCATGGTGATCTCTATGACACAATCCACGGGGTTATGGGTTGATGACGGTTAGTACCCATTATTATGAAAAAAATGGTTCAATTCTGGTTTTCATTTAAGGCTCTTTGAACTATTTTGCTGTAGGCTAGAAGACGTTCCCAGATGATAATAAATAGGCTGTGTTATACTATTTTCAACGAAAGAGTAAATATTATAACTGGAGAAGTGAAAAAGAGAAACCAAACAAAAGACATTAAAACTGCGTATAAAAGGTGTACAACGTTACTTTTGGCTTTTATTGCTAATGTACAATATAAAAATAAATAAAATATTTAATTAATCAAAGGTTTCGGCTTAAAATTTATTAACTACCATATACGAAAATTCAATACTGAATAATTTTGTTTTTTCATTAATTAAAGTAATCCTTGAACGTCTTTCTATCTCCTATCTCGATGCTCTCTTCAGACTGAATGATCCCGATTTGCTATGATCTACCTGGTTTCATCGTAAGTTAGTGTGGCATATTGACCCAAAATGAAAAAAATTAATGCGGGATGAAATTTTTTCCTTCTTTGGTTATTTAGTTTTTTTTTTCTTCCAGCTTTATGTATCTTTAATGTAAAAATATTTTTATGGATTCATTATTCAGGTGTCGAAAATAAGTTCATACATGCGCTGGGTAATATAATTCAGGAATTCCTAACTTTCATCTGATATTGGTTATGATATATTTAAGAGCAACTCAACGTTTCTTGCTCTGGAAGCTTGTTTTATGTAAGATTCACATGGCGTATAAATGGTTAAGGATGTACTAAGTAGTGTACAAAGGACTGGAAACAGTTGCGATGAAGATGCAGCGCTAATGTTACCAGTACATTGAGCACGACGCCTCCACCGTCTTGTGAAGGAGGTCAAAGACAAAGGATTGCACACTGCAGACACATATAAACAAAACGGTAGTGCACATCGTGGGGTTACTGCCAAAAGTTAATAAACCGCGAAGTCTGGAATAACTTGAAGGTAGTATTTGTCAAGAGAGTACCGGATGAAATGCTGAAAATTATATAAAAAAGCCGAGCTTATAACACCAGTCTGGGTTGACCGGTTGTTGACATTATTTCTTTCAGAAACAAACAAGTTTAAAAAAATATTTTTGTTTTTTTTTTTTAAATAATATTCATACCAAAATAGATGGCAACATTAGCGAGCGTATTTTTAGCAACTAAAACCATTTAGAAAAGCATATTTCTAATGATTTTCAAAACGGAATTGTATTTTTTTTTAATTTATTTGTGAAACAGAATAAAATATTTAAATCATTTTAATGGGAAAACAAACCGAAGAGTACAAGTAAGTAATAAATACTACTTTGAGGATGTAGAGAACCATTTTATTAGGCCAGGCCTGTGATGAAGTAATAATATATTTTTTTAATCACAAATTAATATATTTATTCTAAATATTAAAACATTATTAAACACGTTATCACATATACAATTCAAACAGATCATAATCTAAACAACCACATCAAAATCATGTCCCAAAACTCGTGTGATTCATTCACTCACATGCCAATGCGGACACTCAGTTTCCTACTGTCAAGGACTCATCTTGTTATAAAACACTTTTTTTTATATTCGAAGGCGCGATATAACAATAATCCCCATTTCCCCTGTATGTGCTGTAAATCACCATGAATGTGTTGTAAAAAAATTCACAAGGAAAATTATGTTCCTCCTCCCAAACGATGATGAAGGCATGGGCACGGAACCAGATTTAGGACCTCATTTGATTTGGATTTTAATTTGATTTAATTTCGTACTTTTTTTATCAACCTATTTTAGGTCAGAAACCAGATATTAAATCGGTTCAGTGAAAAATGACTAACTAGAAATTATTGCATTATGACGGGTTGTTTTTTTAAATATTTTTAAGCCACAACCACATTTCGTATTCGAAGAAAGTCAAATAAATCGTAAGATTCAGAGAAGGTTTATTGATGTGGACGAGGCAATGGATATGTGTCGAGATATGAAAGTTTGTGATCTATCCTCTCTGCCTGCCTTTGCAGAAGGAGTGTTATACATTCATCGAATATTTTAATATTATTATCAAGAATATACACAGTTTCCTCAACAAAACATGACTAAAATAAAACATTGTTTCTTTAGTTACCATATCCATGACACAATTCAAAAGCGTTTAAAATAATTCAAGATTGAGATATAGCTATCTTTATTTCATTTAAACTGCACGATAACGCTCACAAGAAATGCCGTTTTTTTTCTTCCTGACCTATTATCTATATTATTTATGGTTAAGGCATTAACACTGTGGAGGTTTAAAGACAGTGTAATTTGTTTAGTCAAACACTGTTTATTCAACTTTTCATAACGTCATTCAGGGGAGCACAAAGAAAACTTGTGTGTGCGGATGATAAGATGAAAACCTTGAAACCTGTAGGATTATACAGTTTTATAAGTTGAAAAAACAGTGTTTGATCAAAAAACTTACAATAGTGTAAACGTTCTAGAATATGATCATCTGCTGTTCTTGCACTGTAAAATGCGAGAATCTGGGGTATAAATACAAGAGTCTTGCATTTTAAAATGCGAGACTCTGGGATGTAAATACAAGAAGAAGGGAATTCTATGCATATCAAAATGTCATAGTACTTTAAATTGCAACTGGAAAATGTTAAATTAAGCGTTTTTTTGAAGCTGATCAAAATATTTAGAATTTTTTTTTTCATTATTCACATAACTTTCCCCAACCCCAGTAAATAAAGATTTATTAAGACTAAAATATATACAATTACTAGTTAATAAAGATTTATTACTTTCAAATTAACGTTTCCTTCTACATTCGATTATTTCTTTAGTGAAGGTGTACATTCACTTGTAATAGCTTACATTCACTACACAATCCACTTCCACTGAGACATACTCATTGAAAGAGTAATACAGTTATAATACAGATTATCGGCTGCATAAAGATATGGCACATGCGATCTTTTCAGCTTTTAATGAGTTCAGAGTTTCTTTGTACAATAATTACATGATGTCTTATCATTTTGGAATGCAGATTTTTTTGTTACATTTTTTTTTCTTCCTTTATTTAGGTCATTTTGTTTATTCGCCACGTCGTTCTTATTAGTAGATCTGAATTTCAATGCATTTCCTGCTATTTCCTGTTATTTTGTCATCACCATTCCCTGATACTTCCTTTTATCTAAAATCTCCCTTTTCCCCGTTTCCGCATTCTCTTGATCCATATCTACTTGATTCTCTCTCTGCCCTTTTGTTTTTCTAATAATACAAACGCTGTGTCACTCGGGTTGGCCGATTTAGCGTCTTGCTAATAGTTCACATTTTAATTCAAGTTCGAGTCACCAATAATAGTAAATAGGGTACCAAGTTATACCATAAGAAATATTTTTTTATGGTGTCACTTGGAACATTGATCAATTAGACTCACAATCACCTACATTTTTCGAGCTTAAAATACATTAATCAAATGTGGGGAAAATTAAAAATAAAATAGCCTCACTTTGTTTTAAATAAATACTTCTGGACAATTTTGCTAAACTCAAATAAACGTAAACGTTATCCGAAAAAGGTTGATCTTTCGAAATAAATAATAAACGAGTAATTGTAGAAATTTTAACGTAGAAAAATAAGAAGAATAAGAAGTAAAAGAGCCTGTATGGATGTGGGCAAAGCAAGAGCTATGTGGAAGAATAGAAAGGTGTGGAAATCTGTTATCTCTATATACCCCAAAAGATACATTGCGTTACGGTTTGTATGCACGTAAAAGGATGTTTATAATAAAATGACGGTTATATTAAAAATGCGTATATTCGTATTTGAAACAATGAAACACAAAACATGTTAGAAATAATTATACATGAAAAACATTCAAAGCGTTATAATAAATCTTGAGAAGGCACCAACAAACTGGAAACAAATGGAAGCTTGTCAAATATACGAAAATTCAAGCCACATAACACAGACGGCATGAAGAAATTACAAAGTTAATTAAACGTTTAATAAAGGAGTACGGAAGCAATTTTAATTAACTGACTTAACGGAAAATAATACGCTGGAAATTTCGTTAAACAAGCGGTTTACATTTATGGCTCTATTTTTCTTAGTCGACATAAAAATACAACACCTCTGTAGGGTAATAATAGTTTTCTGTGGAGCTAATAAACGCCTGTCCATAAGAATTGTTTTTCTAGTTAGGTGCAAAGAACGTAAAACCATCGTTTGGGTATATGGAGACCATAACATTAATTTACACTCGTCCACACTTATCCGATGGGAGCTTTTACAATTCGTACGATGGGATAGCTCTGTATTTATGTCGGTTCTTTTCCACATTGGTACATATATCTCGTTACATTTTAAATCTTTCCCTGGAAAAAAAGTTCACCTCGATTTGGAGCAAGAAGCGTGGGAGGTTAACGTACTCTAAGGATCGTTAAATTAATTGCAGATAAAGTGAAACAAAATAAAATTAAAGAAATTTTACTTTCGATCACAGGTTGAATGTATTTCAAAGAAAAAAAAGCAATGACTTATAAAATTGTTTCCTTATAACACATATCCAAAAATAACTTTTATTTTACTTCCACCCTTAAAGACTAACATTATTTATACTTAAAGTATTAACACTATGGGGGTTAAAATACATTGTAATTTGTTTAATCAAACACTGTTTATTCCACTTTATATAACGGTATACATAACCCAACCGATTTCAAGGTTTTCCCCTCATCATCAAGGGATTATTTTTTGTGCTCCCCTGATGATGAGATGAAAGCCTTGAAACCGGTATGGTTATAAACAGTGTTTGATTGAACGAATTACAACTTTAAGACATTTATTTATACGGTGACTTGAACATGATTTAATCCTATTTAAAGTTATACCTTGTGTGAAGTGCAATTAAAACCAGAAATCAAATATGTACTTTACATGGCACACGTTGAAAGTTGCCGATTTTCCATTCGCTTTAAGAACTTTTCAGAGATTCTCAGAACGCCTTAATGTTGGTTGCTCGATTATTCTACAAGCGATTATATTTTAAACAGTTCTCAACTGCGCCAAAATAAGTCCACTATAGATCAGTTTAGTACTTCCATCGTAATGCGACGTGTTGTTGTTAATATGTGTCGCATGCGACAAAATATATTTTTAAGAATATTGTTAATATACAGCTAGTGAAAACTAATTAACATATTGAATCAACCATATCACTAAAGACTCCGTGATCTAATTGGTCGCTTGACTTCCACCAGGGGTTTTCGGGTTCGATTTCCGATGGTACGGTACTCATAAAATTAAATTATATAAAAAATCCCAGTCTGATAAAACAATTCATCACGTAAGAAATTTCGCGCGCGCCGAGTATTCGTGCGAATGTTATTATATCTTCGCGTGCGATAGTTTTAGCAACACGTGCAATTACAAAGAGCGAGTTCTGTGCCTACTTCATTGTCTCCCAGCCACGATCCTCGATAAGTCTGAATCATTAGTTCAGATATGTTGAAGAATACCATACAAAGAGAACAAAATCATATCACCATCGCACATCCTCTAAATTGATATGTAGTGAACTAACTGCGGCATAGAGAACTGTTTATATAGATTTACTGATGGAAAATTTCAGAAACCTTGGAAAGAATCTTTGAAAAGACATTTCCATAGCAATAAGCCACCTTGTATTAGGTTACAATAAAATAATTCATCTTAGCCTGCGATGTGAGAACCAGTCAACTGGCGTGAGCGAGGCGTGAGCAACATGCCGCACAGGAGTTAAGGGCAAAACCTACGTTGAGCTTAGCTTGTTAGGAAACAGACCAGTCAGTAGACTACGATAATACTTCTGTACAATGAGTTTTCTGACTTGGAAAGAGTTCGGAAGAGGGATTATGGTTATTCATCAGCGCTAGAAAAGAAACTAAATATTGATTCACTAAGCTTCTTGTATATTTTAAATTGTATTTAATACAATATACGAGTATTTAAGGATGTAATCAGGGGATTCAATTCAAGTGAAAAAGTTTATAAGAGAGATCCAAACCAATACAAAATTTAAAAAATTTCGGATATTTTAGCTTGACTTATATACTCGTAATAGTTTTTAACGTGGCAATAAAAGGATTTTTTACACAAATACTATATGTGTGTTGAATAAACTCGACTGAAATGTTTTTTTACTGTACGAGTAATTGAAAGTATTGACATAAAGTACCGCCCTCCATCCACGCTTTGTTCCAGCAAGTAATAATTGGATCAATAGTTTTTGTGGGAAAATTTTGCTATTAAACTCAGTTTTGACAAATGAAATAAATATTTTCATTTTTTTCCAATAAGCATTGCTAGAAAATTGCAAGACTAAGTAATATTCATATTAACATTTTTACTTACATCGATTATTATATATTTCAATATATCGCGTCAAGTTCCGGTCACCCGTATGAATATTAAAAGTTTATAATAAGTTTTGAATCGCTGTTATTTTTCACTTTTCCTTAGAATCTCACTAGTAATTAAAATAGAGAATGTCAAAAAAACTAACGTTTTATTCTTCTGAAAACTTGTTACTAACCTGACAAGATATAAAACAGGAAAGCTAGTTTCTTAATAATTTTATACATTTAAGTGTGCCAAGTAATCTGCACACCTGCTATCTCGATACCATACTATGTTATTATTCAAGATAAACAAGATGGAAACCTACCCTCATTTGTTAGTTACAATACCACACCTATCGATATTTGATTCCAAACAAACATATATACATACATATATTTATGGACAAATACACGGCACTTTTTACATACCACAGTAAGATTCAACCAGATGACGGACTAGATGTTTTGAAATGTATATTTATAATATATGATGTATGAAAATATTTATGTTCATACATCATATATTATACATATAAAAAAAATAATAAAAAACATTGAATTATACACAATAAACATTACAACAATTGAGTAGGAAAATATCAAATCACTCGTCAATAGCAACGATAACAATAAATTATTAGGAAAATAATAAAAAAATCTTAATATACTTTGTAAATAACTATGTCTCCTAGTTCAAAAACATATACGAGTACATAAAAATATATTAATTATAGTTAAGGCATTAGTACATTGTTGTTTATATTCCCTTATTGATGAGGGGAAAATCTTGAAACCTGTAGGGTTATACTATTATATAAAGTGGAATAAACAGATTTAGATTAAACAAAACATAAAAAAATACCCACCAAACCTGAGATGGAATTTCCCAAATTTATCATTTCCACAATTGATGAATCAAAATGTGCAACTGTTGTTAATAAATCCTATTGACGAATTTGAATTGTAATAGATTCTAAATTTTTCTAACAGGAGTGGGAAAACCGATATGGACCAATATATCGGAACTATAAATGGGTTTCCTGTAAGCAGAAAAGACCAATTGCCAGATTTTTCGATCCCTTATACATATCCTTTACTTTCTCTTTATACATTAATTCAACATTATTTTTTTAAGAAAAGCTCCTGCAGTTGGTTTTATTTTTAAATGTCATCATTTGGTCAATATTTTATTTTTATGGTTTCTTTGAATATTACAATTTTGAAGTAACTACTTGCTCTCGGATGCTTTTTTTTCGTCTTTATTTGCCAATTATCCCTTTTGTAACTAAAAAATCGTTTGTGAAAACAGAAACCTGAACAACAAATGCAACAGGTTGGAGGATTGCTGTCTTTGAAATATATTGTTGGCGATGAATGTTAAGGATGCCTTGGACTGCTAACGTACAAATGATTATATTCTAAACTAGGTGTACCCGGCCACGCATCGCTGTGGTTCAGTCTGGTTAAATGGAAAAGAAAGAAAAGAGAAAGCACACGTTTCTAATATGTTTAATTTCACAACGCTTGTGGGTATACAATATTGTTTATGTCTTTCAGCCACTCTCAGTCTGTCGCGTTCATCGCCGTGCTCGCAAATGATCGCGTCACTCCAAGAGGTCAATTCACGATATGGTTTGAATTCAAATGAAAGATCGATTGCACTGAAAAAGAAGAAAGAAAGTTATAACAAAAACATATAAAATTGCGAAACATTGAAAAAGGAACTGAATAATATTGTTACGTTCGTAGACGTCCTTTTTCTTGGCGGCAAGAATAGCTCGTTCACTCAGCCAATCGTGATTCTTATAATTGATTTGAATATTGGGAAATACTTTTTCAACCAATTCTTCTTTCGACATCACTAAATTGCATAAGTTATGAGACAATGAAATTCGTCCTTAGGTCATATCAACCGGCACCTTTCCGTTCCCAATTTCCAGCAATTGATGTGAGAATATCTCAGCTGATTGATCGTTTTGCAGCTGGACACGCATATTTGTAGTTAATTTCAACGTATTTACGTGTCGCCACAAAGTAGAGTATTTCAGGCAACATAAAATGGCGAAAAATAAAAGTAACTAATTAAATGTTAAGCGAAGACAGAGAGATAATTATAACTAATTAATTGTTAAGGGAAGACAGAAAGATAATTGTAACTAATTAAATGTTAAGGGAAGACAAATAGATAATTGGAACTAATTAAAAAAAATCTCCATTTCTACATACGATTTGATAGATTTTGAAATATAAACATAGCGATAAAATTAAATTCTATATAAAAAAGATACTTTTGATATTCCTACTGACCTCTTTCAGCCACTATCAGCCTGTCGCGTACATTCTGTTGAGAACGAACCGGTTCTGAAACTGCAGAACGCGATCCCCGTGCATCCTCAAGTCTGGCTACACGTCGTTCTGCTGCTTCCTCGACATTTTGATGAACTAAAGCAGATCGATTGCACTGAAAAAGAAAAAAGAGAGTTATAGCAAAAACATATAAAATTGTGATGCATTCAAAAAGGAACTGACTAATATTGTTAAGTTCGTAGACGTCTTTGTTCTTGGCGGCAAGAATACCTCGTTCACTCAGCAATTCGTGATTCTTATAATTGATTTGAATGTAGGGAAATCCTTTTTCAACCAATTCTTCTTTTGACGTCACAATCAGTGATACAGCTGTGTTTTCGCAAACGCGTCATTTTGGCATAACGTGAAGAAAGCAGTTAACGTTGTAGCCGGTGGATTCAGGGCTATTTGTTGCACATTTACAGCTGTGAAATAAACGCGTTGTCCATTTTCTAGATATACTGCTAAGTGAACAACAGCTGGACTTCGTTCATGTATGGGAAATTAAATAATTCGCCATACAGCTTCATGTATCTTCCAGCTTGATACTGTGCGATTTCATCGATATGTATGACCGCATTCATATCACTTCTTTCTGGTTTCACGCCAAAAACTGCCATGTCGCTGCTTTTATTCACGTACTTACAAATGTATTTGATCGTTGATCGATTTAACGGAGTTACAGTATTCCACGTGTATATGCGTTTTGTATGTTTTTGATAGCAAAGGCGAATATGGAACAACCCAACGGTTGTCTACTTCGATGTCACCGTTTCGTATTTGTATGGCTGCTAATTTACCGCCATTTTCTGTTGATCTTCTTCTGTATAAAGGATATCCATCGTTTCCTGTAACTGTGTTGGATACTAATGCTCGAAGATATCGCTTAGAGCATTTTCCGTCTATCATGCATGGTGAATTTGGATTCATTGTACCGCAAAGTCCATGTATCATATTTTTCGTCACAACTTCATGCAAATCCTTATCGACGTCGGCATCGGGTATTTCAGCGCATATTACATTATCGATTTCGTTTGAAGTGGTTTTGTTATAGAGCCTGATTAGTATATGTGCATGTGGCAATCCTCTCTTTTGCCATTCTACTGAGTACATCCAGCAGCGCACAGACCCAAACACTTCATGTTTTACCATGAGCTGTTGTATATCGTCCCAAGCTGGATTGAATGTGAATGTAGTGAATAGATTTGGACACCCGTAGTGACGAACATACGCAATTGCATATTGAGCGTACTCATGCATATGACGTGGACTGTCTGTATATGAAGATGGCCAAATCGTTAGTTGTATTACCGTTATTTACAACTGCATCTCGCAAATGAACGTATTCTACACAGCGAAGCTTGGTCTGATTCAAACGGATGAATATCAAACTAATCTAAAAAAACCTTCATTTCTACATACGATTTGATAGATTTTGAAATATAGACATAGAGATAAAATTAAATTCTATGCAAAAAAGATGCTTTTGATATTCCTACTGACCTCTTTCAGCCACTATCAGCCTGTTGCGTACATTCTGTTGAGAACGAAGCAGTTCTGAATCTGCAGGACGCGATCGCCGTGCTCGCAACCGTGCATCCTCAAGTCTGGCTACACGTCGTTCTGCTGCTTCCTCGACATTTTGATGAACTAAAGCAGATCGATTGCACTGAAAAAGAAGAGAAAGAAAATTAAAGCAAAAACATATAAAATTGTGAAACATTAAAAATAAGTGAAATTGTGAAACCTTAAGTTATGAGACAGTGAAATTCGTCCTGAGGTCATATCAACCTGCACCTTTCCGTTCCCAATTTCCAGAAATTGGTGTGAGAATATCTCAGCTGATCGATCGTTTTGCAGCTGGACACGTATTTGTCAAATAGGAGTATTGTTAAGGAAATATTTGTCAAATAGGAGTATTGTTAAGGAAATATTTGTCAAATAGGAGTATTGTTAAAGAAATACAGAGATAATTAAATGTCAAGCAAAGAGAGAGATTATTGGAATTAATTAAATGTTAAGGAAAGACATTGCAAACTACGCACGAATTTAATTTGGATGTGACATGTTGGACGCGTCAATAATGAACACGTGAAACTTTTAATAATTCAAATGTATAAAACATACATAGATGCATACCATGAATTCAAATGAAAATCAATCTATACAGTTTAAATTCACTGCTAATTGTACTGAAAAATAATAAAAAACAGTTTAAACACACCGGATTAAAATTATTACGACGCTACACTACGGGCATGGCAGATAAAAATGGCAGATACAAATTTAGTTCTAGCGTTCTAGCAAATGGCGCTGATGGCGCTATTTTTCAATAAACGTATTTGAAAATTTAATATTTATTATTTAAATATTTAATATTTATTATTATATATTTATTATTATATATTTAATATTTTATTATTTAATTTTCAAAATCAAAATGGAATTGTCCAAATTTCAAAGCAATCCGTGAATAACTTTAGGAGATTTTTAATTAACGAACATTTACATTTTTATTTATGTAGATATTTAATATTTAAAATTTAATTATTTAATATTTAATATTAATTCCGAAACGTCGAAAATGCAATGTGACATAACAACTCTCAAGTTTAGTTCGCATCTGTCGCTGCAGGAGGCGCAAACGATATTTTTTTCTGATTTGTAAACTTTTTTATATACACCTGTATATAAATAAAAATACATAAACATTTTCGTATATAAATGCAACCTTTTGTCAAAATTTCAAAGCAATCGGTGAAGAACTTTCAGAGATTAGAGATTTTCAATATACGAACATTTACATTTTTATTTATATAGATTGTAGATGAACTACAAATAAAAAAAAACTCTCAAACTTTTTGTCTGAGATGTATTCTTCAATTATTCGGCCATGGGACTTGGAGAAGGGGGTGTAGAGATACTTGTTGGGATTAAAAGGTTTGATTCAAAAAGAGGGAGGGAGAGATCAACAAGTTGAATTGTTTGAGTCAAGACTGTAACAGGCTCTTTGGTAATATCAGCTCTCCACTCAAAAGAGTTTACGGATAACTGAAGGAGAGTCCCGAAATGGAGTTGGTGTAGTTCATGAAGGTCGTGATCCTCAGTGATGAAGTAGTCAATCATTAATGGAAGACTTAAAAAACTCTATTAGCACGTTCAATGACGAACCGCAAGTTCCATGTCTACTCCAGATGGTCTAAAACCAAAGATAATATTGTTTCCCTGGCACGCTCTTCGGTATATCTGAAACACTAATTCTGATATGTTGAAGGGTACCATACTTAAAAAAGTTAACACTTTTTTTAAGTATGGTACCCTTCAACGATTTTTGGCACTTCAAACTACAATATGGAACGTTAAGCAATTAATTTTACAATCACCTCCTTTTGTCGCGCTAAAAACTCATTATACTCGTATAAATGTGGGGAAAATTATGTAAAGTATGTCACATTAAAACATGCTTGATATATCAACGTATTGATTGACAGAAAATACGTTTTTTTTTATAATAATAATAAAAGGACAATTTATTTATAGTAGTGTCGTTTAGAGAGCATTATTTCCTCAAGGGCGATCTAGCTATTGTATATGAATCGATGTTACTATATTTAAGCCTTTTCTTCATATTATTTTATCATGAATTTCTAGGTGTTAGCAAATATTCAATATCCTTTCGAATAAAACAGACTTCATGAAGTTTCCAAAAATAACACTTTTTAAATTCCTATCTCCGACACGACCTTGTTGAATCTTGTTTGAACATTTTGTATAAAACTCGATAAAAAGGAAACAAAAAAGGGTCTTTAATGATAGGGTAAGTTTCCGTCCCGTATAACAGTCTGTATAGAGAGGTGTCTTCCACGCTATTAGATTCTGGCAATAGAGTTTAGTGGGTCGTTATACTCTCCCCGCTTTACTGGTGTGGTATCACATTTGCCAACATCCTGGCTTACAATATAGAAAACTACCAACTAAACTGTATTGCGACTATGTTACATATATTATGTGTATGCCTGTTACAGAATGTTGGACTCACTTCACTCACATGAAACAAAGTTTTCTACTTTGCAACGATATCATATATTCAAACTATCTGCAACGCAGTGAATACATTTATTACATACAAGTGAATAAAAGGATTTTATTTTCACTATAATGAAGACTTTAGCTTGCTAAACATTATGTAGTATTATTTATAGTTATGGCATTAACATTGTGGAGGTTTAAAGACATTGTAATTTGTTTTTATCAAACACTGTTTATTCCACTTTTTATAACGGTATAACCCTACCGGTTTCAAGGCTTTCACCTCATCATCAGGGGAACACAAACAAGTCTTGTTATACCGTTATAAAAAGTGGAATAAACAGTGTTTGATACTCGTAAAAACAAATTACAATTATGTAGTATCGTTTGATAATAATATTTGCAAACTAAAGTACCTACATATATACTATTTCATGTCCCTTTTGAGGTATGCAGAGAGGATTGATCCCCCCGCCATTTTATCTATGCATACAACTCTCACCTCGTCCACATACAAACATCTCGTCACACATGTTCTCCTGTTTCTCGTACTTCTTACCTTTCTCTATCTTAAAATATCTACTTCCACTCTTTCCTCTGTTCATTTCAGACAAATATATTTACTTTTCGTAACTCCTTCTCTCAATATGATAAAACCATCTCAAAATTTCTTTTTTAATTATATTTAAAACATTCATCTCTAACCAACAGTTATTTTCGATCATCCGTTTAATCTATCAAACATTGTAATACTAGGTATTCTACTCAAGGCATGCATTTATTCTACATTTATTCTACATTTATTCTTCTCTCATCACTCCCTTTCAGTGTCTAGGCTTCGCATATATACATCAAAGATAGCACTAACGCAACACTGTTCAGATTATTTTTTTTAGATTTTATGTATTTAAGCAAGTTAAATTAGGGTCATAAAATATGACATAGAATTATTATAACACGCAACAGAAAAAGTTGCACAACCATTGTTATAAAGAGAATGGTATTTTTTTCTCACTTTGTAATTTGAGAAGTTCCGGTCCTTTTCATTAAGGTGGTTATTGCCAGATGTCGCCGGACTCACGCAATATGATAGCCAGAATATATAAACTGCACAATCACGAGCGGGATCTTTCTTTTGATGTCGTCCCTCAACCCATCGCTGTGAAAGTTAACTGAATAATTTAATTTAAATGAAAGTTCTTCCCCGCCACCTAGACCCGTATTTCAGCTATCTGTCGAGTTCTCTTTTTGTTCGTCCTTATATCTTACGGAATAGGTACTCATATTCAGGGCTGTTCCAAGGTATTGGCCGACAATGCAACTCTCTAGAGAAATAAACCCAAAAGAAGATAAAACAATAGTTTTACAGTTTTTATAGTTTATGCTATCGATGGGTATTTATGCTATTGATGCAATAGGGTTTTTATAGCCTGCGGTTTAATAGTTTTATTCTTCTTCTTCTTCTTTAAAGTTCCTCCCCACCTCGGAGATTGGTGATCATCCTGGCTTTGTTTACCCTTAAGGTAGCAGCTTCGAACAAATATATGGTAGCACAATCAAAGCACCCCCCTAAGTTTTTCAACAGGAAATGTATATTTTTCACATACTTCTTTGAATTTTTCCCTGTAGCAACAGTTGAAGGATCTCACATTTTTCTCCTCGCATTATATATCCAAAGTACTCTAATATTTCGTTTCTAATGGTGGATAATATTTATCTTTCTTTTCTCATCCACTTCAATAGGTCATAATTACAGACTTTGCCAACCCATAAAACTCTTAGCATCTCTGTTTTTAATACATTGCTAATTTATTTATTCATTTATTTATATTTTTATAATAAAAATAAACAAATTATTCTTCTGCCTAACAGGTAGTTTACATAAAAATCATTTAAGAAACATATAAAAATCATAAGTATAAAATAAGTTGTTTAAAAAATCAAAAGTCATAAGAAACATTTCTTTTACAAAGGATCAATCACTGGTTGATTTTAATAAAAATGGCTCTTATCAATCCACAAAAAAATAATAAAAAGGGAAACATAAGAAATATTTCCCAATTTCAAGATTTTTATTTCTATCTTGTGTTGACATTATATCTTACTTAATCTGGTCTGTTTTCTATCGGTCACTTTATAGTTCTTGTTTTATATTTAACATATATTTTAATATATCTTATGCCTTTTGAGAATTCAATAAATAGCTTAAGAGCCAAGAACACGAAATTTTCCTGTCCGAAGGTCGTTTACATGTATGGTATTTTTTCAGTCTTAAATTTCTTCCTAGTGTTTCATAAATACTTTGTTTTAATGATGCAGCATTTTCTAAATGCAGGTTGTATTTATGTCTTGTCATTGTTTTCTAAAAAGAAGACAATGACAAGACATAAATATAGCCTGACGAAACACTAATGTTCATGTTATCATAATTATTTTTACGTTACTTTACTACACAGTGAAGCAATGATTTCCTTTCAGTGTAAACCAAAACAAATACTAATACTGATAATAGAAACTTGTTTGTACAAAATTCACAATTAAATTTACGTAAAAACGCTTTTTCATTGAGTGAATTTCTGGCCCAAAACTTTTGTTTAAGTTTAAAATTCAAATTATTTATTTGGAATTCAATTAACATAGTCCCTTCTCGTACCTCGCTCTTCTCTTTAACTAAATGAATTGCTCACTCACTCAGTGAAAATGAACAGTAAAAGTCAACCTGTAACTCATTTGTAATATATTATATATTGCAACTCCTGATGGATTAGATGTCATTATATACATTCCATTTAAATATGCATCTAAATATTTAGCTAAAACAAACTGTGCATATCGAATATCTCAATTATTTTATTTTATGATTGGTAGAAATCATCCACTTGATACAAAAAGCTCTTTAACTGAGAAAAAAGAAAAGGGTAGCACTCAACCTACGAGAGGGACCTGCTGTTGTTAAAGAACTTCTCTCTCGACTTGTCCTCGTGTTATTGAAGCAAGAAAGGTTTGTCGAAATGATCCGAGTATATTCATTCTTTCTCAAAATTTTACAAAAAAAACTCTTCTTGGCAAAAAGAGAAAGATAACAAATCGGCTCAGTTTGGACATTTTTTTTACAAAGTACGGATCTTTTTCTAATGGGGTCGAGAAAGATAGAAGAAAATCAAAGGAAATATTTTTCTGTTATTTTCGAAGGAATTTTCGAAGTTTATAAACTGTCACTAATCGTTTATGAAGGTTATAAGGAAAAAATACTATTAATTTTGTATTCAAAACACTTTGTAATGTTTCTGTTTACTAATTTTGGCAGCATTAAATTTATTTCTACGTTTCCTCCCACCAACCTTTCTATTCTGAAATCGATGGATGATATCTCACTCTTTATGTTGTTAATTATTGTGTTCGTAAATTTTGTACAAATTAATGACACTTAAATTTTGTACAAATTAACGACGAATATATTTTGCAACCGTGTAACTTCTTCAATTTATGTTGTCGAGTTGGTTGGAAATGATTGCTACCTGGTAATATGTCCACCAGATAATTATAGAATAAACTGTCAATAAATAAATAAGATTACTGAAAATACTATGTGACTTTTTGAACCCCCATGAAAATGTGCTTGGATAACCGTAACATAGTAATTTGGACATGTTTTTGATCAAGATCATTTCTGTACCTTCATCTTCACTTATGAAACAAGTACTCAATATATAATCTTCTTCTTGTGCCGTGCGCGTATTCATGTGTTTGTCTCATTATCTGGAAGCACCGATGACATGCATTGCTCTTTCATAGGTGTAACGGCTCCTTGCCAACTGGACAACTCTCTGACATCAAGACTCATCCAATTCCAGATATTTCTAAACAAGGAGAGCTGGTTTCTAACCACCATCGCTTCCCTTCAATGTTCATATTCATACTTCAAATAATATTTCCCAAAGACCACGACCGTTTAAAATTAAGCGGTGTCTACTGATTAAATTGCCAGGGATGCGAGGTATATATTATATGAGACAAATTGCAAGAACGGTGAACGAAAGAATTGCCGAACATGAGAGAGCCTTTAGACTCGCTTATCCCAAAAAAATAAGCTTTGACCGACCACTTCATAAAAACATTCTAGCGGTTTTCACTTGAACCAAAAATACTCAGCAAACCAAAGAATAATCACGTCCGAATAATCAAAAAATAAATATATTAGCATCGAAATAATATTAACAGAGACGATGGATTCCACTTTAAATCAACATGCTACCCTATCGTAAACTGAACGATAACTTCAACCTTTGAGAAAGCCGCGCTTGATTCAAGCGCTAACGTTACGGTTGAGATTCCGCTACAAGACAAATGGTAACCGACGCGCACTTATGGCGAAGTTAACTACAAACACACCCTGAAGCTGAAAACTGCAACGTTTTCGAAACGTCGGAATCAAAACCCCAAACCACGCGGTACAACACTCCGAAAGACCTTGTACAACTAATAAGAAGAACCCCGAAAGCCTTGAAACATATTTGACCTTTATACTTGCTTAAATTATCTTTATACTTGCTCTAATATCAGTTGAAAGATCTCATATTTTTCTCCTTGTATTGTATGTCAAAAGTACTGTACTTTCTCTTTTTGGTGGTACACAATACATAATATCTATCATTATTCATCCATTTCAAAATGTCATCATCACAAACTCTGCCAACACGTAAGACTTTATGTATTTTTCGATTGTACCACATTCAAAAGGTTCTAGTTTCTTTGTGGCAGCGCAAACGCTAAATTTGAATACGTAAGCCGAGATTAAAACCTTATTGCATTGGGGATTCTGCATTTTGGAGAAGCAGCTTCATGCCACTCTTCGCTTACTTTGCTCTTAAGAAAATTTTCATTAACAATTTCATTTTTCATATCAAAAGTTACCCTCGGCTATATTTTTATTTTACTGCCAATCACAAATTTTATCATTGATATATTAATTCAAGACAGAAAAAGTGCGAGACAAGAGACATCTCTTGACTAAAACACTAATTTATGTGGTTTCCCTGTGGTAGCATATTTTTGTTCAGAGCTGCTGTCTCAAAAATCAAGATAACCGTAATGATATTTGTTTGAAGAAGTCTATATTTCAAGTCACGTATCATGTGCCTAAATATTCATTTTTTAATTTTTTTTATCTCTTGTCTTTGCAAATCATATTCAAAATTCTTATGTAGTATGTCTATTCTTAAAATTCCCCGATAGTCTCACATTTCAAAGTCTTCAGGCTTTCACCACAGCCGCTGAAAGAGTTTATACATTGTATTTCGTACATTATTTGTATTTCGTACCCGTAAAGAAGAACGAATACTGAACTCCAATGAAAATTCGCGATATGACAAGTTTTTATTTTGGTTATTTATTCGTACGAAACTCCACAATATATCCGAATTGGTGACGCGAGTTTATTAAAGCGACAACATTAACTTCGTCCCCGTTAATCGAGCCTTCGAGCATAGAACCACTGGAGAAAGCACAAAACTCGCAGTTCATCATAGTACATGTTGGCAATACAGCACGTGGATACACAACAAAACTCTCACACTTACAGCATGCTGGAATATTGTTACCAGATGAACGTCACCGGACTAAGGGACATTTGAATTTTTTTTTCTATTGTAGATACCATCGGTGACTTTCTACTCCCCTCTAAATTCATATGTCTTCTATGTCTTTCCAATATAAGTACTTTCATAAGCACATTTTATTTCATAAACGCCACTCTTGTGCAATTAACCTCCCTTGTCATTAGCATTAATTTGAACATGATAACAATTCTCAAACATTTAAAATGTTTAAACTGAGCTTTACACAGTGTGATCCTTATGAGCACTAGATATAATGCTCTATATACTCGTATATCCATGTTTTGAAGATTTTAATTAGATTGATAGGTTACATACAAAATGTTGAATAGTTAAATGTTGCCTTCTAACGTAGATAAAATTAATTTGTTTTCTTTATTTCAAATTTATTTAAAAATTAATTGCTGTCATTTTACTAATTACATTAATCCCCGCGACACTATTGGATTGGATACTCTGGTCATGGGAGCGTTAATGCCAAATAATTTAGCTTAATTTTATCCCTTCGCCCTATTATAATTTTTATAGCCATTTGGATCAATTTGTTTCGTGGTACTGCGACAAAAATCGAATCAATTATTTCCGAGAGGATCTCCACTCGTATTGAAACTGATTGGCTGCTCCGGTCTTGTGGTTACAAATAATACTTTAACTGCATTCGAAGTTTACTTTGAAAATACTGGCAGTTTGTTAGGCTATTTGAACTTCAGGACTTAAACAGCTCTATACTATAAGTATATTTACAGCGCTGCTAATCATTTTCCTTCTTCCGTGACCTCGGACCTTAAGTCCGTCCTCGCTACTATACTTTTCACACTTAAGTTTGTCGCCGCCGGAGAAGGAGTCCCTTTATATAGTTCCTTCTTCGTCACTACATTACATCGCACTCTTAAAAAATAAAGAAGATTTCGACCTTGTATAGATTGCACTGAATGGATAGTTATGTTGGTTCCCATAACAGCGTGGGTGGTGGAGGGATTGAACTGAAACTGAAATCACCGCGACACATGAAATCTCCAGGTTTTCTTCAAGCGAATTGATCCCGATTTGTTATTAGAGTAATGCTTAGATCAGACCGGTGTCATATTTTATCGGAAGTGTGTGTGTGTGTGGTTTTGATCCAAAGGAAACAATTATGAAGGGTGAAACATTTTGTATAATTTGGTTATTTTTTTATTTTTGTTTATGACTCTGTGTAACTCTTTTTTATTTTCGTGTATCTCTAATGTTTTTAAATTAATCGTTTTATACATCTGCTTTGAAATTCACATATTTATAACGATGTTATCATTTCAATATATGGTTCCAGTCC
This sequence comes from Odontocerum albicorne, assembly GCA_949825065.1. Classification (NCBI taxonomy): domain Eukaryota; kingdom Metazoa; phylum Arthropoda; class Insecta; order Trichoptera; family Odontoceridae; genus Odontocerum; species Odontocerum albicorne. The sequence goes on along the minus strand of OX463842.1, from coordinate 17,043,026 downwards.
AGATCACTATAGATGTTTCTCTTTTAAACAATTGCCACAAAATTCAATAAAAAATACAGTGGGGTTTATCAGAAAAAAAAACAAAACGAATTCAAAATAAGCAAATGGTATTGTGTGCTTTACAAAAATTTTGTTAAAAATTGGATATAATTTTTGGTCTCGCCAACCTGCCCCTTTACCAATAAGTATGCAATATTAATAAATTCAATTGAGATGATTCAATGGCCAATGAATCTAATACACGATTTTGTAACAGAGTATTTAATTGTTAAGCTTCATTGATTATTTTATACGTTAATCCTTCAATACATTCGAATTGGTGATTCGGTAAATGAGCGTGGCAGGGAGATAAGATTCTATTCAGTCCCATTCATCCATACTTTGAGTTTACAAACACTAGAATATGCACGTAACTTGCAGTTCGTCATCGAGCATATTTGTACTTTTTTTTACTCTTTTATACTTTATTTTCAATTTGTATTTTGGTTTTGATTTGTTTTTCAATAATTTGTCTATTTCGTATGTTTTTTGGCGCAGTGCGGGCTGAGCCTACGGACGGCCCCGTATTGTGACATGCGAGTTTACGATTTGATACCTGTTTCAATCATAATATTTTTGTTGTAATTGTGCATTTTGTATTAATCTGTCAAACTTAATGTGTTGAGCACTCACTACTGGCTCATTTACATTTTTGTTTTGTTATTTATTGTTATTTATTTATTTATTTATTTATTTATTTAATTAACGACACAACAGTGTCTTTATATACAAATGAACATGTGACAGGTTATACAAGTACTTAAAATTATGGACAAATAATACAAAACTTTATCTTAAACTAACATGAAGATACAAAAAGCAGTGGTAATAATAAATTACAGTCATCGTTTTAAATTTATTTAATAATCTTTGAGAATTTTGTAGGAATTTTATGGATATATATTGAGATATAGAAAACACATGGCCTCATTAGTAGAACGAGATGCAAGTTGCTTTGCAAAATTAAAAGCTTCATACATGTTGATGCAGGGTTACTCAACTCCAGAGGCAAAGTATTGTCCTTAATGTTTGGTTTATATTACGTTATTTATATTAATAAAGGAGAGCACAAAGTTAGCAGCTATTTCTAAATATTGTTGTGATATTCTTGTACCGTTTACTTATAAAAAAATAGTAGGTTCGAATCTTAAGTTAGAGCACCCTTGAGGAGAGGCTACTCAATAAACGGAGCTTTATAAATTGTCTTTTCTTATTATCATTTTCTTTGATAGTATTTTTCAACACAGTAATAGTTCAGAAACAATATCAAAATCAAGATTTTCTTAACTTGGATTGGATCCTTCTATTAGTTCATTTTTAAGTCGCATCGAGTGCTAGTTACTCTACTTAAAAATATTTTTAAAGTCTTCGACCCCATTAATCGTACATTCGGGTTATAGTACTAGAATATGCACGGAACTCGCTGTTCGTTATCGCATATGTTGGCAATATTACCGCACGTAAAGATGCAACAACACTCGCACACGTTTAATTCACTCGAGTATCGTTTCCTGGCGAGAGATTGACTAAAAAAAAGAGTTTTTTCGCATATATAATGAACAAGATGAAAATGTTGACTTCATGTGAAAAAGACTTGATCGATTAATCAAACAGCCGATGAAGCGTAAAAATCATTTTCGTTGGGAAATCGAGTGAATTAGGTAGATAAAGTGCTTATACTCGTAATTTAATGATTTTTATGGTTAGACTCCAGATGGCTAACAATATGGTGGAAAAGAAGACTTGATCATCAATAAATTATATTTTGGGGGAAATTTGATACCGATATTTTATTTAAGTACCAAATTTCTTTTCATAAAGATTTAATATATTTTTAGTTATTTTCCGCTTTAATTTTGTACTTTCTTTGCATGAGCAACTCAAACTGAACCACAAATAATTATACTGTTGTAACCTGTCGTACAGGGAATTATAAAAAAAAAAGACGGGTATTTTTTTAATATTTAACAATTACGACCTCCATGGCCTAGTTGGAAGTTGCAGCTCTAAATCCCGCTGGCACCAAGATGTTTTTAAGAAGGATTCCAGTCTGACTTTCACTTAAGGCCTCTTTAACATCTATCTAGTTGGTTGTAAGAGATTGCCACATGGCAATACGCCCGCCAGGTTGTACTGTATACAACGAAAATGTAATACAATACAATGTAATCAGACAGAGTTCTGGTATCGGAATATCAGTACTTCGCCTACTTTATCGGCTGATGTTAAATCCACAAGCCACGTGCACGCCCTCTGCTCCACCGGCGCACGCCTTTCGCAATTATGCATCACAGCATTGAAATCATAAGAAATAAAGTGTAAATTATTAACACACTTGCATACCATTAACCGTTTTTATGTAAGGATGAGCACAGTGGACAAAGGGTCAGGCTATTAAATGACGACATGCAACCGTACGTACACCTTATATAGGTTTTCCAATTTATCAAACTTTTAATATTATTTTTTTTCGAAATTTATTTAATTTGGTATTCCTTAGCTGTGCTTTACATTATCACTATTTTGTGACTGAATATGCCCAAACCATCTCAAAGTGCTCTTTTTGTCGCGCTTAACATCAGTCTTTAGTTCACAATCATAATTACTTGTGGTTTGTTATTAAAACTTATCATTCCTAAGAATTTTCTTGTTCTATTTTTGTAAAAGGAGAATATTTTTGAGATAATTAAGATAAATTTAATTATCTACACTTTTTTTTTTGTTCTTGACATTAAAGATTTTTAATAGAAAGGGATTTGAGGAATTTATATTTCATGAGACAAAAAGAAAGTATTGATGAGAAACTAGGATAGATCACGCAGATCTTGTCCATTTGTGTACTTATGGCAAAAAAATACATCGGCATAACATTTTGCCGAAAATTTGAACGTTTATAAGAGTATGTGCAAAAGACCCAAATAAGGTAATTGACGAAATATCCAGTCACTTTGTTAATACTTGTGTTAAGAGGGAAACCACATAAAACCCATTCAATTATTTATACACATACAGAATTGATGTATAATTTTTCTATTTTTCATATGAACCAAAGAAAATGCGTCATGAGCAGGGTTTTTTTGCATAACATAAATACATCCATTTATACACTACATATTGTTTTCAGCAAACACCTATCGAAAGCTTTGTCACATTTGGCTACTTTTATTTATTTTTTATACGTCCACGTTACACTCCCATGGATCAAAGTTACCAAATTTATTTCATTTTGAGTTTCATACAGTTTAACATAATTACATCAAATAAAATACATAACATAATGAAACATTTCTATATATAAATATCTAAAAATAACAACAATAGAAACAATGAATCTCATGTTTCCATGTGAAGTGGTTCATTATTACCTACAAAGTTTATTAAGGAACTCAATTCTCAGTTTATTCACCGAGATATAGAATGTATCAATATAGGTAATTCTATTGCGATTTTCTAATAACTCAATTCATGAATACAGAAACGAAAATAATCTAATTTTACGATGGCCTAAACCAGGGGTCTCCAAACTTTTTAGCCTAAGGGCCACATTGACTCCTCCACTAAGTCCCAAGGGCAAAGACCTAGCTTCATTATGTGAATTATCTATGTACTATATGTCACTTGTTGTAAGTTTTTAGGATAAATCTCATATCATTAATTACAGTTAAAATGTTCAATTTCATTATATATGTCAGTTATTGTGTTTCTTAATTGGTCATTAAATAAAAACATCTGATTATTATTTTGTATGATTTACATACACTGTAAATTTTACAATTTAATCAAAATAAACTATGACGGGCTGGATACCGGGCATATCCGGCCCGCCACCGCCTGCCGGATTGGTGGTGCTCGCAGGCCGGTGTTGGCCCGCGGGCCGTAGTTTGGAGACCCCTGGCCTAAACAATGATCAGGTGCATTAAAAAAAAAGTTTGTTAACAACAAAGGATTTGCTATTTTTCCTTTCATTAATTTATATCGAGTTTGTACGTTTGTACATACTCGTAAATAAATTACTAACAGAAGAAAACAGCAAACCCCGCCAATTTTGACGCGTAGATATCTTTTAAAGCTTATCGTAACACACAGTTTGAACTGCGTATTTTGGACTGTTTATGTTAATCTACATTTACAATCAATTATAATCATAATCTCTTAATATATTTATTGATAGAAAATACTTATCCGGCAATTCGTCAATCTTAGGTCTTGACTGGGAGCCGTTCCCTACGTTTTATTTTAAGTACAATATTTATTTTGTAATTTATTTTTTCCATATGTCCTTGAGAAAGATTTTATTTTTCTTATCAAGTCTTATCCAATATTATTTTCTATCTCCTAACCGCAGATAAATTATTATATTTTTTTACTTAAATCTTTAAATGATTCATTTCTTCTTTTGAACTTTCATTTTTTGCTTAATTTTATTTTCATTGTACAGAAATGTACACCTTTCACCTACATAAACGTTGAAAACAAAATTCATGGATGATTGAAAAAAATACAAATAATTGTCTAGTAAAAATAATAATATAGAAGTCTAGACTTGAATATTGTTGACAGAATTTTAATTAATTGTATTTGATTCGTTTGTTTTGGTTTACTTTCCATGTTGTACTTATGTATCCTGAATTATTTGTTTTTTAAAAGATGTTTGTTTTATAATTGATTCTGTGGCATATAAAGGATACGTAAGAATTATTTATTTTGTCTATAAAAGAATAAGAATCCCTCGAGCATTTATTTCGAAAAAAGTGTATACTATTTATTTCTGTTTACATCTCCATTTTCTGTTCAAATTAGAATTTTATGATACTTGAAAAATGTTTTTCAACAAAATAATCATATCCATATACATTGAAATTTCGAAAAAAAATCTACGCAAAACTGAAAAGTCCTCAAGTCCATCCTTATTACAACGAGACACGAACATTTTAATTTAAGTTGGCCATGGAGGCCGCCTTTGTGACTCGGAAATATTTTTCTGAAGACACTCCGTGTAATGAAGGCAGGAATAAAACTTTTCTTATTTCATGCTGCTGACCTTTTTATAGAAGTCGTACATTTTTGGATAAAAAATAAAGAGAATTCTCTGCTTTTTGGTGAAATTCATCTCATTGCCCTAATTTTAAAAGCATCATTTTTTCATCTCTCAGCTATGAAAAAATCTTAATTAATTGTGTCGTCACAATTATTAGCGAAACTTTTTGGTTCATATACGTTATTTTCTACAAAAGAAAAAAAAATTAGTTTACAACATATCTTTGGTCCTTTCAAAAGAAAACTTACGAGATTCAATTAATTAGGGCAAAACTACCCTTTTAAGAAGTAAGGCAGTAATTAGGGCAAAACTACCCTTTTAAGAAGTAAGGCAGTAATTAGGGCAAAACTACCCTTTTAAGAAGTAAGGCAGTAATTAGGACAAAACTACCCTTTTAAAAAGTAAGGCAGTAATTAGGGCAAAACTACCCTTTTAAGAAGTAAGGCAGTAATTAGGGCAAAACTACCCTTTTAAGAAGTAAGGCAGTGATTGCAGGTATTAGTATAGCGTGATGATCTCCGTGGCTTAAATGCTAAAACACCTTTGTGTTCAAATGTAAATGTGTTGCATGAAATAATAGGAAAGAATCAAACTAAACCAAATGTAATATACTGCTCGCCGCTTAAAACGCCGTATGTCATACCGCAGTGTATCCGTATACCGCGTCTTACCAGTTCTCGGTGCTTTTGGGAAAGATTCTGAGGAAATATAGAAACGTTCTTCGTTCGTCCGACGTAGAAATGATTTATTGTTTTTATGGTGAATTATCGAACAAAATTGTCTTATGTGAAAACACATGGTTTTCGGTCCTATTTGTTAATACCTTTGTACTTAACTTTCTTTATTTAATCAATTACTTTCATAGCATTTGTATGGTATACTTCAACATATACAAGCTTTATTACCAGACGAATTATTATTCATCAGAATGGAACCTTTTTTTTTCAGGAACTATCGAGAATCAAATCAGAAACCCTAGGTGTCTGTGGTCTAATTTTTAAGACGCTTACCTTTTACCCGATTTCAATTCCTGATGGTGCCCAAAAAAGTGGGTCACAGTCTGGACGTCGACTTTTCCTGTAAACCATCGTTTCTCATCATATGGGTCGCGACCCCTTGGAGGTTCGTGAAAATAAAATAACCTGTACAAATGGGAAATAATACATTTATTTTTAGTTCAGGAGTCGTGAAGTTTCAATATTTTTTTTTGGAGGTCGCAAAGCTATAAAGGTTGAGAAATAAGACGTAGAAGACGCCTGAGAAAAGTATAATAGATATCATAAAGGAAATGAAATTTTGAAAGAAGTAAAGGTTTTAAGTAAAGGGAAACAAAAAGAGCTGTATGGATTTGAAAGTATATTGTAACAGGAAAGTTTAGCGCTATATCCTCTCTGTTTACCTCAACAGGAAAATAGTGTGATATATCTAAACCAGAATACTTAAAATAAAATTGTGCACAAATCTATGCAAAGGAGGCCATGTAGATTCACGATTAGTCTTAGTCTTAGTAGCTACATTAGTATGCAACCAACAGCTAGAGAATCTAACTCACTCATGATATTACTTAAGAAGAATGGTCTACTCTTGTCTAAAGTAACGTTTTCTATCTCCAGTACGATCTACAATAAGGAGTCCGCGCGCCACAGTTTTAAACTTGGTTTAAACTTTATTTACTTTTGCAGACGTAATGGGTTTTAAGCAAACCATTCCTTTTCTGCTTTATAAACCAAGCAAGCAACAATGTTCTCAGACATATATTCAAAATAATAATAACGTGTAACCCACGTGTTTCGTATTTTATGTCAGTAATTTCTGGGATTACCTTTTCTACTGTTGTATCATATCTGTGTGTGTGTGGAGTGTTTATCTGTGTATACTTAAAATAAGCATTTGAGTTCACTTTATGTTGTTTATGGTTGCTCCCTATACCAAAAATACGTCGTCGAATTAAGCCATAGATGTTATTGGCGAACATATCCAAAGGGATGGATCGACTTTTCAGCGGCCCTGGTAGGCCTGGTAAACGTATACACTAAGAAATTTATGAACTATATATTACTTTAACAAAGGTTTCGACTTTTACTTTGTGGCACTCCATATTTAAATATTTAGTAATAAATTTCTTGGACGACCCGCGTAGCCTAGCTACAATAGTAAGATTATTGTTCAAACTTAGATTTTTTTTAAAGATTGCAGTCTGATTTTTACTTAAAGCCCATTAAACATATTTCTAGTTGATTAATAACCCCGCCACAGCGAAAATGTTATACAAAATAATACTTAGTTATTCTACTAACTATAATACATTAATCACCGCGTTACGAGTTTCTATGTATAATTGTCGCAGGTATTAATGTAATAAGAGTAATAACAAATTTGCTGTTAAATATTCTTATATATGATATTGTTATTTATTTTTTTATAGTTAAGGCATTAACTTTGTGGAGGTTTAAAGACATTATAATTTGTTTTATCAAACACTGTGTATTCCACTTCATGTAACGGTATAACCATACCGGTTTCAAAGTTTTTCCCTCATCATCAGGGAAGCACAAACAAGACTGAATTCTGTTCGAACTGGTACCGACATACATACTTCTAACGGTAAACATTCTGGCTGGGGATTGTGGGTGGAGGGAGGCAGGAAACAACTTCAGCGAGCAGCGGCGAGATTCCGGGAATACATGTGTTTGCCAGATGTTCACCCCGATGCACTGACCTTTAGGGTATCTGACATATCCAATTTATTTCCGTAACTACTGATATGTAAGAATTTGGCATCATCGATAGAAAATGTATGATTTTAACGGTGACAGTGATTAGTCATTTCAGAATTAATTAGAGGATTTTCTAAGGTGGATTCGAGTTCACGAAATATATTTTCAAATGATCTTCCGGTCTTTCCTATATATAAATTATCACAGTCAGCACATAAAAGTTTATACACACCACTGTTGCTAAGTATTCCATTTCTGCCTTTCCCGTTAAACAACATAAAGTGGAATAAATAGTGTTTGATAAAACAAATTACAATTTTGTTATTTCTTTTACGCAGCTAATAAGCAAAACAGCAACAAAGTTATAAAAAAGTCTCCAAATAAAACCAGTCCAGAACCCATCTGAAATCGAACTCGAGAGATGATAAACAAAAATTACTATAGACCTCGGCTCCATACAAACCTTTTATTAAAATAACTTAAAATGAATAATAATTCGAATAAACCATACATGAACGAGAAGTGGCCATTAAATCAACGGATTATTCGTCTCGTCAGCACTTCCTCATCTATCAATCAAGCGTCAAGAGTTCGAAATTGCGGTCCGAATTTTTTATTTCCGCATATTCTCGCCCTGATTAGTCTGGGGCTATTTTCCAAATGACGGGACCGAGAACAGGCATAGGAAACAGATGGAATATGCTTACATACGCGTATTCACATGTAAACATATATGTTTTATGCTCGTCGTTTCCAAATGTAACCGAGTCATTTCTAGAAATCGAATTCTATTTGCAAAAATACAAACGTTCTACAATAAACGCTCGATTATCCGGGGGTGGTAGGGAAAAAAATTGGCTGGAATTTTTTTTGGATAATTTTCGCCTTAAATGAATTAAAACTTGAACATACACAGTTATGTGACACGAAAACACACAATTGAGGATATGAATTTTGAGAACTTATAAAGAATTACGAAAAGTTCACTCTGAGATAGTTTGGGCACGAAGGATGAATGAATGAAGAAAGACTGCTGAACAAATATAGTGTCAATGTGAGTAGAGGGCATGATAGAGAAAGACAAATAAAAGTATGGTTGGATCAAGTGAATGATATTTTGAAAGAAGAAAACGTTAAAATCAGAGAAATTGTAGGAGTTGTATGAAGAAACGAAAGATGTGTGTCGAGATAGGAAAATCTTGAGATCTGTCCTCTCTCTACCTCGACAGAGAAATGGTGTGATGGCATGTATTTTATAATAAATCTGCTAATTTAAATTCACAATTTGACGTAATGTGCCCGCTTGTATCAAAAGGAAACATGATCGACCGGGATTTCCGACCGGGCGTATCCCCAGTTTCATTTTCCGTTACATATTATTATTTTCCCCAGTTTAATTTTCTGACATATATTATCTAGTCGAATGAAAAAATATTTTTCCGTTTTAAATAATATTTCAAAACATCATTGCAAAGATTTTTTTTTCAGTCCCAGTTAATTCGCAACCCGATTTAATGCGACTCCGGATAATCGAGAAGCTACTGTATTCTTATCTACTCCCAGCGGCGGACTGGACCGACGGGCTATCGGGAATTTCCCAGTAGACCGATGTACAAATAGGCAGAAATATTCACATTCCAATTTTAAAAAATTGTAAATAATACAAAACACCTTTAATTTGATTATTCCTCCACAGGTAGGGAAGAACACGCAGACAGACATGGAGAACTATTTTCTCTACACTTGGAAATCTACGATATTGAGGAAACTGGACTAAAATCGTGTAAAACTGCACGGCATTTTGCTTTTATGTTCCACTGAAATTTCAATTGTATCTGTAAGCTTATAAGCACATTTTTATGGCACATAAATATTTGCTAACTCTTTCGTCAAACCAATATAAAGTACGAGTATACACACACGTATAGTGCATTTGTGGACTTGAAAAAGCATATGAAAAAGTAAATTACATGAGAAATGCGAAGATAAATATCTTACTCGTAGAATGAATATCGCGAAATTCAAAGTCATGGTGATAGAAAAGTGTGTAGCCATTCTTGATTTGTAGGGACTCAAATTAAAGCTCTAACTAGTGTTTACTCGTATATATTAGGTCCTTACATATGAAATTGGCGTTTTGCCGTACTGGCAACTTTGATCTCAAATATCTTCTCTTTGGTTAGGAATTCCAAATTCAAATTTATACAGCTATTTACTCAAGTATTTGTGTTTCGAAAATTATAATTCATTTGTTTTTTCCTCAATTGTTTTTTTTCTTTGCGTCACTCAGTTTACAAAATGGAAAACTTGAAATATCGCGTTATTTACGAGTACGAGTTCCACCGTGGCACCAGTGCTGCAGAAACGGCTCGAAGGATTAATGATGTGTATGGCGACGGTGCCGCAAAAGAAAACACAGTGCGTTTTTGGTTCCAACGTTTTCGTTCTGGAAATTTCGACCTGCAGAAAAAGCCCCGTGGACGGCCGGAGACCAAAGTTGATAATGAAGAATTGAAGGCTATTGTGGAAGCGGATCCATCGCAAACCACGTCCGAGTTAGCTGCAGGCTGCGGTGTTAGTGATAAAACTGTTTTAATCCACTTGAAGCAAATTGGGAAGGTGAAAAAGCTTGAAAGGTGGGTACCTCACGAATTGAGTGAAGCAAATCAACAAACGCGCGTTGACTGCTGCGTTGCATTACTCAACCGGCACAATAATGAAGGGATTTTGAATCGAATCATTACCTTTGATGAAAAGTGGATCCTGTATGATAATCGGAAGCGCTCATCGCAATGGCTGAACCCTGCCGAACCAGCCAAACCATGCCCCAAGCGAAAATTGACTCCAAAAAAGTTACTTGTGAGCGTTTGGTGGACTAGTGCTGGTGTCGTTCACTACAGCTTTCTTAAATCTGGCCAGACGATTACGGCAGATGTCTATTGTCAGCAACTGCAAACCATGATGGAAAAGCTAGCTGCTAAACAACCGAGGCTGGTTAATCGCTCTAGGCCACTGCTGCTTCATGATAACGCTAGACCACACACTGCACAACAGACGGCTACCAAATTAGAAGAGCTTCAATTGGAATGTCTAAGACATCCACCGTACTCTCCGGACCTTGCCCCAACAGATTACTATTTTTTTCGAAATTTGAATAACTTCTTGCAAGGGAAAAAATTCAACTCCGATGGGGCAGTCCAAACCGACTTCAAAGATTTTATTGATTCCCGTCCGAATGGTTTTTTTAGTAAAGGGATCGATGAACTACCTATGAGATGGCAAAAGTGCATAGATAGCAATGGTACATACTTTGATTAAATAAATATATTATATTAAAAAAAAATCAACTTTATGTTCCTCCCAAACAAAACGCCAATTTCATATGTAAGGACCTAATATTATACTCGTAGACATCGGCGGACTGGCAATGAAAATAAACATGGGAAATCGGTCGAGAGGTGCCCCTTTTTTATTTTAAATACTTAGCGCCCTCCCACCTTGCATTTTTTTCTTTACATAAGACGATTATTTATTACTTACTATTTGGTTTATCATTATTACTAATCTTGCTTAAGATATTGTATATTTTTCGTAAGATATCATTATGAAATCGGGGTGCGATTGAGTTAAGGAATTTCGTAATTGGTTCAACATATATTTTAACTAGGAAAAATACCTTTCGCAGAATACCACAAATGCATATTATACATACCATCACACTATTTCCCTGTCAAAAAAGGCACATCCTTCGCCTCTTCTACATCCATACATTTTCTCATACAACTCCTTCGATTCCTCTAACTTTCGGTTTCCTTATTTCACAATATCATTAACTTGATCCAATCATACTTGCTTTGGCCTTCCTCTGCCACGTATTCCACTCACATATGCACCATATATTTGTTTAATTAGTATTTCTTCATTCAATCATTCCACGTGTCACAACCATCGCAGAGGGCTCTTCTTCATCTTACTCAACACATGTCTTTATTTCACACTCATCTCTAATCACTTCATTCCGTATTTTGTCATACACTATCACCCACATGTATTTTTCTCAATGCATACATTTCTTTAGCATTTGTTCTGTTTCATTCAGTATTTTTCATCATCCATGTTTCACTCGCACACATCAAAGTTGGTACTAAAATAATGTTGTTGACTGTCGTCTTAGTAGATTTTGATACTGCCCGGTTCGAGTATAAATGTTTAATTTCGATGGTTCGAGTATATACGCCCCATTGACTTTGTTTCCTATCGCTACACGCCGTTCGATACTTTTCGTAAATCTTCTATCATCTGATAAATTACTACCCAAATAGCAGAATTCTTCAATTTGATCCAATCTTTCATTGTTCACCCACATGTCGCATTTACTTTTTTAATCAACACCTTTCTGTCAACTGGTTTGGAATTTCGCAAGATTCGTTCTCAGCCCTTTCTCTTCGCACCTTTCATGTAATTGACTTGTCAAACTCTGTAAACAAGGTTTTTATTTGTCGTATATTTAGCGTTATATCATTAATATAAAGAAAACTAAATAAATTGATTATGAAAATAAGTATATTTATTTTCATGTCAAAAAAACTACGCCCGTGTCATTTTAACCATTGTCATTTTAACCAACTGTCATTTTAACCAACTGTCAAAATCGCACTTGAATCATTCAAATTTAGTCGAATTAAAAGTTCTATATCAAAATTCAGTCAACCCCGAAAATATTTTTGAATTGCGAGAAAACTATTGTGTGTGAATTTAAAACTATTAGTCAATAAAAACAAGAGCATTTAAAATATTATATTGAACATAATTGATATAAAAATATTTTAATAATTTGCTATGAAAAAATATCGATTTTTTCCTAAGGCGTTAGGACCCCTAAATTCGTAAGGGCTCGGAGCCCGAATAATATATTTAAAAAGATCCATGATAACTGCACGACGCACATCACAGCAGAGGAGGTAGCCCCCATCGGGCCCATGAATTTGAGATCTCAAAATGTCTACAAAAATAGGTAGGTACTTTCAGTAAAACAATATTATTGAAATCGATTACGTAAAAAAATATTGTGCCGGAAGAAATATTTATATTTATGCGTAAATGTATCAAATATAGCTGGCGCAAAAGAGCTGGTACTGTTAGTAGATGTAACAAACACTTGTTAATTGTTACATCTACTAACTTCATTATATGCTATGCCCCTTATGGGGCAGGCAGAGAGGATCGAGCGCGACACATTCCGGTCCTTACCAGAATGTGTCGCCTTCCGGTCGCCACTATCACATCCATAATTTGTCTCATATAACTCGTTCTTCGAACTTTTCACCTAACCTTCTTTCAATAGTTGACTAACATGCTCCTTCAATGCAATTCTCGGACGTTCTCTCTCTCTCTTGCTCCTCTTCGTTCAGCCATATATATTTTCTTAGTCATCCTATCCTTACTCATCCCGATCCCATTCATCCACACATGTTTCTCAACGAATCTCAATTGCAATATGAATTTAATTTTATTATACTCTAATTTTATTATTTTAATCCTCATTAACTGATTGTCGTTTTTCAGCGTTCATAGTTTGTCGCCGTAACCGTTGTTGTTATGTTTATCTTCGTTTTGTAGTAACACGCTCTTCTTCTGCTAATCTAGGTTTTCCAGGCATTTTAAAAAGTATTTTGGTATCAAGTTTAAAAGTTAATGGTCTAACTGAATGTTACTAATTTGACGGATTTAATACGTCAAGAATAATCAAGGTCATTTTGTATTTTAGCAATTTAAAACATCATCGAATTGTGTAATATTTTATTTAATAATTACCTTATTTTTCAGTTCGTACGTATTCGAAATGCAAATGACAGAAAATGTATATTTATTTGTAATCGTAAAAAGTGCAAAACAAATGTTTAGTTCAAAAACAATCGACCTAATTTAATATTGCAGGTACTTACTTACCTTCCAATTACCGACATGTTTTACTTCGATGACATGCATTTCGAAATTCGAATATTCACTTGACGCAGTACCTTCTGCACATATGTTTCTTTTCATTTTCACTTCACGACCATAGTATGTCGTATTGCATTTTAGGAGTCGGAGCATTAGACAAATTATATAATACATAGATGTCATTGTTAGAAACACGGAAAAAATGTACACCTCTTGTGATCCAATATCCTGCGGATCTAAATATTGGGTTAGTTTATACAATTTTGTGAATTAATTCAAGACATCGAAAAATCAAACTTTTAGAAGATGGAAGCCCAATCGTAAGTATCTTTCCAAACGTTAGAATCGCTTTGAGAATTTTTCTCAGTATACCTGAAACTAATTGCCAAGGAGGTATTTTTCCGCATTATCGCGAATTAAAAATTACATATTCATGGAATATTATCGATTAAATTCACTTGCTTTTACGTAAATAGAATCTGAAATGTTAAGATCGTGAGATTTTGATGATTAAATAAACAATTTCGCGAACAACAAAACAAAAGTATTATTAAAAAAATAACTATCTGATTACGTTTTAATTTTTTTTTGAAGGGTCCCAACATGAATTAGCCCATGGCCTCTTCTATGGTAAATCCAGCCCTGGAATAAGCCAAAATTTGAACTGCAACGATTCAATAATGTAAGACACAGGTCAAATCACTATCATTTATCATACGCACTCTGAGCTCTTGTCTCTTAACTGGCCCATAATATGAGCATATGACTGGAAAACCAACTTTCAGAAGTGATTAGTTCTCAGATCTCTGCCCAATTTTTCGTCAAAGTCGGTAATTTACTCGGAGTGTCGGTCTGATTTTCGGACACCTTACTCCTTCATCGGGTATGTAGAATAATTTTTCGTATTACTATATTATACTTCAGAAAGTCTAGGATGAGTCGTGCGGCGTTTAAAACGCCATGTTACAAAGGGATGGGATAAAATCGTTTTTTTTTTACAAATCAAATAGTTTTTTATAAATCGAACAATTGTTTTTCTCTAAACTGACGTTTTAATTCCTAATTTTCATTATACTGACTTTCTAATGTATTGTATGATTTGTATATATCTTTAAATAGGCCAAGATCCACAATGAATTAATACTAATTACGAACATTTAATTTTAGGTATAAAAAAATCGAAAATCCAATTATCGAATACCCCATCCCTAGCCAATGCGGACTAACGAAGTGACTTTTGACAAACGTCACCAAATATTATTTGATTTTTACAAACTGCCACATTTTTGCTAATTTGTAACAAGATGTATTAATTTGTCATTATTGTTAGTTTTTTGTAATGTATTTACCTAAATAACTTGCAATTTATTAGAATCGAGGCTTATATTGAAGTTGATAAAATAATTAAAATTACTGAACATCGTTATTGGGGCAATGTATTGGGTTGTTGTATTGGGGCAAATTTGTGATCTGTCACAGGACTCATCCTACATTTTCTGAACAATAGCAGTTAAGATCGCTTGTATGAAATAGATCAAATCACCACCATTTGTGAAACGCAATCATTGAGTTCACGTTAACTACTACGAAATATGAGACATAATATTTACCAGTTGTCAATGTAAAGCTTCAGGAAATCTTTGTGTTTGTTTAAAATTTACAATAAAATTACAAATAAAACACATTTTGTATATTTAACGCCATCTACAATTTGGGATCAAAAACAGTTCAAGAAAACATTTCGATTTTTTTTTTAATAGTTATATATTTTTTGAAATACTATTACTTTATCATATTTTAAGTTTAAATCTTCATTTCAAGCTTAATTTCTAATTTTCCACACTATACAAAGCTACTGGCTAAATATTCAATGTCAATGGGATATCATTTAATTTCAGATTTTACTACAAATTTACACACACGGCAAGATTTTTACATTGTTTTAGATTTATAAGAATTTTTTTCACTTGTATTTTAGTGTATACAATACAGGTCGGTATGATTATCCAACATACTCGTACTTTTGATATATGTGAGTGTGAAAATCTTAACTATTTTTCTTTGTTCACAAAGAAAAATGTTCTACTATAGAGGATCCTGTGCGACCTTCACAGAGAAAACAACTCTGGAGATGGCTGAGAAATTTATTGAAATTGAATGTAAATGAGTATGTGTAGATATACCAGACAAACACTGTTATAAACTGTTCCAGTGTTTTTTTTACCGGCCCCATACGACCTATCATTGTATGCCTCATTAAAACAGCTAAATAATCTCATAATCGGCTCAGATACCAGAAGCTAGTGAAAATGGTTTATCAATTATTGGTACCTCATTCTACCTGACTTCATTTGGCAACACTTATGAACTGTATCATAAATGAAGCAATGAAACGCTCCTAAAGTAGTATTTAATTGGAAAACAAAACTGTAAAATAATCTATTCATTATAATTGGGAGATGCATGGCCGCGCGGTAATGCACCAAACCTCTGGTCGGTTCGAACCCTGTGCTGTGCTACTCCCCTCGAACGACACAGGCACTTTTTCCGCCTGGTGTTCGAGGATATAAAGATACCTATGACTTTGGTCATATCTTTTCTTAAAAAATAAAATTTTAAATATATAAATAAATTTTTTTTTAATTATACAAGATTGTGTGGAAAAATTGTTTAACACATTGTTTACAGTGTGCACAAATTTGTGCGTTTCAGAAACCGTATATTGCCACGGTGTGCACATATTTGTGCATTTCGGTTACATTTAACTTCATACATAAAAATCACATGTTAAACTTCTTATTTCTACTGTCGTATTTGCTTTGCTTATTTTTTTGTTTAATAAACACATATTTTTAATAAACAATATAGTATTTTTAATAAACACCCCCGTAAACAATGGGTTAATATAATAAATTGATGCAAGATGGCAGAATAATTAAACTTACCTAAGAAACATCAGAGTATTTTTTGTGGGGTTGATTAAGACAATTCAGGATAGTTTGACAGAAAGATAAAAAAAACAATTTCTGGAAAAACTTATTTCAACTAACTGAATTTCAACCAAAATGTAAAAAAAATCTGCTTGGTAGACTTAAAATACAATAAGTGACAAGTCCAACCCACTATTATTAAAAACTTGGAAAATGTTTTAATAGAGTGAAACAGACCTGTCACTTGTTCTTAGTTGAGTGGATTTAAAAAAAATTGATTGAAAAGCATTTAGTCAAAAATTTGGAGCTGCAGCATTTATGACATTTAAATGAATAAGACAATGGAGCTCCGACTTCAAATATCTTGGTTTCATCCTTGATAATGTACTTGCCTGGGGTCTCGAACAGCTTTTGTATCATTTATGGCTAGAAACAGCAAACTATCTGTAGATAATACATTTTATGTGTATAAAACAATCATTAGACCCATAATAACATACACTGCTTCCATATGGGATACAACAGCACCAACATAACTTCAAAAAGCATAAATCAAGCAAAACATAGTGCCTTTCTGCATGATGGTTGATGCATAAGTCTGTTATGGGGCAACTATTTTTCCATAAGAATTTTTCCAGGTTCATGTGTTTGTACTACCTTAATCAGCCTTATTATACAAGTATCAGGTCTGTAAATATGAAACCGGAATTTGCTCATAGATGGTTCTAGTTGTCAATGTAGTGATGTCAAACCGCGTTATTGACGCCTTTTTCTTGTGTTTACATTTGTCAAAGATTTTTAACTCACAACAATACAAGTGTAATACAACTACATATGTTTTCATAGCGTTGAACATGTCTGTTTTTGTGCCTGAAAACTACGATTTGCGGACAGCATTGATTTTCTGTTACTATTTGAAGAAAACTGCTGCAGAATCGCATTGAATGCTTGTTGAAGCTTACGGTGAGCATGCTCTTGGTAAATCACAGTGCTTTGAGTGGTTTAAAAAATTCAAACATGGCGATTTTAACATGAGAAACGAAGAATGTGGAAGACCACCGAGAAAGTTTGAAGACTGTCAGGACCTGGGGCCCTTGCTTGGGTACGGTCGACCAATTAGTTTATTACAGTTATAAATAACCAGTAAAAATAGTGAACCGGGGGAATCAAAAAACAAAGGAGAAGGGCTCCTATTGTAACATGTCTCAGTGTCAGATTTCTCTTCCCTTTTTTTCAAAAGAATGCAGAACGTTTGTCTTTGTAAAGATCGGTAATTGGTGTTCCGTCTTACGATCTGATTTATTGCAGTCACAGATAACTATTGATACTAAGAAAAAAATAAAACTTTGCGCAAGATATATTTCAGAGGGTGAATGCGCTTTTATGGCCACGATAGTTAGGCGAGCAAAAGGGTCAAAAAAAATTCTCTTCTCCTTTTCTAAAGAAATACGTCGCGCTTAATTTATTGCAGTCATAGTTAAATATTGAAACAAACGCCTGGGAAGAAATAAAAAACTTCACTCGAGATACATTTCAAAAGAAGGGTGCACTATTGTCCCTTAAAGCAATCTAAGTATCGCCTTTAAGGTTACCGGATGCAATACAAAAAGATTCTCGACTTTATGTCGCTGTTATAGTTTAAATAAACTATTCATTGCCGAAGTAACAACGACGGGCGGGTGATAAAGATTTATTGTTATTTCAACGGTCACGAGGAACTTTCTATAGAGCTCCAATATGGCGGGGGTTAACGAGATCCTTTAAATTCAGAGGGGGCGATCTTCCCAGTCCCTATTCTCGCCACGAAGTTGTCAAGCCATCATCATTTCGTCTTAACGCCGTTCGCGAACTCGAACAAGCTTTTTCTCACATTTGATTGTTCCTTCTTATTTTGATACAATTTGTCCGGTAAATTCTGGATAATCTACAAACGGGGATCTTGTTTCACCTCAGTCTTTTGATTGAGCAGATTCTGGACTGTTGTCCAAACGACGATCTCGAGGTAGGCGTACAACTCATTCTCGGGTCAAAGTTAACTGATTCTACCAGCAATATCGAGTGCGCGCAAGATTCTGGAGTCTTCAAGACCGGACCGAGTCGTGTGACTGTATTACGGCACGAATTGACGGTCACCAACCATACTGAGGGAATTTCTTCACATCAACGGCCCTGTAGTAACAGTATAAGGTCAGAGGGCCATATACGAGTCGACCTGGTCATACACTTGAAGCGGATCTGGGATAATACATTGTGTCTTGTATTGGGGTAAGATGAACCTTATTTATCCTCTTTTGCTTGTCATTTTATGGTGATATTCGAGTATTCTAGAGATTGGCGATATCTAATCTTTGAGAATTGGCACAATTCCGCAACGGACTGTTGTGAGATTACCCCTGATAAGAAAATTACTTCGACTGCCTGTCCATCTGAAAGGCTAGTGGAGTATCAGAGAGTGATCTGCCCATTTGATTTTCCTGACGGAGTATCAGCTCGTCAGGATTAAATATATAACTAATTACCAGCATATATGTGTTTCATTATGTATTTATACCTACCCAAGCCCTGACGACTGCCTACCTCTTCCCACGACATCTTGAGATCTTATTGAGTCTTGTTTTACCTATACTGAGCTACCGGAGTAAGCGCCATACATTGTAACATTCAGGCTTTAGTAATCCAACGGAATTAATTAATTAAAGTGTTAAAAGTTTGAAAAGATGCCGAATTGCAAGCATTGTTGGATGAGGATGACGGTCAAACGCAACAACTCGCGGATCAATTAAATGTGAAACGAGAAGCCGTCTCCATACGTTTGAAAGCCATGGGAAAGATTCAGAAGGTAGGAAAATGGGGTCCACATGAACTGAATGAAAGACAGCAGGAAAACCGAAAAACCACTTGCGAAATTCTGCTCGCCAGGTACAAAAGAAAATCATTTCTCCATCGAATTGTGATTCGTGATGAAAAATGGATATATTTCGAGAATCCTAAGCGTAAAAGATCATGGGTAACTCCAAGCAAACCAGCGACATCGACTGCAAGGCCAAATCGCTATGTACGGAAGACAATGCTCTGTGTTTGGTGGGATCAGAAGGGTGTTATCTATTATGAGCTGCTAAAACCTGGCGAAACTGTTAATACTGAATGCTATCGACAACAAATGATGGATTTGAACCAAGCATTGCGTGAAAAACGACCAGAAAATACTTTCGCATGCGGCTTACTCACCAGACTCGGCTCCATCCGATTACTACTTATTTGCATCGATGGGACACGCACTTGCTGAGCAGTGCTTCACTTCTTACGAAAATGGCTCGATGATTGGTTTGCCTCAAAAGAGCAACAGTTTTTTTGGCGTGGCATCCACAAATTGCCAGAGAGATGGGAAAAATGTGTAGCTAGCGATGGGCAATACTTTGAATAAAATATGTTTTATCATTTTCATACAATAAATGTGTATTTCCTATAAAAAAAATCCAGTTTCATATTTACAGACCTGATATATTGGAAAATTAAGGGGTTTGCAGTCAAATGTGTGAGCTTTATTTTGTTGAGCATAGTGTAATAGTATATGTTAAATATAAAAAAAAACAATAAGCAAGAATTCCATATATTATACATTAGATAAATAAAAAAACCAATGTGTTTTAAAGTTTTATTTGAAAATTAACTATAAATATATTGCATAGAACAGTGCACTTTAAGACATTCAACTTGAAACTTTAAATATGAAGAATTTTGGTTGCAGTATTGAAAGAATGTTTGTTCATATTTCAGTTAGATGTTTAGTATAATTTATATACTAGAACGGCTTGTGGTATAAATTCCATTAGCATAATCCAAAAAATTTCATCTGTTTAAATATGAAAACTACACAAAAAAAATTAAAAAACCTTTTAACTTATTTTACTTATAATATATATGTAAATGTCAAAATTATCAAAACCAACAATATTAAATTGTTAGTTATTTATTGATCAAAGATGTGGAATCAAAGAATGGAAAGATCTTGTGGAACTTTTATAGAAAATAATCTATCATAAAAGTTTGTCATACATTATTTTAATGTAGGATATATAAATATATTTTATCTGCTACATCAAATTGCCACCGATTTGGACCACATTTTATTTAAAAAAAACCAGGACTATCAATGGCATTCTAGGTTTAGAGGGTTACAATGAACATTGTCTCTAAATTTGTGATTGTAAATTGAAATGATAAAATGTTACTATTTTTCGAAATTACAACAGTACGCTTTTTTTAGAACAATGATGACCATATTATAAAAGTAAAAAAAGAAAAAGGATAAATTAATTAACTTTGGAATTTTGTGGTGTCTTCAATTGTAAATAAACTCAATTTGTAGAGGTTTTATCTTAAATCATTAATAATATACATTTTATCTTAAAACTAAGAAAGTTTATTTTCTTCTTTAAATAATCTTTAGGTTTTTAAATTGTGATTAGATATTAATCCTAAGAAAAGAAACATATTCCAATTGTTTAATTTTTTTTTAAGACATATGTGAATTCATTCTTAGTTAGGACCTTTCTTAAACTATTTGCACCAAATACGACATTCCCATATATTTCGACACAGAACTGGGCATACCCCGACATGATAGGTTTAGTTATAAAAAGTTTTGTCAATATATTTATTGAAACCAACTTTCTTTAATATATAATTTCATAATGAAAATGTTCAAAATATATTACTCAAGAGATAAATTAATCGTATATATTTCTGATGAGGTCGTATTTTCATAGCAAAAAGTCCATATGAAAACATTCAAATTTCTTACTGAAAACTGATTAATGGCAAGAAACGAAAAGGCAAAGCAAAGTTAAACAGAAAAATAAAAAGTGTCATTAAGGTCAGTCATGGTAAATTGTAAGCTGGAAATGTTAATCTACACACAATAACATGATTATTAAAATAGAACAGTCCTTCATTTTTTTAGCTTGCATATGTATCATGATTTTGTCAGTAGATCACAGAGATATATTAGATTTCTTTAAAAAATACACTCGCATACTTTCTATAAGAAAACTAATGGAGGAAGTTTTAACTCTAACTGGGTTTTTATTTTCATTAGTATTCTGATTTAAAAACATGGTTTCCTGAAATATATGCATTTCCTCATTCATATGATATATGTATGTACGAGGCATATCCAGAAACTAAGTGTACTTAATTTTTGTAGGTTACAATTTTTTTTATTTAAACAAAAAAATAAAATGGTTACCGTAATACATATGTAAGCTATTTTTCGACATAGTCGCCATTCCTCTCAATGCAGGTGGTGAAGCGGGGTATCAACTTTTTGATGCCTTCCTCGAAGTAGTTTTCCGCCAACCCCTCCGTCCACTTCTCCACCTCCTCCTTTACCTCCTCGTCGGTTAAAAACCTTTTTCCACCCATGTGCAGCTTCAAGGAGGTAAAGAGATAGTAATCTGAAGGTGCTAGGTCAGGAGAATGCGCGGGATGGTTCAGGACATCCCATTTAAACGAGGCGAGCAGTTCCTTCGTGGCGTTGGCCGTGTGTGGTCTTGCATTGTCGTGCAGCAGGCAGACTCCCTTTGTCAGCATGCCTCTCCTCTTGTTCTGAATCGCCCTCCGCAATTTTTTTAGGGTCTCACAGTATCTTGCAGAGTTGATGGTCTCCCCTTGAGGCATATATTCAATTAAAATTATGCCTTGACAGTCCCAAAACACGGATGCCATGATTTTCTTGGCTGAAATTGTGGTTTTGAACTTTTTGGCGGAGGGTGAAGAGGTGTGATGCCACTGTTGAGACTGCCTTTTGGTTTCAGGCGTGTAGTGTGCAACCTAAGTTTCATCTCCAGTAACGGTGGAGCGGAGAAATTCATCTCCATGGAGTTTGCAGCGCCTCAAAAACTCTTGCCTTTTTACAAAATTTCGCACTTGGCGGGAGATTGGTTTGAGATTTTTCACGAAACGTGTTGTCACGTCGACACTGCTCAACGTACTGACCTCGAACCGGTCTCGTTGTGGAGGAGAAGGGTCAGGCTACAAGGAAGTGTAGCCAACATGTCGAAAATAGAATCCATCCGGTCGTGAGAGCCTCAGTACACTTACTTTCTGGATACGCCTCGTATGTATATGTACAAACATTAGTGGATCAATTTGTCACTTTTTTTTTTATTTACAAGATTTTACAGATAATTTAATAAATTTACATAAATAAGGTTCAATATATTTTGTTACAAACTCGAAAAAGTTTGAAAATTTTTAGATTCAAAATATTAAATCCCCTTGCAAATGGAATCCAAAACTTTCTTAACTTTACTTACAACAAAAAAACATATTACTTTGTGTTCCTTAACTTATAAATTAAGAAACCGAGATTTACAAATAATTCTGGAAAAATGTTGAATAAAAGACTTTTCTCATTTTATAAATATTTCCAAGTGTATATTTCAAATAAAATATATCTATCTGTTACGATAATAAGTACAGTAATTAAAAAAGTGGTGTCGTATAGTTTTTCTGAAGCATTTGTAAAAACACCTAAATAAATAAAAACTACATTTACAACTACAACATCACAGAAATATTTCTTAGTATATAGTATGAGCAATCTTAATACAAAAATATAGCAACACCCCACAAAATGTGATACACTCACATATTTCAAACTCAACTGAGTTGTTTTATTTCTATAAAAATTACATGTGATGAATTAATATTTAATCTTTGACATATTTCTTTCATGAAAAATGATATCAATCCTCTTTGAAGAACAAAATAAATGTATATTTTATTTACTTAATATATGCATAAAGCTTTCTTACAAGTTAAAAAGTCTCAGGAAACATTGAGTTCCTACATATTAATTTAAAATTGACATTAGTAATCTTGGCACCAATTTATAATTAAATTATCATCAGTGCTTAAAATGACCTTTTTTGAAAGAAAAAATATATATATATATATAGTACAACCCAAATGTAACTTACGGATAAGCAAAAAATATCAATAAACATCCAACTGAGACATCTAGATTTTTTAGATTCATTTATCACAAATTATATCTAAGAGTAATTTTATATATTCATACAGGGTGGCCCATCTGTTACGCTCTAGTTGCAAATACTAATATTTTTTAAGTATGGTTCTTTTTCTTTCTTTTCAGGTAATTTTAAAGGCATTCAGAAGTTTTATTATGAAGAAATTAACAACAGCGAAACAAATGAAACAATGTTTTTCCCAAATCAATAGTCAATTATTTAAACACACACTTATAAATGTCATTTTACTGATCGAGATTGTCCAACAAGATCGAAGATTAGGAGATAAATAGCGGGAATCAATAGTCGAAAGACTTGCCCCTAGTCAGAAAACTGCATATTATTAGCACTAATCAGAATATTCAATGGGTACAAGGGAGTATTGCTGATGATGTCTCAAACAACACTGCAATGAATCAGTTATAAAATTCAGTTGATGCAAGAATTAGAAGTCACAAGATCCACAGCAATACCTTTTATAGGAGCATTGGAAAACTACTTACAGGTCACCTATAGTATCAAATTTTTAATAAAGATCATTGAATAGCATACCACAGAGGTTTTCAATGTACATCTTGGCGCCCTGGGGTATCGCAAATAATTCTCAGAGGCACTGCGAGATTTTCGAAAATTTAAGAATTCCAGGCAATCTTAGTACATTAAAAAAAATTATGTCAATATAGAACTGGTTGAGTTTTGGATATCAGTAAAGGATATGCTCTGATGAATGCTAAACTCATCCTTGTTCCATTTACAATTCCAATGCTTTATCTCTATGATGCTGAATTTTCAGCTTATGTTGTAATAAAAACCAAAAATCACTCGACTTAATGTGGAACAGGAAAAAAGGAAAGCTGTGTTTAGTTTGCTTCCAATATTTGAGAAACTGAGTGGTAAACAACAAGCTCACCCATCCCACTAATTGATAAAAAAAATAGAATGCCATGAAAAAACGTTTGAAAATCACTGGCATTGCAGAGATAATCTCAACTTTTTCATTCTTCAACTTTAATTAACAAATCAACATAGTTGAAATAAATCAATTGCTATGAATAAATTTTTTTAAGAAGTTTTTTTTCTGAAGTAAAAACAAACAAAATATTTTTGATGCAATTCTAAAAGATAATATTAAGTTCAATACAATTGTAAAATCATAAAATTTAAATGATTACTTATGAAAACAAACCACATATTACAGCATTAAACAACTTAATAATTTTTCCAAAAAAATGTTACTTCAATAAATGGCAATTATTTCTTATAACCCCTCTCTCTCACCTTTCTAATTTACCTTGATATAGTACATGACATTTATATGACTAGAGCTGGTAATCCTCTAGAAGATATAATATACCGACAGAAAATACAAAACAAAATACTGACCCTGACTGTACATATAATACAAACTTAGCAAACTCGTTAATACTTATATATTTTAAAACAATTTGATGAACATATTTATTCATTTTTAAAATGATAGACAAAAATCAAAACCTCGTTAATGTCAACTTATCTGTCTATTTTTGAGTATATGATCATTTATCCGTGTTTCTCAGCTTGTATATATCACTATTGTTTCCAAAGTTATTGGCTATACCACTAGTCATTAATATCACTTGTCTATATTACAAAAAAAAGTAACTTAATATCTTTGAGATCTAAAACCATTTTTTAGTTAGTATTTTGTTAGCCAAATTTTGTTATGAGGCAGATATTTACAAATAAGACACTAGGGTGGGTCATTTTAAGGTTTTTCATTAGGTTTCAGTAACATTAGGCAAATCACCCAGTGTTCTTAAAATAAACTATTACAATAATCATAGAATGCCTCGGAATTGGTTTGTACAGCCACCGAAGGATTGAAGTGTCAAGCAGTGTACCGACTTGGATAGAGGTGTTTGATGGCATCCATGTGTTTCTGATAAAACTTTTAATATGATAATGAAATAAATGAAAAATAGTTTTTGCTTTAACATACAAAGTCTTAAATATTATATTTTTTTACGCATTGAAAACTATTGATATTAGCAAATATAAGTATGAAATATTAATGGTTATAGATATCTCACTCAAGACAGCCAGCTTTAGGTGAGAGATGGGTTGAAGCTATCTTATACTTGTACATAAGCTACATCCAAAAGACAAAATGTTGCCCTGCACACAGGACATGTACATTTGCTGCTAAGCCACTTGTCTGTTTGTTCCGGATCTTGACGAGATGCGAACCATCGAGCCATACAATCAATGCACCACATTGGCCTGAAAATAAATAAGTTAAACAATTAATTTTAAATTTGAAGGGCAAATATTAAACTTCATTTTAAATTGACGATATCATTAGCATCATCATTAATTCAATCTCTAAATCTTAGAATAATAAAATAGCTACAAAGTCCGCAGAACAATTGTATCACCTACTAAAAAAAGCCTGTTTCCTCACATGAATTATGGTAATTTCCAATGTTTTGACATTTTTGGTATACCGATCATTATTTTGTGAATATTCATGTTACAGAACAGAAATGTGTATATGATTACTTAAAAATAATGTCAATTCATTAATTTGTGCTATCCATGGATTGCCTCTGAAATGCAAAACATCATGGTTTATCATAATGTTTTTCCATTCTTGAAATCATTTATCCACCTTATAATCTCCACGCTAACTGCATGCTATCCATGCACATTTATTATGTGATGGATCACTTAAGTCTCACAATAAATTACTATAAAAATCAATAGACTGAAGTTTGTAAACAAATTTCATTTTAAAAATAATGTCAAAATATTCTAGAGGTAAGCCGAGTGTTTACGATTTGTCTGACTGGGATTTTTTTATATCACATTCAAGTTTCGCTGTGTTTACTATAGTAACTAAACCTTTCCACTTTTTATTTTTACATTTTCGGGCATGGGACATTTAATTTTTTTTCCTATAAAAAGTGTAATGTTGAAACATGCTATGAATGCAAGTTTGAAAATGAATAAGATATAATTCCAACCTGCAGTTACACTGTGTGCAAGGTGAAGGTCGAGGTTCTGGACCTCGTCGAGGTTCTTCTGTGTCCACACATTGCTTGAAAAGCTTAATATTGGATCTCTCCTGCATGCATCCAATGCATAACTCCAATTCCTAGAAGAAGAAAAACACTTAACTATCTACAAGTAGACATTAAGGAATCAAATTGCTTATGACTAAATACTATAATGAGAGATTCAAATATCTTAACCATTGTGGATTAGAAGTAGATCGGGATCTGAAATATTTAGCTTTGTCACCTTCCATAAAAATAGGAATTGAAAAACTTGACTTCCACTGACTTGGAGAGCAGCCAGTTTGAGGGAGTTATTTTTTTACAAGTGAGCCAGGCAGCACCGACAAACAATTTTTCAAGAAAAATGGAGGAATCTTATCAAGGCTAGGAGATTTTCTAGCATCCAATGAGAAAAGCTTGGTACCTGTTGTACATTAGCCTGATCGATAGAAAATTGAGGCATACTAAAAAATTTACAGCATGTAACATTGGCAAACTGCTTTACTTATTCACTTGCAAGTAGGTGGACTTAAAATGTTTACCAAACAAATTAACTTAAACATTCAACATTTGTCAATTTTTTTTCATCACAGAGCAGGGATGATCCAAACATTCTCTTCTTAACATGTTTGCAAAGCTTGCAAGGTTGGAATCACCATTCCTAGTCAAGTTTTCTATATGATTTTTAAACAAAAGGTTGATAAATGTTTCGAATGTTTTCTTGCTTCCTGAAATACTAATAATTAACAATATTAGCTTTTCCGAATAGTTCACTTCTGAAATGATTTCTTGTATTATTAGTAAGAAAATCCTCCATAAAAAATAATTTTAACTCATTACATATCTTTTTATGAGGATTTCTTACTAATAACACAAGAAATCAGTTTGGAAGTGAACTATTCAGAAAAACTAAAGACTTAAAGATAAATCCGTTTTAAGAACATGATTATAATTATTGCATTGTCATAAAATATTTGACAACAATGATCACATACAAAAAGAAAACTATTAAAGATTCAATTCACATAAAAAATTATATCACTTACTCTATCACTCGTGTACTTTTCATTCAAAGCTACTTGGTCTTTGAAAACATCAATGAATTTGTCAGTAATGGTCTTATGAAATACTATATTGGGTAAAATTATAATAGGTCTTTGAACTTTGTCTTGGAGTTCATTAAAATCTTGTGCTATTAAGCGTATATTGAATGGAGGTATTTTGTTTCTAATAGATTTAACTTCAATATTGATAAACTGCAATTCTCCACTACCAGTAGGAGTAATTTGATGTGTATCACTCTGGAAACAGGAAAAAAGTTTAAGTATTAATAATATAATCTTTGACTTTATAAATGTGTTATCCTACATAAAGCCAAAATGCCAACATAATTGCCAACATCTCTTTTAATAATATGACACCAGGAAGAATAATATGCTCTTCTAAATATTTTCCGATGCGTTTCTTTAATCTTAACTAAATATCTTGATTACTTGTTAGGCTTAGGACTCTAGATGTAACTTTGTCAGCACCAGACACTACATGCAGCTTTGTCAACACCGATGTTCTAGTTTATTCTAATATTTTCATTATTTACAACATTTAAAAGGTTTAAAAAGTAAGAAAAAAAATATTTTCAAAACGAGTATTACAAAACAGTCATGTATTCATTATTATTATTAAATAAGCCAACCTAGTTTAAGTACCTTCATTAAGAACTTCAATGACAGACTTTTAAATCAAAGGATTTGTCTTTTCACAGCAGAAATGGAAAATTTAAAAAAGAGCCCATTGAATAATAATAGGGTCATGTAAAAATACTTACATTATTTACAATTAACATAGCATCACTTTGGTGAGCAAAATCCAAATTATAAATTCCAATTTTAATAATCCAACTGTCAGTCACATAAGCTTTGGAGGTAGAATTTATAAGTATGGAAACCTTGTCAAATCTGTAAAAAAATTATTACATTCAATCTAAGAGAAAGCTCTTGATACTTGCTTAGTTCTAAATTAAAAAATGCCTAATACCATATTGCAAAAAGAATTAAGAAAAAAACAAGCTTCACAGTAAATTACATCAGTTATCTCATGTTCGATAAGCCGCTCTTAGCTTTCAATCACCCAAAGATGACTTTACAAATTACATCAGTTTGTCTCATGTTCGATAAGCCGCTCTTAGCTTTCAATCACCCAAAGATGACTTTACAAATTACATCAGTTTATCTCATGTTCGATAAGCCGCTCTTAGCTTTCAATCACCCAAAGATGACTTTACAAATTTTATAAAATATTTAAATGATTTGTTTCATTTTATGTCCTTGAGTCTGACAATTTTAGCTCACTCTGAGGTGGCCGAACTTAACTTCTGTGCAAAAGATCAAAAATTCAAAACCAGCTCTATTTATTGAAACAAAAACTGCTAAATTTAATTTTGCTGTTTTGCAAATAATCAGATTTAATTGAAAAAATCTTTATTTTGCAATTTATATTCTCTGGTGTCAAGGATTTCTTTGTGTAAGAGATGTTTTTGAAAGAAATTGAGGGCTGGATCCAGAGAAATAAAAAATCTTGAAAAAAATATTACTGCTCATGAAAAATAATTCTGCAGTAAAACTGAATACGTGAATATGCTGAAAATGAAGTAGAATTTGAAGGGAAAACACACATACCTCCTAAATTCAATATTAACATTAGATGCAACAGATGTCCAATCACTGTCGGGATTGCAGAACCGTTTTAATTTCAGAGACACTGGATGCCCTTCCCATCCGTTTCTCGACCAATCAACGATTTTTGACGCGGCAATGAGCGGTATCATAATCGCAATTGTTAAATACAAACGCCACCAAAATGCAGATGGCTCATTCCAAAACAATGACACTACTGTTTCTGGATCGCTAAAGAAATATCCTACTATATATCCAAGAGGTAAACACGAATGAATAAATATAGTAATAATGATTCTTATTACGTGATATTCAACAAAAGTTTCGCCTTCTGATCCTAAGAATTTGGAAAATATACTAGGTATTGTTAAGCCAGCTGATACAAATTCTACGGGTGGGTACATCAAAAGAAAAGATAACAAAAGGTAAAACAATGTAAAGAAGAACATTATTGCTTTCAAATATTAACATAGGTATAAAATTAAAGACCAAATCGTTGGAATATTAAAAAAAATTACAAGAGTAAGTAAATAAAGGAACTTGACATTTAGTGACATGAAATTCATAGACAAATCTTCTTCTTCTTAAATAATGGCCGTGAACAAAGCACCCATATACGACCAACAACTGAATAATATTGGCGTTACACATATATATTATATATATATATTATTCAACAAAGTAATATACCTATATACAAATTTAATACTTAACTAATCTTGATTTTGTACTATAATTTATGAACTTACTTAATTTTATTTTCCTACATACACGTCATTTGATTTCTTAAAAATAATTAACACCTACATATTACTTTTAACTAGATAACACAGTATTCCAAATACACATAAAAATATAAAATTCTTTCATCTCAGTATTTAGATTTTTTTCTTAAAAATATGTAGATTTACCATATGTTAATTTATCATTATGATACTTAACGTTTGAATAGTTTTTTTTATTATTTTAGATGTATTTTTATCTAATGGTAATATAATAAAACTTACATAGATTTTCAATCTTTTTTGATCAATTTTTTTGTATATGGAACAAGAAAATAAAATATTTGCTACATAATCACGAGTTTTTGTCCACAGTCTAATATTTGTATTTTTTTTTTTTTATGTGCCCTGTCAGGTCCCCCCGACGTTGGCAATCACTCCGGCGAAGGCTTCTCTGTCTTGCGCGACCCGGAACAGCTCCTCCACACGTCTCATTCCGGTCCAGTCTCTTATATTTATCCAGTCTATAATATTTGTATACTTTTCTTTAAATTAAAGTTTTTAAATGTGTTCTAGGTAGAATAAATTACTTTCTAGTTTGTATTACAGTGAAACCCCATTTTAACGTGCCCGGAATTCACGTTTTCTCGATATTTGCCTTCAATTTTTCCAATCCCGTTTTATTTTAATACATTTGGTACCCGCTTTTACGTTTTTATTTCCCGTAATTAACGTTTGAAATATTTAAAATGCAAATCAATTTATAAACATATTTTTTTAAATGTGCGACGATTTAAAATATTAGAAATGAGTATTAGGAAGCAGAAATATGTTGTTTCTATTTATAGACACGTGTGCGCCTGTAGCGCTCATGGTCAAGGTTACACGAGTCGTGTAATAGGATGCAATTGGTGGGAAATTTTGCGAATCAGAGACAGGCAGACTGTATGTTTGGTCAATCTATGCTTGTGTTTTAAGTTTTAAACATGTCGGTCGTGTATATACAATTTCAATTGGCATTTCTTTTGATTTTTCGTTGAATCCCTTCAAATAATGTCTCAGCAAAGAAAAACATTATCGATTCAAGAGAAAAGGAAAATTCTCGAAAAAGTGAAAAAACACGTTGGTTCACGTGTTTCGCTCGCGCGTAATTTGGGGATACCCATTGTTCCGCACAGGGTACAAATAGACTGTAGCGTATGTACGTTGGTTGCTGCGCCGCACTCAGAGAATCGAGGTAGCGAATTCCGACGCGAAGATCCAGAAGAAGAAGAAGGTAGCGGGGTGGAGAAATCCTCTCAGGCAGGTAGAAGTAGCGGGTCTCAAAGTAAAACACAGTAGAATCGGTTGACCTGAGAATAATTTCGCAAAAAGGGGACCCTCTATATTAATGGTCAGTCGGTCATCACAAGCGCCCATTACCCGCGAAATACAACTTTCGGGGTTCTGGGCACTGCTTAAGTCGACCGGCCCGTGCCCTACTCACGACGCTCCGCCCGCAAGTCCTTTATTTCCCTTGCGGTCGCGAACGCGATCGGAGTCCAACAAACGTAATTTTTACAAGATCAAGAACATATAGCAAACATATCAAATATAACTTTTACACCAACAAATACAAGGCTTTCAATGTCTATACACATACATTAATTATACCACATATCAAGTATAAGGCTTTACATCAATACACATGCAAGGTGGCCGCACACGTCCAAATCACCCATTACAACTTTGGTTACGATAATAAAAAAATCACGAATCGGTTGAAAAAAGTGCGATGCAATGTGGTCCCATGGTGAAAAAACGCATATACATACGACCTTCAAAATATGGAAGAAATCCTTCAAGAATGGTTTGTCAGCTCGCGTTCCAGCAATATGCCAGTCATCGGTCCATTAATTCGAGATAAAGCCCTGCACATTGCGTCTCGATTAAATATCGATGGATTTACTGCATCAAATGGCTGGATATATCGTTTCAAGAAGAGGTACTCTGTGGTGTATAGATCAGTTGGCGGGGAATTTCGAAGTGTTGATTTGGAAATCGTTGAAAATTGGAAGCAGATGGATGTTCCTACTCTAATTGTGATGACATCTGAAGTTATGGATATCGATGATATAGTGGACAGTCCCCTCAACGAAAACTTATCCGACAAAGAATTATCTGGTGAAGAAGAGGTAAACTTAATCCATCCAATTCCAACAAAAGAAGTTGTTATGAGGCATATTGAGGGCCTTAAAAGCTACTTTACTAGTATCGAAAACGTACAAGACGAAACTTTCTTTTCGATTTTTAAGATCGAAAGAGCTGTAAACCAGCACAAAAATATGTACCAAACTGATTTCCTTGATTATCTAAATGAAAAATAATTTTCAATTTTTTTCTAACCCCGAATCTACGTTTTCCCTCTAATTACATTTTTTTATCAGTCCCTTCAAAAACGTAAAAACGGGGTTTCACTGTATATCCGTATACAAAGAAATGTAATTCAATCAAATACTCAATCGTATTGATAAGATTTTTCTATTAAAGATCATTTCCTTTTTCTCTTGAGTATTTTTGAAATGCTTTTGTTTTGTATTATTGTTTCTCATTTTCGTACAATCTGAAGAGTTTATTGCCATGTGGAAATATCTTTCAACCAACCATCGTTTTGATGTCTTAACCTTAAACTAAAGACCTTAAAATGTTTTAGCTATTAGAACTGCTTTAAAACAAAAAAAAATAAGATTGACTCTATAGAGCATTTTGACCAGACAACTCTCATAATTACAATTTCTTTAAGATGTTATAATATTAAAAAAACTTCTTTATAAAAAAATATTTTAAACACTGAAACAATGCATTATTTCAAATAACATTTGTCTTAAAACAAACTTCAGAAGACGTATGCCACTGCTAATACTCGTAGTAAACATTGTCATTTTCGAACATCTCACGATACCATATTGGCATGACTATAGAACAATTCTATTTATAAGACAACTTCCATTTTTTCGAATCCGGTTTTTGAAAAAAACAATTAATCTACTGTTTTTTTATCAATTGATTCCAAATGTTCTTTCTTAGATCCTTGAAATGCCTTTCTTGTAAAATATGAATTCGTCAGATTTTTTTTTAAAAACAAACACATTTTCGTGTTTGTTTTTAAAAAAAAATCGCCTCACCTTATAGTTGGGTCAATACGGCAATTCACAAAACTTCTCACAAACTTCCAACATCTCTTCTAAATCAATCTTTGTTCACATTACGTGCATTCTCAATAACTTTTTCCCTTGAAAAATGACAGAAATATAGAAAAGAAACTTGTGAGGTAGTGAGTTCATTTATTAAGTGCAATCACAATAGTGTTGTTAAGACTGACTCTCTGAGTGTTTTTTTTTATATACACAATTCCCACTCTTATCCCTATATTTGTAGAGATTTTTCTTTTAATTAAATTATTGCTAATTTTACTTATATATTACTTTCATTTATCAAGTTTACACATGATCATAATTACCAATAATAATTTTGAAGCATAAGCTCCTTAATTGGAAGGCTTTGATGATAATCGGATGAAAGTGTTACATTAATAAAAAAATATAGCATTCCCTTCAGCATCATACCTTAATCTGGAGGAAAAAATTATGAAAATCATTGTTTTATTTTATAAAATTAAATTAAATCTCTTTAGTATGCAATATATAATGTACTGAAAATGCAACTTGTCATGCAACTATGATGTCTATATTTCATCTCTTTATTGAGGCTATTTGAATATATCTGATTCATAAATAATTCAATGAAATAACGGTGCGTATTTCTAAAACAAGTTTTATGTAGGTTTGTTAAATAAATTAAATGCTATGTTTATTATCAAACCTATCTAAAATTAATTTGAGTTTGAAACTTAAGAAACTTGTTTGAAATATTAGGTAACACATCGATCAATAAGTCCCAGGACTAACTACTAAAACAACATTTGTTTGCCAAAATTCTTCTTTATTCATCAACATAGTCTCCTTCAAGAGCGATACATTCATTCCACCGCTTTCCTGACTTTTCTATGCCAGCCGTGTAGAACGATTTATCTTTGTTTTCAAAATAGGCGTTAGTTTTGGCAATCACTTCTTCATTGGAGCCAAATCTCTTTTCCTGGAGCATCTTTTTGAGGTCTGCGAACAGCCAATAGTCGCTGGGGGCCAAATCTGGAGAATACGGTGGGTGTGGAAGCAATTCGAAGTTCAACTCATGCAATTTGGCATCGACTTGTGACACGGTGCATTGTCCTGATGAAAGAGAACTTTTTTCTTCTTCATATGGGGCCGTTTTTTTGCAATTTCTGCCTTCAAACGCTCCAATAACGCTATGTAATATTCGCTATTAATGGTTTTTCCCTTTTCAAGGTGATCGATGAATATTATACCATGCGCATCCTTAAATACGAAGGCCATTACCTTCCCGGCCGACTGTTGAGTTTTTGGTCGCTTCGGACGACTTTCACCGGCTGCTCTCCACTCAGCTGACTGCCGATTTGATTCCGTAGTATAGTGGTGAATCCAAGTTTCATCCATTGTCAAATACCGATGCAAAAACTCCTGTTTATTTCGTGTAAACAGTGCCAAACAGCGCTCTGAATCATCGATGCGTTGTTGTTTCAGTTCCATTATGAGCCAACGTGGCACCCATTTCGAAAAAAGCTTTTTCATGACCAAATGTTCATGCAAAATAGTGTAAACACTACTAAATGATATCTTCAGGATGTCAGCTATCTCACACAACTTTACTTTGCGACTTTCCATCACGATTTTGAGTTTTTTTTTTTGTTTTCTGGTGTAACAGCCTCATTTGGACGATCAGAGCGTTCAGCATCATTTGTGTCTGTACGACCGCGTTTGAAACCAGCATGCCACCGACAAATGATTGTTTTCGACGGATAACACTTTTCAAGCCATCGCTGAGTTTGAACGGTATTTTTTCCCATTAAAAAGCAATGTTTTATCAACACACGAAATTCGGTTTTTCCATTGTTTTGAAAATAGAAAAAGTAGCA
This sequence comes from Odontocerum albicorne, assembly GCA_949825065.1. Taxonomy (NCBI): domain Eukaryota; kingdom Metazoa; phylum Arthropoda; class Insecta; order Trichoptera; family Odontoceridae; genus Odontocerum; species Odontocerum albicorne. Next base: position 17,007,864 of record OX463842.1, on the reverse strand, counting down.
TCACTAAAACCACTGTAACTCAATGACACAATGTCGGAATGTCATGAAAGTTTGACATGTAACTTCCAAAGGTTGGTACTAACTGAGAATGGTATGGATTTGTTATTAGAGGCGCCATCTGTTGGTTAGTCCCGGGAATTGTTGATTGATGTATTATGTAATTGAGTTTTTGCAAAGAACTTTATAAAAGAGAAATGAAACAATTTTGTTTCCTTATATAAATACGTAGTAAAATAAAGGTTCTTTAATATGGATTTTTTTATTATTTTCCTAAATACATATTTTTTTATATAAATTATCTGAGTAAGAATTGTTACAAAAAACACTTTTTATATCATCAACTTTTGTACAATGCTTTTGAAGTGACATTTAATTGAGTATTCAAAGGAAGATCTAGGATTAGAAAACGTACAATATCTGAGTAGCATCCTAAGATCAAATTCCTCTTTTGATGATAAACTGAAGTTGCCACAAGAGCAAGTAGCTGTTGCAAAACTAAATGATAGAATATTCTACAGTAGGGATATCTTAGTCTACTGGGATGTCTGCAAAACCTTTTGATATTTGTTTACAATGCCACGTCCTTCCTATACTTTAGATATTTGTCTATAAACCCTTTATATGTTAAATACTTAAGATATTTGTCTACAAACTGTTTATACGAGTATTTAAATTACTTAAGATATTTGTCTCAGTCATTGTCCTTCCCCACACTTCGTGAGACATGTGGAGCCTGAAAATAAGGTTTTTTAGTCACATCCTTCGGATCCACTTTAGTGATCATGTCACAAATGTCTCAATCCTGCAACACTTTAAGTGTAAATTTATAGAAGACATGGTTGCAGAGATGAAATTGAGCGGAACATGTTATATACATAAAAAAATCATAGACTTCCAAACTCAACATCAAAAGCCATCTCTTCTCGAGCTAATTAATGGTCCAACAACAATTAGATGTATGAGAAATCAGGCTACTGTGAACATGTGTCAGCATAACCAAGTGGCTCAGCGGGATTTACATGTCTATGACATTTGCGGGAGAGAATGCTCATCTAGGATCAGCCTGTTCTTTCACAAAATATTATGAGAATCCCCTCTCCATTCCAGCATCTTAAAAGTTTGAAATTGATGGAATGGAGAGAGGATCCTCGACTACAAGGCCCAGCAACAAGGGTTATGGGCCTAGGTGTGAAAAAGCTTTTCCCAGATTTCAATGTTAGAAATATTTTTAACCAGTTGACAGATACTGTTTACCTATGATTGAACACAACCACGACACCAAAAGAAGGAAATATTAACTTTGTTTCGATGAAGATCTCATAATCATAAGTCACATATTAAATATGGTAGATGTTCACATTTCATGAAACATTCAGATCAATTCGAATCTGTCTTTTGTTAGGAGTATATTTTTTTATTAGAAACACAGTTAAATAGAGGGCGGAATTATCGCGATGTAAAGGAACTAAAATCCTCTAAAAGCCATTCAGGATAAATTGCATAAGTATACGTCCTCGGTACTGTAAATTCTCGATATGCTTTATTTTATAAATCGCGTGTCCAGATTGGTGAGTTACCAGGTTTTTGTTTCAAAATAAAGAAATAAAATATTATAAAATACAGGACGGTAAAGGATAGGGTAATAATATCTCTTTGGCGGCCACCGCCCTGACTTCAAAACCTGTGCCGATGTCTCAAAACACCGCTCGTTATCTGGGACACCTGGGGATGATTCATAGAATCTTCCTTCTAGAACGTTATACCAAGTGCGTCTTATTTCCACGTTTTTGTGCATAATTTGTCGCCACGTGTGGCGCGGTACCTGTTGCCAAGGGGATAGGGACAGTTCTCCCCACTCCAGCAATTGTCTTTAAAAGGGGGTTGCACGAGCACACCAGGACCGATGGGCGGTACGCGGCTGAAGGAGAAAATTAAGAGGGGCGAACCAACGCCTTGGACTTCAAGTTACATTATACACACTACAACACTCACACTCCACTAACAAGCCGAATGTATTAATATCACAGAACGGTAGAGCCCAGAGGTCCTCTGAAGCTCGACTTCCCTCGGTGAGTTTTCTGCGGTTTTCTCACCGAATATGTCTTCAATACATATGCAAATGCGGGGAAGCTCCAATCACACAGGCCGCAGCCGATACCTTCCCATCCCCACACTCTACACCTACACTTGATCTTATAAATATATGTATCTATTCTCCTTAAAGGTCTAGCAGAGTTCTTCTTATTCTCTCCGATAGTCTACAGTCCCTCAGACGGTAGAGCATTTAGCGAAGTAAAAGATAAAGAGCAAAGAAAGCTCATTTAGCCACGCCACATCTTTGCGCCTTCTTCGCCGTCTTCTCCAGCATCGTCACCTCATCTCCACCGTCTTCACCATCGTCGCTTCACTGAGACCCCCGGGAGGGGCAGGAGGACGCCTAACCTGAACTGCGCCGCCAGGGCCGCTGACATGAGCTGTCGTATCCCTTTGAGTATAGTCACCATGCCCAACTATGGTTGATTCAATTCGGATTAAGGATGGCAAGAGAGATCAAAAGGCTCATCGAGCCTTAAAATAAAACAGATATTATCACACAAATACTTAATATAAGTATACATATATAAATAACACAATCACACATATAACACAACAGTGGAAAAGGTATTCCCTCAAATCACTGACAAAAGATCGACGACGCAGTAAAATGCGCACGTTTAAAAAGTTATTAAAAAATAAAGAACTCGTTTTCGTTCGTTCGTACACCGGCTCTTTTCCATTCTGGCCGCTCTGCTGGACGGATCTCTTTCACGCTCCACGCGCGGAGTACGACCTGCGGTGTTCATCAGTCTGGTAGCCATACCAGTATTACTCGCTGCGTTTCTCTTCCGTATAAATAGACGCTTCAGGACGTTTCTTCTAATTTTGGGTGAATATATTCTTTGTTTGTATTTAATGCTGATTTCGCTGATGGGACCTTCTGACCTATCCTTGCTGTAGGAAATTGCTATTCCATATTCTTTTGTTTGAATTATCACAACACAACTTTCGAGCCGCTATTCGAGAACCGAATTATTGAATTTAACACTTTTTTTTCCTTGAGCTTACGCTCAGGGTTTTTTTTAATGAAACCAGTTTTATTACAATAAACTCATTTGTTTTCTAAAGTTATATCTCTTTTAATTGTCCCCTCATCCTGGTATAAGATTCAAGAGAGAGTTACTCAGAATTTAAGTAATCCAACGACCTCCTGAGATCAAAGAGGACTTGCTCCTTTCCAAGCCGCTAAGCCGAGCAGCGTCACACATGGTAAGATTGTAATTTGTTAAAATTGATTTACGTAATTAAATGCGTAAATTAAATTAGTTTAAAAAATAGGAAAAGGTGTGACACTTTGCTCTAATTTTATTCCTCACAATCTAGATAAAATATGGTTTGGAAGTTCATTGTTTTATGCAAATTACATTTTGAAACAGTTTGAATGTTTTTCTTTGAATTATTAAAAAATTAAAACAGAATGATTAATTTCCATTTTAGTATGAAAATTGTTCATGGGAGGTAGAACATCAGCTGTTTCTCCACCTTTTAGGTGGACTTCCTGACATGCTACAGGGATCTTGTGTACTGCTATATATGAGATTCTATCACTGTTGATCCTATCCATATAACCACACCAGTAATGCCTTCTCTTCCTATTCTATCTGTGTTGTAGGTCTGTTGGATGTGAGGATATCTGACCCTTTGACTTTCTAATGGTTCATAGTATTCTCATGAAGTAGGCTCTTTGTTCTAGTTATGTTGGCTCTGATTTCAATACTATAAGTCATGATCGACCTGACACAGGTGCTGCAAATCGGAACTTTGCTATCGATGTGCATATGTTTGTTTTTACAGATTTTTTCTCTTATACAACCTAGTATTGCAGCTGCCTTATTTTTTTTCCCCCTTAGTTGTAGAGATACTGGAGATGTCGATACCTAAGTATTAAAATTGCATAACTTATATTTATTAAAAATATAATTGATAATCTCATAGTTATTATAAAAGAATTTGTTATTTTGTACAATTTAATCCTGTTTTTGGATCGTACCTTAATGGGAAAAAATATTTTATTTATTAAGATGCATAAGTAAGCAAAAGAAATAAATTAAACTATTTTCAAAAGACTATTTACTTATCATATACTTAGTAAAAAGATAAATAATGTGTAGGTGTACAAATCTTTGATATTTTCTTGATGAGTAGCAATAATAACGCCTACATAAATAGTAAAGCTGTCCTTAAATACAAACGGTGGCCACAGTTTCCCTCAGTGCCTTGCGAGCAAAGATGAAATTTTATAATGTGTTTGGTTTGTGTAAATGATTTCATATTTTTACATTCAAAATATTTAGTTTCATTTTTAAATGTTTTGTTCATTCATTGTATTTTTGTAGTCTTATTCAGTTTGATTAATTTACTTGAGGTTTTCCTTGTTTAAATAATTATTTTGTATATTAGGATTGAGATAATATACTCGTGTATAATGATTAAGATAACGTACTTTATCTAAAAAATACGCCTTTTTGCATTAAAATGTAGTTACAAAGATAGTACACGTTACACACATGAACATCAGAGGGTGCTTAGTTTTTTTTCTACAATGTTTAGTTAAGTCCTAAGTGAAAAATTGGTGAAATTGATATGGTTCTAGAGTTGTATTTGCCAAACATGTTCCGCATAAGAAAACAAATATTCTGTGAGACAAGCGTAAATGAAACTTAATGTCATTTTAAATATTTTTTTCAACATATTAAATTTTTTGTTTCTTCTCAAAAATATTACCTATTTTTGTATACTTTTATAAATATCAAATTGAAATAGTAAAAAACTGTAATTTTTCATTATTTTAAATTAGCATCAGCCAGAGGTGATACACAGCATTTTCAACCCATGTTGCAAACTCATCCCAAGGTTTTTCTAAGAACTAAAATAACCATTTTTAGAGAATTTTGTGTATCGTAAAAAAACTATTTTAGCTTATTTTGTTCAAACAAGCAAAAGTTTATATAAGAGCTCTAAAATTATTTTGCAAATTGTAGTGTTAAAATTTTTACTATTTTTTCTCAATCCATTTTATGAAATTCAGCAGAATATATCATGTTCAAACGTTCATCTGAGGTAAACTTAGGTAAACTTATATAACTTTCATTAAATTTACAGAGATAAAATGTTAGTTAGTAAACAGAGTGCCAATATGGAGTGCCATATTGGCACTCTGAAGAAAATGTGAAATAAAAAAATCAGTTAAGTTATTTCAAATATTAAACATTAAGAATACATTGATTAAGAAAAAAACTCTGTTCTGTCTGGCATTTGACGCTTACATATCTTATTTTGCAAAAGAAATGGAATTTTATTGAATTAAATAAGGCATACATAAAATTGTCTACTGATGTTTAATTAGTAAATTTATTTTAATATTCATAGATCTATCGTCTTTCATTTTTTTTCTACTCAGGGTTGCACTTCAATTCTGTCTAATCACATTTTTTCTTCACAACCTGATTGCTCTAACTACTTCTGGAGTCCGCTTCTAGAATGGACAAACAAAAAAAAAAACTGATATTTTTATACGTCCCATCCATTGCAAATTTATTAATTTTTTTTGCCGTGTCCCCACATTATGACAGAGAGGACAGATATCTATTCCCACATAAAGCCTTTGCCTCATCCAAAATCACTTTCCCTCATGTAAATGAATGGAAAGAAATAGGTGGAGACCTTTCCCTTAACCCTTTTAATCCCAGCATATTTTGGCAAAAAAACAGTAGTTTATATTTTATTTTTTATCTCAGTTAATTAGTTTTAAAAGTGAATGATTCTCAAAGGTTAAAAAAATATATATTCAACATAAAAATTTGTATGAAAACTTTGAGGCCGTGGGATTTTTCCAATAAATCAGTTGGAGCCGACGATCGGCCCCGTGGGATTAAAAGGGTTAAGTGTTTCCAACTATTTTTTTCCATTCTAACCTCGCTATCTATTAATTTTGGATATATATGAGTATTATTGTTTTGTATGTCATTTGCAACTAAATTTTTATGATTCTTTTAATGTGAGCAAACTATTTTTAGATTCCATTTTTAATTCTACTTATTATATTTATCTCTATTTTATAAATTGATGTAATTTCACAGTATTCTTCGTTATCTTCACCATGGTAGCTGGACAGTGTAATCGTGTATGCCCTTATGTCTACTCTCCAGTCTGTGCTCGGGATAAGAATGGAAATGAAGAAACATTTACCAACATGTGTGTAATGAAAGTATATAATTGTGAAACAAATGGATGCAAGTATATATTTATTACCATAATTATAAATTTTACAATCCACAACCTTATTCAGTTCTATAAATCATCCATCTGGATCCTGGTCTTTTTTAGTATCTCTTCCAGTCTCCATATTTTCATACTCAGTGATTTACAAACTTTTTGTTTCATGGTCCCCTAAAATAACTTACTATAGTTCGGAAATTCTAGGATGAGTCCTGTGACAGCTTACAAATTGCCCCAATACAACCTTATGTAATGTATTTACCTAAATAACTTGCTATTTATTAGAATTGAGGCATATATTAAAGTTGATAAAATAATTAAAATTACTGAACATCGTTACAAGGTTGTATTGGGGCAAATTTGTGAGCTGTCACAGGACTCATCCTACATTTTCTGAACTATAATAAGTAGGATGGTTGAGTCTGTTGTTCACCAAACATTTACTAAAACCTTAGCATCAAACTATATAGAGCTATCCTCATTCCCTCTTCCATGTTGAGTTTTGATCAATATTTGGTTTTTATTACAGCTACCTCCGAATACTCAGGTTCGTAGAGGTACGTCACTGTAAATTGAACCAATATTCATTGAACTTTAGCACTCAACAAAAGATGTTCATCCTTTACTCAAAACTCAACCAGTTCCGCATTGAGAAATTTAGTTTTTTAAAGTTCTAAAACTGTCTGGAATTATACAAATGTTCAAATACCCTTCAGCTTCCCTGGGAATTTATCATCCCTGGCAAACTTTAAAAACCTCTGTAGTAGCTCCATCTTTATCTCGTCTCATTATATGACTTGCCTACTACCACTGTTTAACTATTATTATAAAAGCTTGACACTACATAGCCTAGTTGGTAGAATACTTCCCTTCCAATACGGGGATTACAGATTCGATTCTTCAAAAAGGGTCACAGTCTAATTTATCACATAAGACTTTTTAACATCTTTCTCTTTGAACGGAATAAATTATCTAATGGCAATAAGCCTGCTAGGTTATTCTGCTTGGGTATAATTGAAACATAATATGACTTCAACGTGAATCATTAATATGCTCATGCTCGTAGCAGAATGCTTGTCATTTAAAGAAATGTTTCAGATTTGATTCCGGATAATGACCATGGAATCACAACATATTTTATTATTTTCATAAAAAAGACAAACTAATTTTTAAAAAATATCACTTAACCTGTGGATTTTTTTAACAGTTAAGACAATTAACATTAACACCCTTCTAGGTAAAACATTGTATTAATAATAAGAGATAAAGACAATTTATATAGCGCTTTTTAGAGACCAATCTCTCCTCAAGGGCCTTCAAACTCGGGATTTGAATTATTATATTGTTTTATACTTTCATTTTGTTGTTCTTTTACACAGTATAACCTAGCAGGCTTATTGACATGTAATACAACCTCTTCGGAACAACTAGGAAGATGTTAAATAGGCCTTAAGTGAAACCCGAAGAAATGTGTTTTTTTAAATCTAGGTTTCAACAGTATTAAACCCATAACTCCCGGTCTGGGAGACAGGTATCTTACCAACTAGGCCACAGAGGTTATTGGGAAAAACATTTTAACTATTTTGTTCAGATAAATTAACAAAACAATCACAAAACTTATAACAAAACACAAATCTTAAATTTGCTTAATCTTCATCCGAAAAATATAACATTTATGTTCGATTCCGACTTTCATTTGTATTTTTGCGCTGAAACTTTGAAAAAAAAATTTAATACAAGCTTAACTTTGCACAGCAACTAAGAATGACTACAGTTTTACTGTCAATGACTCACATAATATTTAAGAAAATCATCAATGAAAATGAAACATACATACCATCATTCTGTCTCACTGTCAGGGTGGGAGGCAGAGAGGAGGGAGCAGATTTTCCTATCGCAACACACAGCTTTTACCTCTTCTACATCCATACTCTTTCACATATAGCTCCTACAATTTCTCTGACTTTTTACATGTGCATGTTTTCAAAATATCAAACACTTGATTGAACTATATTTTCTACCTTATCTTTTAATTACTCTCATATCATCACATTTCTAACTTTCTCTTTCATTACTCACCCATATATTGTATTTATTTTTCCTTTTACACTTTTCTATCACCATGACTGGATTTTGTAACATTCATTGTCAGATCTCTTCACATCTCTCATACAATTTGCTTATCAGACTCTTTAATTCTTATTCTCTATCACTACCATGTCAACAGCATACAGCAATCCGCACACATTCCTATTCGACATTTGAATGCCACCTCGGTAGTTCCTTCACATACGAATCTATGTAAAAATTAAATAACCAGGGTGACATAACACATCCTTGATTACCCCTTTTGAAATATTAAACCACTCAGTCAAGGCACCATTCACTCTAATATATGCTCGACTTTCAGCATATAATGAAACAATACCGCGTAATAAAAATAATTTGAACAAAATAAAATGATTAAAGAAAAATACATTATTTTTCATTAAAATGCATCACATCAGATGGCAGCATTTGTGCCACCCAGTATATCGTAGAAGTTTGTAAAATATTAGCTATTATAAGGCTAGTAAAATAAATGTATTAATGTATACATTATTTTGATTTTGCATTTTTTTTTCTACATAAATAACATCCACATTTCACTCTTTTTCAAGTTATATGAAAAACAATTATGTATATGGTTGGTTGAAACAAATTGCCACTTTGCAATAATGTCACATGTATTGTACACTATACAATGAAGTATTCAATAAATAAATGATTAACATATTTTTAAATACAAATTTTTCGCAGTAACATTTTACAAAATACTCATCTCTACAATGTGAAAGAGGCTGCCACTTTTTAAAATATTAATATATATTCATTTCATTTTCAGCTTACAAGGTGCACCATGGAGGAATATGTTAAAAGTTGACAAATCCCTTTGAAATATTTCTTATTTACACAAAAAGTTTACTATTGATTTGAAAATTAATTGTAATAAAAAAAACTTGATTAACAACTTATTCTTTTTAAACCCCATTCGAGTATTGCAAAACCCAGTCTAGTTTTTTTTAAATCTTAGTAAAGACACGTTCTTTGTGTATATATACATTAAGTTGTATGTATATAAAAAGTATCCAACTGACTTAACACATTCTGCTTTCAATTAATTTAGAATGCCATAGCGTACAAAATTGATAGAAGTATCAGTAGTGAACTAATCAAAAAAATTTTTTTTTTTAATAATAGATATAACCAAAATCCTTATACTCTGCCTTATACCTTAAAATTGCCTGTATCATTCGAGAGGAGTTGCACAGCCCGGGGTTTGAACTGACGACCTTCCGCACGGAAGTCCAGTGCGTTACCGTACGGCCATGCACCACAAGCAAATTCTATATGGAAATTATTAGACAAGTTTTTTATATGTTGATCGAAAATTATTAGATTAGTTTTAACTATATCGGATACTTAATTACAATTTAAGATGATCAAGATTTTGTAAGACACAAGGAGCTTAGAAACAACCTCTACAAATAGATGAAAAAAGTTGGATGTTTAAGTACACAAGCTGCAACTGTTACCATCATCATTAGGTCTGAAGAAGGTTGCAGTTTATCTTTTAAGTCTGAAGTCTAGTTGCATTTTATCTTTTAAGTCTGAAGAAGGTTGCATTTTATCATTTGTATACATCTTTGTGTCGCTGTAATGGGCAAATTTAAATATTTAAGTGCTGGTTGGTGGTAATGGGATTTTAAAGGAGGAAAACAATTTTTAATGAGGAGTTGCCTATTAGAATAGGTGATGCCAGTGGCATTTTTAACAACATATAAAAACTTCCTAGCATTTAGTCTTAGGAAAAAATGTAAACTTCTTGGTGCCTGGACCCTGTTTATATTATCACCAAGGATCAGGAGAAAAAACTCTTCAGTTTTGAAAACAGAATGATGGATGTAATGGTGAGTGATACAATAATCTGACAGGTGAGAAGGGTCATCTTCAAATGTAACAACATCATATTACAACCAGGATACAGGTGAGGTGCTGCAGGTGGTTGGGTAACATAATAAAGATCACGCACTCTTAGCTTCATAACATGGTAGAACATGTAATGCAAGACTGAGAATAAATCTGGATGGAATTATATTTTGTCACATCCTCAAGTTCCTGACTGAAAGAAAATTATATTTATTATTAGATGATGTTAGTGATTTATTCTTGACCACAGATTTTCTAGAAGAAAAAGCTACAGCAGTTGAATGGTTGAGCCAAATTCAGCTTGTTCTTTTTTCTTCTACTTTCTGCAGCATGGTTTTACCTGTAATCTTCTATATGTTATGGACATGCTAGTTTATATACAAAATGATTAAACCCACGTTTCACTTTTTTGAGACATCTGAGGGAACAAAATCAAATTGCTGAGAATATTACCATGAGAAACACAATTTCCTTGATTATTTACTGTTTTAAATAAACTGCAAAAATGTTTTGTAGGTTTGATCCTCTTTGTATATTCATTTATAGCATTGTATTGGGTGTACAAATTAGTTGGGTCCGTTTTTTTTTTTTTTTTCAAAAATGCATTTAAACAAAATGAATGAACAGATCAATTAAAGTATTGTCCATCGCTGGCTACTACTTTTTCCCATCTCTCAGGCAATTTTCGAATTCCATCTCGAAAAAATGACTCATCTTTTGAGGTGATCCCAGTTTGGAGCCAATTTTCGGTTTCTACGAAAGAAGTGAACCGGTGACCTGCCAAATCGTGCTGCATCCTTCGGAACAACCAGTAATCAGAAGGAGCAATGTCCGGGGAATACGGCGGGTGCAGTAAAACATCCCATTTGAGCGTTTCCAAATATTTTTCTACGACTTTTGCGACATGAGGCCGAGCGTTGTCATGAAGAAAAATAACTTGATCATGTCTTTGCTCGTATTCCGGCTGTTTTTCTCGCAATGCATGGCTCAAACGAATTAATTGTAGCCGATACCGATCGCCCGTAATGGAATCACCAGGTTTCAGCACCTCATAGTAAATAACACCCCTTTGGTCCCACCAGATACAGAGCATGATCTTCGAACCATGTATGTTCAGTTTCGGTGTTGATGATGAGGTCGATGGCAACAATTGACCGGGCTTAGTGCAGTATTTTACTTCTTGGGATTGTCGTAGAATATCCACTTCTCATCTCCAGTTACAATCCGATGCAAAAAACCTTTTCTTTGTTGCCTTTGAATCAGCTGCTCGCAAGTGAAAAATCGCCTTTCAACGTCTCTCGGTTTCAGTTCATAAGGCACCCAATTTCCTTGTTTTTGAATCATTCACAATTCTCAATCAATTCTCAATCGTACGGAAACGGCTTGTTGAGTCACTCCCAATGATTCTGCAAGCTCCTCTTGCGTTTGACTCTGATGTTCATCGAGTAATGCCTCTAATTCTGTGTCCTCGAATTTTTTTGGCTGTCCAGAGCGAAGCTTGTCTTCGGAGCTGAAATCTCCATCTTTGAAACGTCAAAACCAATCCCTACATGATTTATCAGTTGGAGCAGCGTCATCATAAACTTCGACAAGCATTCGATGGGCTTCAGCTGCACTTTTCTTCCAATTAAAGCAGAAAATTAAAACCTCCCGCAAATGCTGCTTGGTTAACACAAAATTCGACATTTTCAACACTGTACAAAACAAGGTTTTTGCATGAAACTCAAAGCGATATAAACTGAATATTTTTGGCAGATGTCTAACCTCTCTGAAACTGCCAAAATCAGCTGTCACTATGAACCATTCATAACAGCCAGAGCCACCTTTTGGAAACGGACTGAACTAATTTGTACTCCCAATATAAATATCATGTAAATTTGCATTTTTTTTTTAGTGTACTAACAACCTCATTAGGATGTTTCTTTCGTAAAAGTATACTGAGATAAGATTGCTTAGACCCCTTTTGTCTCTTAAAACAGGTACAGAAGATTTAATAGAAAAGTGAAGTGATTCGAGAAATTTTCTTTTGCAGAAATATTAAATCGAAAGCTGTGGTGATCCAGTTTTCGCTTTGCTTGACAATATGTATATCATAAACATCAAATTATGAGTATATGGATACTACTAAGATCCAAAAGTTTCTGGCATGAACAAGTTGGACAGATCCCGTGCAAGCCACATGCACCACATGATTAGGTGATGTTTCAGTTGAAATTTGATACTTCTAACCTCAGTAGTATGTTAACTAGAGCCAATAGAAAACATATTATTTTATTATATTCAAAACTGTAAAAAAATTTATGTATTATGCTGATATATTTTGTTGTTCATGGTAATTAACGAAAATAAATATTTAATGCACACTTTCGATGATACATACTATACATGAGACATGTTGAACCTAATTGTTGTTTTCATAACAAACCAGAGCCATTGTGTCTGAGTATAGGAGGTAGAAACTTGGTATAGGAGGTAGAAACTTGGCTAGCGGGGATAAGTGTAATTAGTGGAATAACAAAGTAATTAATTATTGAATAATATGGAATTCCACCAAGATAAAGTTAAAAAGTTAAATAACAAATCGTTTTATTTTACTCAATGTTTTGTAGAAAATTTCTTTAAAATGGAAAGGAAAAAAATAAAATGTGTGAATTTTTAAAAAGCATTCAATATATCTATAAAATATATATTTAAACAAAATTAACTATATTTCTACAATTTTAAGGCCACGCATAAGCTAAAATTGTATAATCATTAATATATCCAATCATAAAGTTTATTAATAATAATACTTATCATTTGTATTTAATATTAAATTTTATTTACAAATATAAACTGTTCATAATATGTATAGCTAAAAGATGTACAAAAAAAATTAATATGTATTACACTTTAACATACATCAAATGATAGAATTGAAACAGTAAAACTTAAATTTTATATAAGTATGGTGGGTCTCATCTTTATTGTATGTTTTTTTTATCTTGTCTGCTCTGTCCAATTCTAAGCGATATTATGTACCAACCAATGGATGTCGTAAAGTGGTATGACTAACACTTACACATGTAAATTTAATTAATCAACTGCATTGAAAATGTGCATTCATTTTCAACTTGCTCTTCTTTCCTCACCATTATAAAGAATAAAGAGATTACAGTACTCCACTGGCAGTCCCAAATCTCGCAGTCAGCGAAAATTAGATATTATTGAAGAGTAGAGCAGACCAAATCCTTTATGATCAAGTTGAAAAATCTAGCATTATACACTCTCAACCCAAAAAATCCTTACTAAAAAGGAATAAGAAATCTCAGTTTATGTGGATTGAGCCAAAGAAGATTTTCAAGTCAAATTCATGTAGAAGACCAGTGGGAAAGCTGATAAGAAGATGGAGTAACTACGTTGTAAATATCCACGTGTTACTCTATTCTTGAATATACACCACGATTGGTTAAGTAAGTTTCACAGAAATCATTTCCAGATCCACCTTTCATTTACCTAATTTAGTAACTTTTCCTTCTATTTCTTTTAAGCCTCATTAAACAGGATAAAAGATTCTTGAATGAACTTTAAATTTAAACAAATGTTTATGTGCTAAAAGGATCCAATCCACATATTTTTTTCTTATTTGAAATATCAAATAAGCATACTTGGATAATTTGAATGCAAAAATAGTAAGCAAGTTTGATGTTTAAATTCCATTTTAAAAAACATTCCATAAAACCCATACAAAAACATGCAACATTTCTTCAAATATATCAAAACTGTTAAAATATATTATAGATTGGATGCTTTTATCATATAAATACGCAAATAAACACATGAAATAATTTAAAAAAAAACTGAATATAATGAAATTAAACAAAACTATTTTCAAACTCTCAAATACGATAAACAATAAGTGCCATAAATATTTTTTAAATTAATATTTAAATTAGATGACTTGTGCTGGGCTGTTTTGTAAAATTAATATTACCTCAAAAATAATCCAATTTTTAAAAACCAGCTCATGAGCACAACCAAACAAATAGAGATAAAATGATGTCGGAAAGTAAGTCAAAATCCGAAATCAATAAACAATAAACCCTCCATTTATGTAAGTAATTGGTTTCAAGAATACAGGGTAAATTAATAATTTAATGCTGAGTAAAATAGGTGATCATTTATATATTTTCAAATATCCTACTCGTATTTAATTGAAAAAGCTTTAAGTTTTTTTTTAAATGGTTACTGATAATTAATAAAACATACAATTTAATGAGACATATGTTATTTATTTAACATATACAAAGAAAAAATTACAGAACTTACAATTTGCTGTACCCATAAATTTAATTTCATTCTCACTGAATTTAACATTAATTATTAGTTATCACTATTACAGTCTATATTGATGGTAAAAAGAATCTATCTAAAGTTTTCTGCTTTCCTCTTCTTTTCCGTTCCACTGGTTCTTTACAAAATAAACTGCATTAAAGTGGATTCACGTAAATGGTGGGATTACTGTACATCACAAGTGTATTAATAGCATTATTAGACAGCAGCTTCTGTTCAACAATTATTTTATCTGTAATTTGGATCTGGTGATAAAATCAAACTAATGAATATTCTAAATCATTATGAGGTAATTTGAATTGTTTCAAACCAGATTTTGTCCGAATTCAGAGTCCGCTCTAAATACTAATTTAACCTTAAAATTTCACGATTTGTATTCAGAGTTGGATCTCATTTCCTACGAACATTAAAGTGAAATAATAAATCCATGTGACTCCTTTATTCAAGAAAGCTACAACCAATTTGTACAACATTAATTCTTATTAATTTCATCATTACAAAAAGGTGAGATTTAATATTTAGTGTTAAGGTTAAACTATGAAATCAGACCTTAAAACATATTATTTACACTTTCGGCCTCCGCTACGTTATTTGTCTTCGATGTCAAATTCACCTTTCTTGAACTTTTGAAACCACTCACGACAACTTTTCTCACTTAAGGCAGCCTCACCATATGCTTCTACAAGCAATCGATGCGCCTCAGCTGCAGATTTCTTCGAATTGAAGAAGAAAATCAAAAGTTCCCGCATATGATGCTTATTCGGCTCAAAACTTGACATTTTCGCACACAAAAGAATATATTATAGTGATAAAACTTGAATAATATTTCAAGGTTATGTTGTTGACAATGTCCAGCCTTACTACAATGACGTTTTACATCTGGCAATTTTAACCATAACTTACTGGTAGCGCCAACTTTTGTCAAACGGCGGAAGCTTATTTGTACACCTAATAGTTTTAACATAAATTTGCTTAAAATACTTTCTTTCATAAATGTTAGTAAATTGTGTTCCATAGGTTGGATTCCGAATTGAGCATAAGAAAAATATTGATAATATTTGTTGGGTGTATTTTTTATATTACAATTTTCAATCTGAACAAAGCCATAGCGTAATACCGAAAACATTGTTTACAAACAGTTTATTTTCATGATTGCTTAATATAAAATCAAAAATCTTTCTGCAATTGTGATATTATAGCATAATATTCATCAATTGTGTTGTGAATCAAAATAACAAGATTTAAAGCTCATCCAAAGGCTTATTGAAAATTGTTTATTGACCAGTTTATTTTTAATTTAATTGCATTTTCATAACTTTTTTTTAAAACTAATCTTCGTCATGACTTTTATGTCCAATAATTTTGAGGTCAGGTTGAGTTATCTTTAAGACTGTAAGTAATTACGTATATTGTAAGTCTTATACAGGACATTAGGATTAAAACCAATTGGAAGGTCTGATTACAATGTTGAAAAAATATTATACATTTTTTCAATAAAGCATATATACATTTTGATTGAAGTAATAGAAATGTTTATGTCATCTTCGATTTACACCTGTCATAACACAATAAATCCGTGATTATACTAAAGAAAATGTAGCATGGTGCCTGTGATGTTTCACAAATTTGCCCCAATACAACCTTGTAACGACGTTCAGTAATTTTAATTATTTTATCAACTTTAATATAAGCCTCGATTCTAATAAATAGCAAGTTATTTAGGTAAATACATTACATAAAACTAACAATAATGACAAATTAATACATCTTGTTACAAATTAGCAAAAATACGTCAGTTTGTTAAAATCAAATAATATTTGGCGACGTCCACCAAAAATCACTACATAAGTCTGCATTGGCTAGGGATGGGGTATACGATAATTGGATGTTCGATTTTTTTTTACAAATAAAATTAAATGTTCGTAATTAGTATTAATTCATAGTGGATCTTGGCCTATTTAAAGATAGATACAAATCATACAATACATTAGAGTCAGTGTAATGAAAATTAGGAATTAAAACGTCAGTTTAGAGAAACACTATTTTTCGATTTATAAAAAAACTATTCGATTTGCAAAAAAGACTATTTTACCCCATCACTTTGACACATGACATTTCAAACGTCACAGGGGCCATGCTTCATTTTCTTGAGTATAGATAATTTGGATTTACTAATTGTTCAAATTAAAACTCTGCTGGTAACCAGAAGCACTCAGATAATTGTGTATGCTGGCATTGGTGCTCTATGAGGAAGCTATGGTTAATCCAGTTTTCCCAAAGAATATCCGCAGGCTAACCGCAGTAAAATGAAAAACAAATTATTTACTTTTTTTAAGGAATAAAAATCTAACAAAGATAAAGTTTATTTAAAGAAGTTTCCTGTGATGTTTTTAGATTTGGTTTAAAACTTCTAGTGTAAATTGTTAGATAAGCAATCCTTAAATACAATTTTGCTTCTGCTGTAACAATATCAGCAATTAAATTCATATATATTTTTTTAATTTTCTACAACTCAAAGAATAAATTGTCATGTTGAATAGAATGACTGTCATATTATAATAAAATCAAGCTGTAAAATTTAGTTCACATCTAATCGCAGTCAACCAGTTATGTAGATAATTGAATATATTGTTTCTTTCTATGGATTTGAGACTAGTATATTATTATATTTCATATTTCACATATTACATAATTTTAATAAGGTTCATTCCACTAAGATGAGTATTTCTAAAAATCTCCTACATACTTTAATATTCAAAAATGATGTAAGCTGAATTGTACCTTCACAGCAGTCATTGTTTGAGCTACTTATGACCTACTTTTTAGACGACACTGAGCTGACCCAACGGATGATAGGGCTTGCATACATTTGATTCTGATGTGTCAAGGTAGATTGTTGTGTTGACTGTTTGCCTTTTTTACCATTGATATTTGTGAAGTTCGTTCTAGCAAATTCGTGGTATGACCATGGTCTAGTTGGAATTTAGCCTTACCACATATACTAGTTAATACAGGCAGTTATGATGATCTAGTTGGAATGTCATTTTTATACACTAATTAAACCTTACAAACCATAGAGATGAAACTAGAGCGAATCAAATATTATTATCCAGAAAACCAGGAGAGGTACACAGGTAGATAGGCTATATCTATGGTCTTTGATCTATTTCTGACATATGTAAAATTTGTTTTTAAATGAGTCTAAATAATCATCACTTGACACTGGCGTATACTCCTTCATATATAGGAGTTCACGGCCATTATTCAAAGAGAGAGAGAGAGTCTAAATAACGTCGTATACCTACTCCTTCATATATAGGAGTTCACGGCCATTATCCAAAGAGAGAGAGAGAGAGAGAGAGTCTAAATATTTGATTTGTACCAAAATCCCTTAAATATCTATAAAATTTAGTTACAGTATTTATTGGACACAAATATTTATTCCTGGCTAATTGGTTTATGGTAACTTATTAAATTTACAAGCAGGCATACAGTTTTAAAGTTAAAATATTTTTTAAATGAGATTTTCAACATTGCATAATTGACCAAAAACTATGGATAAATAGTACAAATGGAAAATTCATTTAAATAAAGTATAAATATATTTTCTTCATATATTTTGTCACTGCGACTATAGGTTTTAAATTACAAAAAAAATCCTGTACTAATTTCATCCACATTATGGTAAACACTATATTTTCATTGAACCACACATTTAGATCTATTATTGGAATACTTGCTGGTTTATCATTTGATCAACGCTATATAATGTAATTTTATAGCTTTCTATAACTTTAATGAATCCTCCATCTTACACTTTTAATAGGATTTTAAAGCACAAGCAATTTAAAAAGTGTTTATAGCTTTATCTACATATCTTAAAATACTTAATATACATATTATAAATAATGAATAAGGCAATGTATCTATTCATCAAATAATATTTTTATCCTGATCTTATATTATTATCGGTTTTCATCAACAAGTAAGTAATATATTTAAAATAGCAAAAAATTGAACGGTAATTAAATTGCACAGTAATTAAAATGTTTGTAAGATTTGTGCAATCTGAAATATCTAAATTTATTTATAGTCTTATAATTAAATTCGAAGCGATTATACACAGCCAAATGGTAAAAATCTTATAAATCTAGGCACTGGTGAATAATGTTTATTCTTTTCAAATTTAGCTTTTTATAAATATTTTTTCAACCAATTAAAAACTATGGCTTTTAACATATCCCCAAATTAAAAAGCAATTGCATGAATATGTCCTTTTTTTTTTAATTGACTAATTAAACTTAAATTGAGTGCAAACATTATATTCAGAATACTGAAATTATACACTTATACCATTTAATTTTTATTTCAAGTTATTTACTTATAAAATGTTGAATTTGTTAGCAAGCTTATGGTTTATTTTTAATTTAAATATATTCTTTAAATGTTTTCTTATTGAAAAACTAATCTGAATTGTTGCAAATTAAACATTTAAACAATATTTTATATGTGAAATAAACATTGAATCATTTAAAAATACATCAATACTTATGATAACATCATTAGCTCCAGTTTAAGTTGAAAAGATTTGTAAAATAAATATTCGTTCTTATTTTTCTTCAGGGAAGATTACAAAACAACTTATTTTTTAAATAACTTCATTTCATGAAGAATATAATTCATCTGTCATAAAAAAATTACTTACTCTAATAAATGTAACATTATTTATGATATTTTTTTCAATATTTTGATTCTTTAAAAATAGCAAAAACTTAACAAGTTTAAAACTTTACTAGTCAATAAAATAAAGATACTTTAATATAAATTTATTAATCTTTTTCACTAAACAATATCACACTTCGCAGCATTTTACAACGCTTAAGTTGTCAAAAATAAAAGATTTATTATTTTAACAAATGTCTTTTTAATATTGAAACTCAATCGGTTTAAATCATCAATTCACGAGGCAACTTAATTCATTTATCTAACACAACCATTAGAAGGTTTTCTAAACGTGCTGCTACGCAACCATTTTAGTCTTCAACAATAGTACAGGCCAGTAAAGGATGACAAAAAGCAAAAAGACAGCTGGGAATATGACCCTGGACAGTTTGTCTATTTCCCTCCACAGGACCTTCTCCTGGCCGGTGTCTGAGTCCAGCCACGCCACCTGAAGGATGCTCTGCCTCCTCTCAACTCCTCGGCCTGTACTGCTTCCAGAAGGAGAGACAACTTCCACTTTACGGCAGCGTACTCCTGAATTGTCCCAAGCTGCGACTGTGTTACATCCTCCCTTTTCTGTTGAATTTATTCGCTGGAAAAGTTAAAATAGTTGAGATGCATGTTGCATACCCTAACTTATTACAAAATCTATAACATTAAAAATAAGGTTTCCACACTAAGTGGATAAATCGGTTTCACGAATTTGAGTTAAGTGGTGTATTTTTTATTCAACAATTATACTAAAATGTGTTTGGTATGCAATTATACTCGAATGAATAAGCAAACGGATTTGATGGAAAGAGCTGTATTTGGGCATGTTATGTTTTTTTAAGTCTTTGTAAGACACAGCACTGACAAAATTATACATATCGCCTGTTATGAATCATAGTGGTGAAACTCCAAAAAATCGACTTAAGACTACCAAATGGCACTAAAATGACTCATTTTTTACACGTATAAGTGGCGAATGTATATTTCAACTCCTTGTCGCTTCAAGGAGTTGAAATATACTTTCGCCACTTATGCATATAAAAAAGGAGTCATTTTAGTGCCATTTGGTAGTCTTAACTCGAAAATCGATTTTTTGGAGTTTCGCCACTATGATTCTCAACAGGCGATATGTTTCGCAAATATCAATCTTAAAGTGTCAAAATCATGATAAGTCATAATATATTAATAAATCTTCATGTAATAATTGGGCAACTCTGTGTCTGGTTTGGTGAATTTTTTTAATGTAGATGAGGTTGAGTTCTTGATGGCCCTTCTCTGATATTTCTTCCATCTTAGGCTTTGACTGCAAGACTGTGCCTTCTATTTTCATATTGTGATTTCATTAATTATATATGTATTTTTATTGACTGTATTTTTCATTATTTCAGCATATTGAACTATATATGTATGTTAGTGATTTCATATGCTGTATGTGTTCAGAATTGTGGTAATTTTTTTAATATTTTATGTTTTATTTAGTAAACGTTAGTATTATTTGTAATGAACGCTTAACTGTACATCTTTACAAGAAATAAATTAACGATAAAACTTCAACTCAAGACTAGTTTTGACTAAGAATTAATTTTTATTTACTTGTCTCAACTAACATCACTTTTCAATTTAATTTTTCTCAGGGAGCAACAGTCCTTAATTTTTTACCCAACATTATTTGTTCTGCATGTGATCAGATTTCCTTGGTAATAGAGTCTAGCAATTTAAAATGTCGTTCTTACCACAACTACAAGTACCATTTTTAGAACTTACAGAATTGGTTTATAAATATGTATAATATTAACACAAATTACCATGGAAGTGAGGGTTTTTCACACTTTCTTAGAAGATAACCTTTTCTATTAATACTCTAATGATCAGCTCTTTGAAAATAAGATTTTGTGTTTATTTATTTCTTTCGAGATTATGTTTCGTGTGAAAGTCTAATTAATATGAATAAGTTATAAAATATTACCACAGGAATAATTCTCGGCATGCCATCTTGGGATTTCTTCTTATTTATTTGATATTGGACATCCAGAACCTTAACAACGACAAATTCTCCTAAGGCAGCAAATACGAATACCATGCATCCTGCCATCCATAAATCCAAGGCCTGGTGAAAAATAATAAAATAAAATAGTGTATAAATCATTTTTGTTCAAGTTATATAGGTAAAGCGAAAAGAAATGTCAATTTTCATTAGGCGTCACGTTGAAACCAGTTTGCCACCAGTTACCGTTGGGTTAATACGTCGTGGTTGGTATCGTTTTGAAGCTCTATTAATATCCTTTCTGTTTTGATGTTCTTTTTTGGTTTTGGTCTTAAGTACAAAACTGCAAAAGCATGAGATTGAAGAGACACATTTGCGGTATTTTATGCTGTTTTTATTCGATAAAGGATTGAAGTCAAAAGAAGCTACCCAGACCATCTGCGATATTTATAGAGACACCTTGAATCCTCGGAAGTGCCAAAGATGGTTTCAAAAAATTGAAAGTTGTGAAAGGGAATCGAAGGACAAACAAAAAATAGGAAGACCTCTTAAAATCGATGATGACACTTTAAACTCATTAGTGAGGTCCGATCCGCGTAAAACCATCAAGGAATTGTCACCAGATATCGGTTGTCCATAATCAATAGTGAAGAACTATTTGAAAAGGCTCGGAAAAAAAATAGACAAGGAATTTGGGAGCCGCACGAACTTTCTCCAACGGCCATGGAACAACGAATAACAATCTGTTTATCTTCACTCTCCAGATATGAAACTGATCCGTTTCTTAGAAAAATTGTTACTGGGGATGAGAAATGCGTCCTTTACACCAATCCGAGGAGAAAAAAAAACAAAAAACAATGGTTTTCAACGAATCAGGTACATCTGTCTACCCCTCAGCCGACATTGAGTCTGAAAAAGGTTTTCCTTTGTGTTTGGTGGGATATTTTGGAAGTTATTCATTGTTAATTACTAAAACCTGGTCAGACTGTTACAGCAGATGTGTATTGTGCCCAATTCGAAAGATTAAAGGCAGAACTGCTTAAAAAATGATTAGTTTTAGTAAAGAATCAGAGAAGAATTCTACAACATGATAATGCAAGACCACACGCAGCAAGGATTACGCAGGACAAAATAAGAGAGCTAGATTTAGAAGTTCTGCAGCATCCACCATATTCACCTGATATTGCACCTTTGGATTACCATCTTTTTAAGTCGATGGAACATTCGCTTCGAGATAAAAAATCTACGAATGTCGAACAAGTCCGAAATCACTTGGAGTCATATTTTACCGAAAAACCGCCAGAATTATACGAATAAGGTATTAAAAAACTGCATATTCTGTGGAGGAAGATCATCGGTAACAACGGTAATTATTTAACGGAATAATATTGTATAGTTTTTGTTTAAATCAATTTTTTGTCGCATCAAAAAAAATTGTCATTTCTTTCCGCTTTACCTAAATATATATTCTAAAAACTTAACAAAGAAACAATTTACATTTTTTATTTTTTTCCATGCACAAAGGCTCACATCAGAAATAAAGTTCTTGTTATGTACTCGTAAAACTAATAAAACACTCTGAGACAGAATAAGAAGAATGAATTAAACCAAAGATACCATAAGATTGGGAAGGCAGAGAAGGTGTTATTGGCTTGATCATGTTCAAAGAATGGATGAGGCCTGGAGTCCGGGAAGGACCTATCAGGAATACTTGAAAAAAAGATCAAGAGCCTACAGCGACAAGAAGAAGAAAAAACCTTATCAAAAGGTTTGAAAGTTAACCAATGGGAATTCTGAAACCATTGGAAATATGATATGGATTTCCTCAAATTCATTTATGGATCCATCATTATTTTATTTTATTTAACTTCCGTTATATATCCTTCCGTTATATTCCGGGCTGAGAGGAAAAATATGCGGTCTATAGTTTCATCACCCAGACCACGCTTGCTCTTTTTCATTAAGAATAGGTTTGTATGTGGACCAAATCAATAGGCATTCCACTGAATTTTTTTGAATGGTTACCTACAGCTTCTCTTCTTGGTGATAATTATTTGCTTCGGAAATTTGATAGTAGTTTTGTAACATGTCTGGTGCGATAACTACTCACTACAGGGATCTATTGATCACCAAGAAGGTAGTGTTCCAATATTGTATGAAATTTATGTAAATTATTAACAGATAGTATTTTTGTTTCTTTTAGCATGTCTTCTCCATGTTTTTTTTTTGTAAAGCTTCCTTTTAATGACATTTTTTTTCAAGACTTTTATTTGCTTTTAATATGTTTTTATACTTAAAATTATTTTTTTTATTGATAAAGGTATTTCACTCTGATGTGAGGGTTTTTATAGCTTTTGTATGATTATAGTTCGGAAAATCTAGGATGAACCGTATGACAGCTCACAAATTTGCCCCAATACAACCTTGTAAGGATGTTCAGTAATTTTAATTATTTTATCAACTTTAATATAAGCCTCGATTCTAATAAATAGCAAGTTATTTAGGTAAATACATTACATAAAACTAACAATAATGACAAATTAATTCATCTTGTCACAAATTAGCAAAAATGTGGCAGTTTGTTAAAATCAAATAATATTTGGTGACGTTTGTCAAAAGTCACTACGTTAGTCTGCATTGGCTAGGGATGGGGTATTCGATAATTGGATTTTCAAAAATCGATTTTAATTAAATGTTCGTAATTAGTATTAATTCATAGTGGATCTTGGCCTATTTAAAGATACATACAAATCATACAATACATTAGAAAGTCAGTATAATGAAAATTAGGAATTAAAACGTCAGTTTAGAGAAAAACAATTGTTCGATTTGTAAAAAAACTATTCGATTTGTAAAAAAACACGATTTTACCCCATCCCTTTGTGACAAACGTCGCACGGTTCATCCTAGACTTTCTGAAGTATAATTATATCTATACAGAATTATTACTGTAAGAGGAATATCAAAATATTACTAATTTCATGTGTTGTATGCAGTGTTGCTTAAGCCACTTTAAAAAAGTAACACTGTTATAGCTACTTTTCAGTTTGAAGTAATATACTATAGTTCGGAATTTCTAGGATGAGTCCTGTGACAGCTCACAAATTTGCTCCAATACAACCTTATGTAATGTACCTAACCTAAATAACTTGCTATTTATTAGAAATGAGGCTTATATTAAAGTTGATAAAATAATTAAAATTACTGAACATCGTTACAAGGTTGTATTGGGGCAAATTTGTGAGCTGTCACAGGACTCATCCTAGAATTTCTGAACTATAGTCAAGTATTCTAAGTAAAAGGTAGTTAGTAATGGCAGTAGCTTACAGCTACTCTTTGACAAAATGAAAAACTTTTGCCATGTAATTTAACAAGTTGTATCCCAGGGAAAAAATGCCTAGTTATCATCATTATCGTAGATACATTTTGAAACAACAGCTAATTATATGAGCATTATTTAGAAACAATGATATATTCAATGACAAACAGTCGGTGAATTTAAGGTATTTTTTTTCTAATCACGACTAGTTAATTCAGGAAAAACTTCATGTAAAGAAAGTTCATTTCAAAACAAGTCCAAAAAGAATGGAGAGTAAAAAATAAGTTGATATAATCTAATATACGGAAAGGTTTTAAGTATGAGAAATAGATGAGCATTGTTGAAAAATGAAGACGCAAAAGAGGTTTGTACGAGTATGAATATAATTACTAGGCACGTCCAGAAAGTAAAGAACGATTGCGCACCACGCCCTGTGCTGATCCCTCACCACCACGATCGTATGCGCGCCAGTTAGCTCCTTCCTTTGCTTCAGTGCGAGGCGTGTTTTGTTGCTGAACGGTCGTGCGTCTTTGTTCTGTAACCTTTCAAAATGGCTGCGCCCATCGAAAATCCCGCCAAATGTGAAGTGCGTAGTGTCATTCGTTTTCTGACTGCACAAAATGTTCGGCCTATCGAAATTTATAGGCAACTTTAAGCACAATACATGAATCTTTCCCACAAATTTCACGATCACCACAGAGCACCATGGCTACAAAAAAATGTGTGCTCGGAAAAGAAAAACCGAATCTCAACACCAGAAAAGTGATTGCAACATTTTTTTGGAACCGAAAGGGTTTGTTCCACGTGGAATTTATGCCAAGAGGACACATAATAAACTCAGAGGCATATTGTGAAATTCTTCAACGACTTAAACGCGCCATCCAAAACAAGAGACGTGGAATGTTATCGGGAAAGGTGGTTTTTATTCATGACAATGCGCGGCCTCATGCATCAGCACGAACACAGCGAAAACTTCAACGTCTTAAGTGGGAAAATTTTGGACATCCTCCTTACAGCCCTGACTTAGGACCAAGTGATTTTCACTTATTCCCGAAACTAAAGGAATTTTTAGGTGGAAAACAGTTCGCAAACGATGAAGACTTCAAACAAGAAATGACATCCTGGTTCAAATCTTTGGCGGTAGAAGAGTATGTCATCGGAATTGAAAAATTGGTTCCACGTTACAATAAGTGCCTTGACAGCTATGGCGACTACATTGAAAAATAGAGTAAGGTACTGTGACTTTGTAAATAAAGTTTTGTGTTGATATCTTTCGTTTTTATTTAGCTATGCCAAAACGTTATTTACTTTCTGGACGACCCACGTATAAGAAGTATAGGCATATCTGCCAACTCTAACAGGTGACATATGATATGACAAAAGCTTTGTTTTTATACATAACTTAATCTAAAATAAATATTACCTTAACATATGCCACTGGTGGTATATCTGCTCTTAGTCCCGTGAACATGGTGACCAAAGTCAACATGCAGGTGACCAGGAGTGTGACTCTTCCAGGAACGGCATCCAGATCCAGCCAGAAGCTGAACCACGACAACATCACCACCAGAGATGACGGAGCAAATGTCTGGATCAGGTGGTGGCCGATTTGTCTTTCGAATCTGAAGTACAGTACCAAGCGGGAAAAGTTGCCTAAAATTAAATGACCGCCATCAGTGACACTTCTATGGATTAGTAACAAAAACTGTTTCATATTACACGTGACTATGAGCCCTCATTTCCATTTTTTCATACTTTCCTAGTGTCCACCATAGACGAGACAAGTGTGGGGCTACTAGATCATTGGCCACTAACGCGATATCTGAAGGGTGCTACAATCGGTCCAATATTGATATTGCACTCTGTATATTTTTGTTAACGCGCTTGGTGATAACACCATGTGAATGAAGTTTTAGTTGATTAAAAATAATCTAAACTTATTTGAGATCTAATCTTAGACAAGAGAAATAATCAGATATGACTATTCTCTATGTTAAAGATTTGATTATGAATAAAATGAATTTCGATAAAGTTATTTATGATATGATTTGGACATCCTGAAAGTTTGAAAAATAAAGATGCACGTGTTTGATATTTTAATTTTCATTCTGTGATTTTTATTGTGGAGTCAAGTGAACATGCGTCATCAATTTTCACATTTTTAAGACTGATGTGGCATATTTTTAGAAAGCAAAAAAAAAGCATTTTAAAATAACTTGACCAATTAAACCCGTTTCCGAAAATCTTAAGAAAAAAAATGTTTTCTTATTGTGGGAGAGCATTTCTGAATGGATGCCCCAAGTACCAAATCCCCTTGTTTCGACTCTGGTGTCCACCAGTATTGATAAAAAGAGGTTAAATAACGTATTTTATCGAATAAAGGAAGGGTTAAAAAAGATATCGAACAGCTTGTAGCGATAGGGAACAAAGTAAATAAAGCACTAAAACATATATAAACTCGAACCGGACAGTATTAAAATGGCGGTCCAAGGCACTATTTTAGCGTCAAATTGTATGTATAGGAGTGAAATGTGGAGGGGAAAAAGTCTGCAATGAGCTGAATAAATGCTCTGGAAATTCGTGTACCGAGAAAAATATACAGGGGTACAATGTATACGGAATGAAGTGATTAGGGATGAGTGTGAACTTATGACTAATGTGTTGAGAAAGACCATTTAGAAATGGTTTGGGTATGTAGAAGGAATGAATGAAGAAAGACTAACAAAACAGATATATAGTGCAAATTTAAGAGGAAGAACAAAGAAAGTTCGCTTGGATCAAGTGAATGATATTTTGAAAGAAAGAAATGTAAAAAGTCAAAGATATTGTATGAGTTGTATGATGAGGTGTATAGATGTAGAAGAGGCGAAGCATATGTGTCAAGATAGGAAAGTCTGACGCTCTCTCCTATCTGCCTACTCTTATTTTAAAATGGACGAGTTTTCATTTTAAAAAAAAATCGGTCTCCCCAGTTTTCAAAAATGTGAAAATTGATAACTTATGATTACTCAACCTCACAAGATGATGATTGATCACAACGAATGAAAATTAAAATGTCCAACTTTTGTTACTTTATTTTTCGAGCTATTAAGACGACAAAATCATCCATAACTTTATTGAAATTGAGTTTATTCGAAATACTTTCGAAACTAAAGAGAAGAACTGTTGTGACTATTTATAATTTACTAAAACTTCTGTCAAAAGATACTACAATCACGGGCATTTATTGAAAATACATGTTGTGCAATATCATATTGAGATCTGATTTTTAATTATTTTATACTATTTTAGCCCGCCATTTTTGATGCCTTTCAGATATCGTGTCTGGTTGTCTTACCATTGTCCCGACTCTGAACATTAGACGAGTCGAATATCGGCATATTGAAGAGAGTGAACGTGGAAGTTTAGGAACAGACGCATTGAAAATATTAATCTCTTTTGCCACGTCTTACCTTAGTAAAAAGAGTTTTGCCTTTATGGTAGGATAGCATTGAAAACTAAATACAAGAATTGTCTGTTAAAGCTTGAAAATAATTTGGTTTTGTATTTTGTAATGTCGATTCACGTATAGACAACATTTTAATGGAAAACAAATACAGCCATTATGTTGATTTTATTTATTGGTAAATAGAATAGTCGATCCGTTGAACCAGCTTGGTTACCTTTTATTCCTAAATTTGATTATAATTATATTACTAACTTTACCTAGTACACATTATTACTAACTACATAATAAAATAAATATACTGAGGTAACCATTAGAGTAAATATAGTATAACAACGACAAGAACTTTGGACTATATATTTGTTAATAAATGTCTTCATTTTTCGCAGAAAATGTATTATTTTCCATTTTGTATATATAAATTATTATTATTTTTAATTAACTTACGATTTTGCCATCAACAGGTTGAGAAACGATATTTAAAATATTATGATAACATGACGAGACGTCATTTTTCTTTTTGTTTTCCAAAATATAAAAAAGCGCTTTTTGATTGGTAAATAGTTGAAAATAATATTTGATTGAATAAATAGTTTTAGGTTAGAATCAATCAAGTACCAGTATATTTAATAATCTCAATTTCACCCAGATCAATCCGCAGACCATATTTTGTGGGAATGTGAGGAAAGTAAAAAAATCAAATAGGGAGGAACTTCATACAGCTATACGTCAGACAACCTTCGGTCCGATTGGATACTGAGACCTTGTGGCGACCAAGGATAGTTTTACAACTTTCTACATTTTTTGTGAAAAATTTGGTTACTGCTTAAATCATTATAGGTCTTCTGAAGTACATTTTTTTCAATTTATGGTCTCTATCCATGATATCTGGAGCCTTCAGTATGTATCACCGCTCATTTTTCATACTCTGGTTCGTTCATTCGTTGCTGGGATTCGTAGTCGAGGATCTCCTCGCCATTCCAGCATCAATTCAATTGGAAAGTGAAACTGTGCCGTGGAGTTTGATTTTTGCACACCAACAAACTCACCGTACGGAAATCCAGTACTTTACCGCACGGCCATGCACCTTTAACCGCGCGGCTATACTCTGGTATGGCACCAACACCCAGAGACAGTTTGTTCATCAAAGTATGACTATATACAATGTTCCTACAAGTATACGAACGCACTGCACTGCGAAGGAACCTAATTCGTTCAAGTGACAAAATGGGTGGAGGAGGAAAAAAATGCAATCTCAATTTCTTTGGTTACTTTGGTTACAAATAAAATTAAAGTGTTCTTTAAAAAATATTCAATATACAAGTAGAAGTTATTCTAATTTGGCATGCATTGTATTTCTGTCTATAACTAACGTAACTTCAAAATTCCAGTCACATTGAGTGATAATACACTGTGGTCCAATAAACGATGGGATTAATTGAGGACTGTGCAAAACTTTATTAATTGAATGAGTACATCAACGTTGTTTATCAATCAAAATAGGTAGAGTACGCTAACTATTATTTAATAGTTGGTCATCTGTCTCACATAATTAAAATCAATTAGTATTTTCAAGTTTCAAACGATTGAAAGACGTTTTGAAAGGAGTCAATAGTTAGACATGAATTCGTCTGAACTGAACTTATGTATGTAATACTACATAACCCTGCTCTCCTGGATTCTGAACCAATCAAAAACTTTAAACAATTATTATACAATTTCAATGTTATTTCAGGAAAAATAAAAATGAAATAAAGATTTATTATCAGTTGTACAATGAATAAATTGATTAATGATGTACTCGTATGTAGGAGTATTTAGTTGTAAAGCTTAGTATAGAAGTTCATAGTGTTTGAACATATAACATAATATATGATATTCAAATAGTTTTTTTGCTTGTATATACGAGTATCTATATCCTTTTTATTACCTCCCTGAAATGTCACATTTAGTACAAATAGCAATATCAAGTTATGTTGATTCTTAAAAAAAATGTGTTTGATTCAGCAACTTGCTATAAAAGAAACAAGAATGTTAAAAGCGTGACTTCACGCCGAATAGCGTGAAGAAACCCTCCAACACCACATCCTCGCTTGGATCATGAAGTTCTATAAAAGCCAACTAGACCACGGCAATGCTTATTTGGCTACCCTGGGAGCTTACGAAAGTAAGTCCGGCCTACCTTTGTAAGCACAGGCTTCCAAAGGATCATCTGTCGCCTGACTATTCCACCTAATGTATTATGTATGGAGGACCAAGGTCTGAGTGAATATGATGAAGTGCAAATAGCCTGAACGAGTTGACATGTAAGTGTGTATAAAAAGAAATAAACAATATAATTTGTTGTAAGAATTGTTATCTAGTTATAAGTTAGTATGTAGGTGTTAACTATTTCTGACAAATTAAATATGTAGTAATATTTTTTTTAATTAATATCGTCATTTGTATTTCATTACACTTTCGTTGTATACAATACAACCTAGCGGGTTTATTGCCATGTGGTAATCTCTTCCAGCCAACCAGATAGATGTTAAAGAGACCTTAAGTGAAAACCAGACTATAATTTTTTTAATCTGGGTTCCAGTGGGATTTGAAGACAGGCGTAAAACTACATCAAATACAAGACTCCAAATTGTAACAAGATGATAAATTGTTTACTACGCTTTTTTTAATATTTATCAACGATATTGATTCAGTAATAAGGAACTCTCGGTTTTTATTATTTGCTGACGATTTAAAGATCTTCTCTTATGAAGACTGTTTACTCCATCAGTCGGACTTGAATGCTACGAGTATTTGGGAGCGGAATCAAATCAATGGACTTAATCTAAATATTTCGAAATGTAAACTCTTGACTTTTCTCATAACACTATAAATACACTCTGAATAGTATTATACTTAGAATGTAATTACGGTCTTATAATCAAAGAGTAGAATGTATTCAAGACTTTGGCATTCATTTTAATAGTATACTCTCATTTGATCTTCAGGTGCAGAAACTATGCGAGTCTAATTTTATTGTATTGGTGATACGAGTCTCTAAAGTGAGAGTGAGAGGTTCTCACATCCATCTCCAGTTCACTGGTACGTTACAAGTTAGAACGTGGAACATTGGTGTGGAGCCCACGGGGGATTCGTTACTCTCATATACTGGATAAAGTCCATAAGAATGTTTTGAGGCATCTCTAATGCATGGAGTGAGAGGTTCTCACATCCATCTCCAATTCAGTGGTACGTTGCAAGTTAGAACGTGGAACATTGGTGTGGAGCCCACGGGGGATTCGTTACTCTCATATACTGGATAAAGTCCATAAGAATGTTTTGAGGCATCTCTAATGCATGGAGTGAGAGGTTCTCACATCCATCTCCAATTCAGTGGTACGTTGCAAGTTAGAACGTGGAACATTGGTGTGGAGCCCACGGGGGATTCGTTACTCTCATATACTGGAGAAAGTCCATAAGAATGTTTTGAGGCATCTCTAATGCATGGTGTGAGAGGTTCTCACATCCATCTCCAATTCAGTGGTACGTTGCAAGTTAGAACGTGGAACATTGGTGTGGAGCCCACGGGGGACTCGTTACTTTCAAATACTGGAGAAAGTCCATAAAAATGTTTTGAGGCATCTCTAATTACGTGAGTGCGATTTTTACCCGTGAGTCTATTCTGCAAGGTTTCTTCTAGGTGTGTTGAATACTACCTTCTAAGCGTGAGGAAGGGTGTAAGGATCTTTTATATATTTAAGTTGCTGACGGAAGCAACATCTAATCCAACTATGTTGAAAAATAAATTGTTTTTTGTTCCTGACAACTATTCGAGGTACAAAAATATTGATAACTTTAGTCAGGTTGTAAGTAGAACTAACATGCCAAGTGCTCTTCCTTTGCTACACGAGTTGTCTCTTTTGAAAAAAGCCTTGGATATTGACATCTTCAACATTTCAGAAAATGTTTTTAAAGAAAGTGTTTAGATCTTTCTTAGTAATGGAAGTTAATTGTTTTGGCATGCCGATTATTTCTTATTTATTAATATTTATTTCTTGGTACTATTTATAAGTATCTTTAAGCTTTATTTGTTATTGGGTTTAACCTGTGTGTATTTATAAAACCTGTATGTATCAATATACCGGATTCATATATTCAATAAACTTCAGCGCGACCACTCTGCAGAATTATTTACGAAAAATACACAACGATTCACCGATGGTCAAACATATTTCAAGTAGGCAAACAAAAAGCGTAGTAAAAAATCGTATGCAAGCCTTATCGTACAGCCACGCTAAAGTTAGCTCACAATCAGCCAAAAGGCGTAAACGACCATTACATAGAAAATATGGAAATACTGAAATTAAAATTCGTGCTTGACTACATTTTAAATTTCATTGATTCAAAGAAACAGTAAATATTAAATTAAAATATGACTTTATTTTTACTTTTGTCAACATCAAAATAATTACTAATTAATTTAATACTCTAATTGTCGGAACTAAAAGCGCAATATTCAATGTTCGCACAATAATAAATTCGCGATCGTGCCCCCTCGGCGAAAGAAAGAATATCCGTTCCCATAAATCGTGCCAAAATGCAAATAATATGAAATTATGTAATGTTATTTCAGGCTTTTACAGTTTGCTAAAACTTTTATCATCGTGTATATCACGCGATGAAATCTCTCCTTGTCACGCGAATATTCTACCAACATTGATATATTATTACTTAGATAGGAACAAGAGTTTCTAAACCTTAGACACGATAAAAAGAATCGAGTTGTCTTCAGCTTCTAGTCAAAATCCTTACATAATATTTAACATCACAAAACACTGTTGAATATTGAATTCAAATCACTTCAGGAATAATTTATGTAAATAAAATACTAAAAGCCAATTAATTTGATCGCATGTAAGCTTAGGTAAGAAAAAAATACACCTCTCATATTGCATACATATTCTATGATGCATGTACCTCAGTTAAGCTGAGGTCCATGCATGCCTCATGATACATGCAATGGCGGTGTCTGAACTGTAAGACGATGACCCAATGTACAGAAGGTCGGCGATTATGTTACGCGCTCTTTTACTCCCCTCAAAAACTATCCATATGAGAAAAATGTCTTTCAAAATATAATTAATAACTGAAAAAAATACCAGTTATATAAGGTCTTTCGGGGTGTTATACCGCGTGGTTTGTTTTATGATGCTAACGTTTCGAAAACGTTACAATTTTCAACTTCAGATTTTGAATGTAGTCAACTTTGCTATACTTCGATTACAAACTATTACTGAAAATAAAAACTGCAACTTTTCGAAACGTCGGAATCATAAGTCAAACCACGGTGTTGAACACACTGAAAGACTTTTTAGAACTGATATAAAGAACCACGAAAGTCTCAAAACATATTTGAAAAAGTTACCAAAAACTTTAAATCGTTTTGGTAATGTTTATTTTATTAGTTTTAATACTGTAGAATTCAATATCCGTAGAATTCAAATTATGGCAAAAATCTACACAATAAATTGAAAATTAGTAACAGACTTGTTTCTCTCTAACGAAATATCTAAAATGCTTTTATAAAACAAAACAGGCATGTCATTTATTCATTTTTGTATTCAGTAACTTAACAATACAAAACAGTTCATAAGTAAAGTATAAATATTTAAAAGCAAACCAATAATAAAATTAAACATGATATTTAAAAACATTAGCAATCGGCGAAACGAAAAAAAAACACAAACAGTACATTAAAAACAACTTATAGTTATATTGGACAACATGTGACATATTGTGTGAGAAGTTGGGGAGGAGTGTGAGGAAAAAGATAGATAAAAGATAGATACTTTTCCTTATTTATTTAAAGTCAGCCAAAGGATCGCACTTCGGAGCTGAAGGCTGAGAGACAATACCATCTCGCCATTTCCCTGTTGAGGTAAACATACAGGACAGAACGCCAAATTTTCCTATATTGATATACTTTCCCGACCCCTACAAATCCATACATCTTATCGTTCCTTCTTTTTACATTTCCTTCTGTTACTCTTATTAAAGTCCCTTCTGTTTGTCTTACTATTAACTTTTCTTTTTTTTTTTCAAAATTTCATTCACTTTGTCCACCCATACGTTTCTTGGTCGTCATCTTCCACGACTCCCACTGATGCTTCCATTGTATATATATTTAGTCAGTCTTTAGTCAACATCCCTAAACAAAATCAACGTGCCCTTTTGCACCCTATTTAACATATCAGTTTTTAACTCACTCACATCCTAATTATCTACATTTCTTATTCTGTCATACATTGGCACACCACATATTCTCTTCGGTGAACGCATTTCTACCGAATTCACTTAGTTCATTTCATTATATTTAAGGTCCACGTTTCAGTCCCATACATCAATATTAATTCTTATAACATATGTTACGCTGTTGTGAACCATCATTATGACAGATCTGTATGTCCCTTGTTTTGAGTGTAAGTTTTTTAGTGCCCCATTGACGTTGTTTCCAATTGCTACTCGCTGTTCAAGATAAAACGAAAACAAAAAATAAATTCAAGAACAAATAATAAACTAAAGAAAAAAATAACTTGTGTAAACTTTTTTTAACATAATGTCAAAAACTCGAACATTTCATTGAAACTACGCAATATCAAGAACAGACTACGTAGGTTGAAGTTGTTTGCATGAATTCATATATCACCTAGTGTTAAATAAAAATCTACACAAGTTTAGAAACACTGATATAAAGACTAAAACTCGTCCCAACACTTACCATCTTTCTCCAAAATGTACCCATCGGTCTCTTCCAGTCGCAACGGTTCTCCCATGTGGTATTGGAGTAGTTTCAATTCTGGGTTAATTGTCACTCCCGCTTCATTCCACCTCAGCCGAACTTTCTGGTTGTTGTACGAAACTGGAAAATGTAATTCTTTCTTAAATCGAGATGTTTTAGTGAGAAAACAACACGATTTATTTTGATTTGAATTTTATACGAACATTTTGAATACACATTTAGAATATTGAACTGTTTTGTAACAGTAGTGAAATAATTAAGTATAAGATAATTACTTGAACAAATATTTTAATTTATTTCTGAACTGGTTGGGTATGTCGACATATTGAAAATCGCAGACGGGAGACAACATTGTCTTCGACTTCATAAAGCGAGCACTTGGGTTTGGAGACCCTGGAGTTGGCATGAAATTCGCAGTCGGTCCTCGAACGTTTTGGCAATACTAACGCGCGTGAAGAGGCAACGACACTAGCGCGTTCAAGTATTGTTACCAGATGAACTATTTTACTAGACTGGGAACCTTTTTTATTTTATTGAAAACGATCGGGAATCGAACACGAAACCTTCGGCTGAAAGTCAAGCGTCTTACCAACTAAACCACGAAAGTAATATACCACGTTCATAAGCCCTAAGATCTTTATTATGTGCATATATTTAAAAAAAACTTATATCGCTTATTTTAGCTACTAATATATCTCTAATAACACTCTTAGAGGTTATGTTAAGTATTGTAATTACTTAACACTAGCATAATAATATATTTTGAAGCAAAAGTTCTGAAAAAGAAACCAGTCTGGAAAGTACTGGAATTCGAATCTGGCCGAATTTATTAGCAAGTTGGGGAACCATTAGACAACTCAGCTGACAACGAATCAAGTATGTATAACATATATTAGCAAGTTGGTTAACCATTAGACAACTCAGCTGACAACGAATCAAGTATGTATAACATATATTAGCAAGTTGGTTAACCATTAGACAACTCAGCTGACAACGAATCAAGTATGTATAACATATATTAGCAAGTTGGTTAACCATTAGACAACTCAGCTGACAACGAATCAAGTATGTATAACATATATTAGCAAGTTGGTTAACCATTAGACAACTCAGCTGACAACGAATCAAGTATGTATAACATATATTAGCAAGTTGGTTAACCATTAGACAACTCAGCTGACAACGAATCAAGTATGTATAACATATATTAGCAAGTTGGTTAACCATTAGACAACTCAGCTGACAACGAATCAAGTATGTATAACATATATTTGATATTTACATTTCATTCTAAGATAAAAAAAATCGACTTTTTCGATCAAGGGTATCAAAAATAACATATGTTATTTTGTATTTTTTTAAACTTTTTATCGATTTGAAAACTTCTTCTTTCAAGTTACGAGTATAATAACTCTCTTGAAATTTGATGCAACAGCACTCAACAAACATGTGGCACCACAACATGTTTGTTCAGAGCCGTTGCACAAGCAAACCTATAATAGTACCTACGAGTACATACGAGTACTATTAACATAAATCACGCCACACGAGTTGCATCAATATGTTAATATACTTACAGCTTTCGATATAAATGGGACAGGATTGGATGTCCATCGGATATAGTTGGAACTCCATCTGACAGGCGATGATGGCGTGCATCCTGGCTGAATATTTGACGGTTTTGTTTCGATATAGGGTCACTGAAGAAAACTTATGTGTCAGCGTTGCAATTTCTGAAACGTAATAAATGAATAAAATCAAACACTGATCTTTGGTAATTCTGGTCTAGACAGAGTTGAGTCGAATGACTCATACATCTGGCTGTTTTGAAAATGTATTATCTTAAAATTTTGTGAGAGATTTTTTTTAATCAATCTGATGGCCGGGGGACGGATCCTTGAGGATTTGTGGGTCATTTTGGGTCGTTTGTGAGTGTTCTGGGTTGTTATATCATAATTTATTACTGGGTTAATAGATGGTAAAATTAAACAGTTATCAGACTAGTAACTACACACGGCTGGGAAATAAAACGATTAGCTCAAAGAGAAGAAAAATAGTTAGTAGTGTTTGAACAAGGGGTAATTTAAAAAATATTAAACGACCTTGAAACAAAGCGGTTCCTATAGAATTAGAACTAACATTTAATTTCACTATAGGTCCTCGTTATCATGAAACCAACATCCACAACTATCAGTTATCCAAAAACGAAATGAATAATCTGCAAATATTCTTCAACGCTGCTATCTCCAGTTGCTATTTGATTCTAAAAGATACTGCTACTTACTCTTCGCCGAAATAAACAAAACTGTTAAAATATACAAATAATATTGAGGGCAAGATGTGCCGGTTAGTGTACAACGTGCCAGAATAAATCGAAAAACTTTCTCATGCATCTCAAACAATCATTGCAGTAGATATGATTATTTAGCCATCTTGAGCAGAACAGCTCAAGTTTTAACAAACCAGTTTCCTCTATGATGGGTTTAGCGTATGTTTCTACTCCCCTCGACATTTCTTATAATGATCGATTATATCGATATCTCCAAGTTATCCCGGTCTCACCTTACAATGTGCCCGAAGACCTGGGGAATACATTTCAGGGAAATGAACGAGACTCTTGTCATTCTTTATAATCTTGTAGGATTGAAACGTTAGTTCTCCTCGCTGAACAGGGTATCCGAAACATTCGTCTCAAACAACACATCACAAAAGCGTTTATTCTTCGTATCTCTATGGCTCTTATCGTCCACAACTCCACTCCATAGATAAAGATCGAGAAGACCAACACATGTTCTAGGCGAACTTTCGGAGATGTTGTGATACCTCAATGGTAGCATATCTTTGTTAATTTTGTCATAGCCTCTTAATTTCAAACATCACATCCCCGACAAAGTCGATCCAACATAATCAAAACCATATACAACACTTGATAATATAAATTAGTTTAAACTACAAGTATACAAAACCTTTTCATTAGTCGATTGGTCACTGACCCTTGAAGAAAAAGTTAAAGTTTATCTGAAAGGTTTTCTAATATCGTTAGAAAAACTTAACGATAGATTAATCACTTTGGATATACACGTATGTACTCGTAAGTTCATGACGGAGCAATTTGTTACTGGACGGTGAGGTGTCCGCCCCTTAATTTTCAAATGATAACTGTTCAATCTAACGTTTCAATCAATGAAAATTGAATCGAATTTAATTGACACGAAAAAAGTTTTTCTTCGACATGCATTTTGTAATTTGTGTAAATTATACGTTGACATAGTCGTATATATTCTACCTAATGCTTTTATATATCATATGATATTTATACTCTCGGTATTGAGTGTTGCTGAACAACTAGTGTGTAATAAACTTCCTTTCAGGGTTCGAGCAATTGCGCAGTATTTTCTTTTAAGACTGCGGTGAAAAAGATTACATTTGATAAACGTTTTTATCTTATAGAGGGAATGCAATTAGCTTGACACAAAGCAGCTCAGATTAAAAAAATCTTCCCACTTTTCATCATTATCTTGAAACACAATCAAAGTTACTTGTCAGCTGCACGTGGCACCTGACAATAATCAAATTCTCAGTTGAACGTAACGTAGAAATTTCATTCCTCTGTTTTGCACCTACGGAGGGCTTAATGTAACAAACGCCATCCATATTTTCTTCTTTTTTTTTTTTTTACCTGGCGAGTTTATTGCCATGTGGCAATCTCTTCCAACCAAACAGAAATATGTTTAAATGGACCCTAAGTGAAAAACCAACTGGAATTCCATTTAAAAAAAATCCGGATTCCAGCGGGGATCGAACCCGCAACCTCCGGATCGGCAGACAAGCGTCTTACCACCAGGCCACGTCTTACCACTTATCTTAATCACATCCAATAAATGTTGCGTTTCTTCTGTCCTCGTGGAACTTTTCCACTTATTGATCGATTGTTAAATTTTTGAAGCTTCATCAGTTGAATCTTTAAATTGTCCAGAACCGACAATTTTTTTAAATTAGTTATATTATATTGGCTCATATATTTCCATATTGACTTTAATTTGGTGGCATAAATCGTCCTAGTTTAGGTGGTGGCCTATTAAAAAAAATCTATTTATCCTCAGATAATTTCAAAACTGTTCTCTCAAAATTCGAAAGAATGTAGTCATCCTGGATTTATTTTTGTATTTAACGTCCCCTGGTGATTCAACTACTTGTGTATCATATTTGTTTCGCATTATATTCTTGAAGCAAATCCAGCATTCTTTCCATAAAATATTATTTTTTCTTAAAGCATTCATTAAAAAAAATTCTCATTTTGTCAAATATATAAACACGAAGTTATTTGATACCCGTTTCAAATATGTACATCAATTTTGTCATTCGCGTCAAGCTTGCAAACGGCGCGCGGCGTAACGTACTTAAGGATATGTATTATATTAGGTATATTGTCATTCGCGTCAAGTTTGCAAACGGCGCGCGGCGTAACGTACTTAAGGATATGTATTATATTAGGTATCTTGTCATTCGCGTCAAGTTTGCAAACGGCGCGCGGCGTAACGTACTTAAGGATATGTATTATATTAGATATCTTGTTGTGGATATATTTCTTTTAGATATTTCACGATACTCGCTTGCGGGTATAGAGATCGGGGATAACCCATTCAGTGCTTTACGTGTGCGGTGTGCCGCTGGGCATACTGTGCTACCGTGTGC
This sequence comes from Odontocerum albicorne, assembly GCA_949825065.1. Lineage (NCBI taxonomy): Eukaryota > Metazoa > Arthropoda > Insecta > Trichoptera > Odontoceridae > Odontocerum > Odontocerum albicorne. The sequence continues at coordinate 16,968,311 of OX463842.1, read as the reverse complement.
GCCGAGAGGCGGGCTCATAGGGCCGATATTTGTAATCATTCAGTGATTATAAACAATTTTAACAGTGAGAGCGAATCGAACGCTAATTGTGATCAGTGCTAGTGCCGTGAGTGCGGGTGTTTCGACTGCGGACGGCGCGAAAAGACGCTAATGATGCAAGACGGGATCGTTTGCGATTTGGTAAACGGTGTTCTTGTGCCACGGACTCCCGCGGGGCCCGTGGCGCAAAAATGGGAGACTCCGCGGGCACCTGCCAAAAGACGGCAGGATGCCGGACCCGACGACGTGGTCCAGTCAAACAAGTACGCGTGCCTCCGGGAGGTAACGGAAGAGGCACCCTGCGTAGCGCGCAGGGTATACTCTAAATCGAAAATACCGCCGGTGGTTATCACTCTCGGCGAGTTAACCCACGGAAATCTAATTGGCCTGATCCGTGAGAACGCGAAAGGCCAATTTGAGGTGAAATACACCGGAAAGGGGACCGCGAAAATCACGGTCCACTCCGTCGAGGATCACGACGCCCTCGTAAAGGGACTCGATACCAAGGAAAAAGAGTTCCACACGTTCACCAAGGTGGACGAGAAGACCAAAAGGTCAGTAATCCGGGGACTACCAGATATTCCCACGGAAGAGATCGCCGCCGATCTCGCCGCGCAGGGATTCCCTGCGCAAAAAGTCGTCAAAATGACGACCAAGACAGGCGCGCCCATGTACCTTGCCCATTTTGGGAAGGTTACCGATATGGGTAAGCTCAAGGTGACTCTGAGGTTCCTCTGCTACTGCAGAGTGACCCTCGTTAAATACCGACCCAAGAAAGGTCTCGGTACGCAGTGCTTCCGGTGCCAGTCACTGAGGCACGCTTCATCGAACTGTCACCATCGAGCCCGATGCGTCAAGTGCACCGAGTTCCACCTGACAGCCGAGTGTCCCAAGACAAAGGAGACACCGGCCACGTGCGCAAATTGCGGTGGAAACCATCCCGCAAATTATTCGAAATGCCCGACAAGGCAAGCGTACGCGGAATCAATCGCCCGCCGGATGGCACCGCGTGTGACACCGGGTCGCTCATGGAGCGGCGTCGTGACGGGCGCGGGGAAGACGCTCCCCACCCAAATTAACCAGGCCGCCGCGCGGAACGCCCGCGCTTCGCAGCCTATCGCTGGCGCAAACGCTCACGAAGCCGCGCAACACGCGAATATCCAACTTCAGAACGAGCAGCGTGAAAACTACGCCCACCCGAGAGATCCAAGGAACGGTCGCCGACCACCGCTGCTGCCGACTCCTGAACCCGTTGGACCGCACCGCATGGGCGGCGAGATGGCTGAGCTGGCCCAGATCGTTCGTCTGCTCATGCAGATGGGGCCGAGGCTGGCACAATGCAGGGACAAAATTGAGAAGGCGTTTCTCATCGTCGAACTGATGGAACAGCTCAATGGCTAGGATGGGGGCCCCGACCAGCGCGTCATCCTCCCGCGGGGAAATCAGAGCCCTCACCTGGAACGCCAGAGGACTCTATAACAAGGCAGACGAACTCACGCTTCTGATCGGTGAGAAAAACATTGACATATTATTCATTACAGAAACTTTGCTTAATCAAAACAGACACCTGAGAATACCCGGGTACTCCCTGTACCGAAATGATCGCGTTACCAGGGGAGGAGGCACGGCGATTCTCATTAGAGACACTATACCACATACACTCTTATCGGATCCCATCTGGATCGCTCTGGAAGCGACTGCGATCAGACTAGAAACTGACAGCAATCCGATAACACTCATAGCAGCATATTGCAGGCCGAATGCTAAGCTCGAAAATCGGGATCTGAGGAAGGCATTCGCGATGGGGCCGCGGGTCATACTGGCTGGCGACCTCAACGCGAGGCACTCCTCGTGGAGCCAGGGAAATGTGAATGGCAACGGAAAAACACTCTTCAATCACATAGAATCGACTCACAACACACTACACCACCCCGACAAGCCTACTCGATACGGAGCGAGGGGGCAAAGGCCGTCCACCCTCGACCTGGTGATCGAAAAGGGTCACGCGGGGGTCGCCGGAATGGAAGTGATAAATGCACTTTCATCGGACCACCTCCCGGTGTACTTCACCATAGGGGAGCGCATCACCTGCCCCCCGAGGACGGTGTACGACTACCAGGGTGCGGACTGGGCGGGCTACAAGACGCACATAAACACACAGCTATACTTAACATCATCCACTTTTAAGTCACCAGAGGAAATATATGATGCGGTAAACACCTTAACGCACATCATCGAAGAAGCTCGTGATACCTACATACCACTTAAAAATGTCACTCCACACCGTGCCAAACTTCCGCCGGAAATCATCACACTCATCCAAATAAAGAACAGGCTTCAGAAACACTACAGAGGTACACACCACCCCGTAGATAAAGTAGCGTTAAACTCACTGCGGAACGAAATCAAAAAACACATTAGGGAACACAAAAATACCACTTGGGACACAAAATTAAAGGACATCAAACCAGGGGCAGACACTCTTTGGAAGATCGCAAAGGGAATAAGGAAGCGACACGAAGACATACCACCACTTATCACCTCCACACATACTGCCACATCACACGAAGAAAAGGCAAACGCACTAGCAGACGCATACGAACACACTTACACGTTAACATCGCACTATCGTGACTCAGACGCAGACCGCACAGTACAAGAATCACTCGACGAATTCAACACTCGTTCCGCAGACATCGCACGGCAAGAATACACGCTCGCTACACCGGCGGAAGTACAAAAAATCATTAAAGCCCTCAAAAATAATAAAGCACCAGGTTTAGACCATTTACACAATACACTGATTAAGCACATTCCGACACGCGCAATCATACAATTAGTTAAAATATTTAACGCGTGCCTACACACCGGGCATTTCCCATCCAGGTGGAAAATGGCCGTAATAATACCAATACACAAGCCGAACAAGGACAAAAATAACCCATCCAGCTACAGACCCATAAGCCTCCTCCCGGTACTTGGAAAAGTCCTGGAGAAGGTGATACTGAACAGGTACACTCCATATCATACCCAGCACAACACTCTACAACACGAGCAATTCGGATTTAGAACACAGCACTCCACCGTTCACCAACTCACCCGCGTGGCCGAGGACGTGTCGATGGGATTTAATATGAATTATTACACAGGCATGGTCCTGTTGGACCTGGAAAAGGCCTTCGACACGGTCTGGCACGACGGGCTAATACACAAGCTGATTAAGACGGGCACGCCGTCTTACATCATAGGGATTCTCCGCTCCTACCTATCCGAACGACAATTCGTCGTTCGGGTGAGCGGGAGGCTCTCCACCCCCAGAAACATCCCAATGGGAGTGCCCCAGGGCAGCCTGATCGGACCGCACCTGTTTACTCTGTTCACACACGATATTCCGGTACCGGAAAATTGCTCCGTCGCCCTTTTCGCGGATGACGCAGCTTGTTACGCGCGATCCGCATGCCCCGTCAGGGCAAGTAATTACCTCCAGAAGGCCTTGGATACCTTGGCAAAATACTATCGTAAGTGGCGCCTAAAGATTAACGACGGCAAGACAGAGGCGGTCATGTTCACAAAACGGAGGGTGGGCAGCCTCCCCCTCCTGAGGATGGGAAACAGCGCTGTGGAATGGCGTAAATCGGTTAAATATCTCGGGGTCCATATGGACTCCAAACTATCGTGGCGGCTCCACGCTGAACAAGCCAGAAAGAAAGCATTCGTAGCTTTCGCAGCGCTGAGACCCATCTTCAGCCGAAATTCCTTCTTATCCCGAAAAAACAAACTCCTGGTGTACAAACTCATAGTGCGTCCGGTAATTACGTACGCGGCACCAGTCTGGGGCAGCGCTCCAGATTGCATTTACAATAAACTCCAGCCGGCACAAAACAAAGCACTTAAAATTATCTATAAGACAATGCCGGGCGCAAATCTTAAAAAGCTACACCAGAGAACAAAAGAATACTCCATTAAGGAGTACTGCCACAAAATGACACTAGACTTTTACAGTAAAATACATTTAAACTCGAACTCAAACCCGCTCATCGCAAAACTCGGGTGTCACAAGAGACTGGATGAACTGCCTTTCAGATACAAACACAGACTCCCAAATCACATCATCCTCAGCCGATCGGAACCGGAGAGAGATCTCGACCAAGTTGCAAGGAGAGGGCCAGGGAGGACAAGCGTAACGGGGCCTTCATAACTAGCACGCTACATACTCAAATTCGCTAAATTATAAAGTCACAGACAACCCGATACTGCCCAGCGTTTAACTTTTCAGATCCAGAGGAGCGGCCGGGGCGCGACACGACACGCCACCGGGACCGTGGGGCGGTACGCGGCTGAAGGCGAAAATCAAGAGGGGCGAGCCAACGCCTCGGACTTCAAATTACACTATACGCACTACAACACTCACACTCCACAAACAAGCCGAATGTGTTAATATCGCATAACGGAAGAGCCCAGAGGTCCTCTGTAGCTCGACTTCCCTCGGTGAGTTTTCTGTGGTTTTCTCACCGAATATGTCTTCAATACATATGCGAATGCGGGGAAGCTCCAATCAAACAGGCCGCAGCCGACACCTTCCCATCCCCACACTATACACCTACACCTGATATTATAAAAATATATGTATTTATTGTCCATAAAGGTCTAGCAGAGTTCTTCTTAAATTTTGATCTTATAGCCTACAGTCCCTCAGACGGTAGAGCATGTAGCGAAGTAATTGATAAAGAGCAAAGAAAGCTCATTTAGCCATGCCACAGCTTTGCGCCTTCTTCACCGTCTTCTCCAGCATCGTCACCTCATCTCCACCGTCTTCACCATCGTCGCTTCACTGAGACCCCCGGGAGGGGCGGGAGGACGCCTGACCTGAACTGCGCCGCCAGGGCCGCTGACATGAGCTGCCGTATCCCTTTGAGTGTAGTCGCCATGCCCAACTATGGTTGATCCAATTCGGATTATAGAAATCAAGAGAGATAAAAAAGGCTCATCGAGCCTATAAATTAAACAGAGATTATCACACAAATACTTAATATAAGTATACACATATAAATAACACAATCACACATATGACACAACAGTGGAAAAGGTATTCCCTCAAATCACTGACAAAAGATCGATGACGCAGAAAAATGCGCACGTTTTAATAAAGTTATTAAAAATTAAAGAACTCGTTTTCGTTCGTTCGTTAGATATCTTGTCGTTTGATATTGGATCTTTTAGATATCACGATACTCGCTCGCGGGTATAGAGATCGGGGATAACCCATCCAGTGTTTTCGGGTGCTGTGTGCCGCGTGGGCATATCGCGATATTGTGCGCGCTGAGAGGCGGGCCTTTAGGGCCGACTTATGTAGTCAATCCGTGGCTATAATCAAGTGAACAGTGAGAGCGATCGAACGCTAATTGTGAACAGTGTGGTGCCGTGAGTGCGGGTGTTGTGAGTGCGGGCTGCGCGGAAAGTCGTTAAGATGCAGGGCGCAGGTGTTAAGTGCGATCTGGTGAACGGTGTTTATGTGCCGCAAACCCCCGTGGGGCCGGTGGCGGAAAAATGGGAGACCCCGCGGGTACCTGCCAAAAGACGGCAGGTTGCCGGACCCGAAGAGGTGGTCCAATCAAATAAGTACACGTGCCTCCGTGAGGTAACGGAAGAAGCGCCCTGCGTAGTGCGCAGGGTGTTTACAAAATCGAAAGTACCGCCGGTGGTAATAACCCTCGGTAACCTTACGCACGGAAATCTTATTGGCCTGATCCGGGAGAGCGTGAAGGGCCAATTTGAAGTAAAGTATACCGGGAAGGGGACCGCGAAAATCACGGTCCACTCCGTCGAGGACCATGACGGCCTCGTAAAGGGACTCGATGGGAGGAAAAAAGAATTTCATACGTTCACAAAGGTGGACGATAGGACCAAAAGGTCAGTAATCCGGGGATTACCAGAAATTCCCACGGAGGAGATCGCCGGCGATCTCGCCGCGCAGGGTTTTCCAGCGCAAAAGGTCGTCAAGATGACGACCAAGACAGGCGCACCCATGTACCTTGCCCACTTTGGGAAGGAAACTGATATGGGGAAAATAAAGGCGACGCTGAGGTTCCTCTGCTACTGCAGAGTGACCCTCGTCAAATACCGACCCAAGAAAGGTCTCGGTACGCAGTGCTTCCGGTGCCAGTCACTGGGGCACGCTTCATCGAACTGCCACCATCGAGCCCGATGCGTCAAGTGCACCGAGTTCCGCCTGACAGCCGAGTGTCCCAAGAGAAAGGAGACACCGGCCACTTGCGTAAATAGCGGTGGTAGCCACCCCGCAAACTATTCGAAGTGCCCTACAAGGCAAGCATACGCGGAGTCAATCGCCCGCCGGATGGCACCGCGTGTGATACCGGGTCGCTCATGGAGCGGCGTCGTGACGGGTGCGGGGAATACGCTTCCCACACAAATCAATCAGGCCGCCGCGCAGAACGCCCGCGCTTCGTGGCCTATCGCTGGCGCAAATACTCACGAAACCGCGCAGAGCGCGAATATGCAACACGTGAGCGCGCAGCGCGAAAACTTCGCTCACCCGAGGGATCCGAGAAACGGCTGCCGACCACCGTTGCTGCCGACTCCCGAACCCATCATCACCAAAACGAGCTTCGCGGGCGGAGAGGGAACAGAGCTGACCCGTATCCTCCGCCTACTTATGAAAATGAGGACGAGGCTGGGCCAATGCAAGGATAGAATGGAGAAGGCGTTTCTCATCGTCGATATGATGGAGGAACTCGAAGACTAAAAACGTATTTATATCTTCTCTTTTTATATATTCTCTTAAAAATTTTTTAAAAATTTTATATTTATTCTAAAACTCCTTAGATAGTCAAAACCTAACCGACTTTGTAAATTAAATTCACCCAAAGAATACCTAAATCTAACCGCTAAACTATAAAGTCACAGTAAAAAATTGATCAAATTCTACTAGTATTAGTGTGAAATAAACCTTACGCTAATGCATCTCAAAAACATATTCTCACCATATTCAAAGTCAATAGTAAACAAGAATCGCGTATAACAAATGAAAACCCGATACTGCCCAGCGATTAACATTGCATTACAGATCCCGAGGAGCGGCCGGGACAAGTCACCAGGACCGGTGGGCGGCACGCGGCTAAGAGAGGACAGCCAAGGGGGAAGAAACGCCCTGGACTTCGAGTACATTATATACACTACAACAATCACACTCCACTAACAAGCCGAATGTGTTAATATCGCATAACGGAAGAGCCCAGAGGTCCTCTGAAGCTCGACTTCCCTCGATGAGTTTTCTGTGGTTTTCTCACCGAATATGTCTTCAATACATATGCGAATGCGGGGAAGCTCCAATCACACAGGCCGCAGCCGACACCTTCCCATCCCTACACTCCACACTTACACTTGATCTTATAAACATATGTATTTATTCTCCTTAATGGTTTAGCAGAGTTCTTCATATACGCTCTTATAGCCTACAGTCCCTCAGACGGTAGAGCATAGCGAAGTAAATCATAAAGAGCAAAGAAAGCTCATTAAGCCACACCACGTCTTTGCGCCTTCTTCTCCGTCGTCTTCTCCAGCATCGTCACCTCATCACCACCGTCTTCACCATCGTCGCTTCACTGAGACCCCCGGGAGGGGCGGGAGGACGCCTAGCCTGAACTGCGCCACCAGGGCCGCCGACGTGAGCTGCCGTATCCTTTTGGGTGTAGTCGCCATGCCCAACTATGGTTGATTCAATTCGGATTATGGATATCAAGAGAGATAAAAAGGCTCATAGAGCCTAAAAATTAAACAGAGATTAACACACAAATACTTATTATAAGTATACACATATAAAAATAACACAATCACACATATGACACAACAGTGGAAAAGGTATTCCCTCAAGTCACTGACAAAAGATCGATGACGCAGTAAAATGCGCACGTTTAAAAATTTATTAAAAATTAAAGAACTCGGATTCATTCATTCAGATATCTTGTCATTCGCGTCAAGTTTGCAAACGGCGCGCGGCGTAACGTACTTAAGGATATGTATTATATTAGGTATCTTGTAAGCATTTGGATTTTCAGATGTAGATTGAAATCTTTATTGATAAAGAAAATATTTGAAGTACCTAATGCATTTGCAGGTTTTTCTACAGATAAATCACAATTCTCATTAAGACTTATATATGTGTTTTTGAACACCATGAATCTATTAGTTTCCCACATGGACCACTTATTAGTGTTTTTTTTTACTAAATAACATACATAGTTTTTTTATTACATAAGACTCACAATTGTATTTCTTACAAACGATGATGGTACAATCCCTATCTTCTAGCCCGGAGAATGCGGTTTGTACTCAATTAAAAAAAATTAAACAGCCTTGTGTTCACTTTAGGTCTTAATTACACACCTTTTTGGTTGATTTGAAGAGTTACCATATATCAATGAACCCGCCAGGCTGTACAGTATACAACGAAAGTGTAATATAATTCAATAAGAATAAATATTTCTTTAAATCATGTTTTGGAAATAAATGTTTGCAATGTTTGTGATGGCCAACTTATTCAATACATCAGAGCAGGCGTGTGAAATTCATTTTGAATCATGGACATTAAAAGCTATTTTGCATTAGACCGAGGGCTGCGTTTTTCACTTGAGTAAAAATACCTATTTTTTTCCTGATATCTCGGCGGGCCGCGGGGGAAAAAAGTTCAACGGTGTCAAGTCACATGATCTTGATGTCCAATTAACATCGCCGTTTCCGGAGATTACGATACATCAAATAATTCAGCAAATTTGAACGCATTGTTGTATTGTATACGACTCCATTTTTATAAATGTCATACATTACACTTCTCAAATGTCACAAGAGCCAGGCAAGTCCGCGACGCCATCTGTGTTTTATCCAAAAATTTACAAAACCGCTCAATTTGAAAGACCCCTTATTGTTAGTTCATAGTTTTACTGCATGAATATTGCAATATTATTTCAAAATATGATACTGTTGAATTCAAATATATGATGGTTTTCAACGTAAAAAATCTTTATCACGAAACACATATTACAAACATAACCTTTTTCAGCGCTGTCCTAAGTTACATAGGGTTTCGATCGGTGACCCGAAACCACTGACTTAATTATATCGAAATTATGTATAAGGTAAAATATCTCCCAATTTAACTTATGTTGAATATTCAAAACATCACTTATAAAATAAAGTAACTGCAATAAATTGCACAAATATTTAGAAGACTGAAGTTTTTCGAAATCATTGGAAATAAAATCAAGTTACATAAATGTCTAAAAAACAGTTCTTACGAATCAAAAAAAGTTCAAAATTCTTACTATATGGTATTTTGGTAACACATTACAATTGATCTTAAATATCACAAAATTCTTACTATATGGTATTTTGGTAACACATTAAAATTGATCTTAAATATCACAAAATTCTTACTATATGATATTTTGGTAACACATTACAATTGATCTTAAATATCACAAAATTCTTACTATATGGTATTTTGGTAACACATTAAAATTGATCTTAAATATCACAAAATTCTTACTATATGATATTTTGGTAACACATTACAATTGATCTTAAATATCACAATATTTTTACTATATGGTATTTTGGTAACACATTACAATTGATCTTAAATATCACAAAATTCTTACTATATGGTATTTTGGTAACACATTACAATTGATCTTAAATATCACAAAATTCTTACTATATGGTATTTTGGTAACACATTACAATTGATCTTAAATATCACAAAATTCTTACTATATGGTATTTTGGTAACACATTACAATTGATCTTAAATATCACAAATATTGAAAATCCAATATTTGGTTTATTTACGCAAAAATATACGAAGATTTAAAATATGCTCGAAAACGAAGAACAATTGCCATCAAATGACATGTTTTTTTTTTATATTAGCTTTATGAGACGTAAACTAATTAAAGTGACAATTCGGTTTTAAAGTAGCAAAATTACTTTATAACCTTACATGTATGTAGCTGTAACTTGTTTCCCATTCGTTTCTTCCAAGTTAAATGTTTTGTTAATTGCATTTCTGTCTTTCTGATATTCTCAAGCATGCATTACCCATTTCATTTATATATTTTTTTCACCCATACATGCTCGTATTCAATATTCACTCCGGAAAGTAGTTTCGTGTTTTTCAGATAGATATCATTAGAACAAAAAATTCGTTACTTATTTCATTACAAACGTGCTGAATATATATTATTATAAAAAAGTGGGGTTTTTTCAGTGCTTGATACTTTTTTCCTGCGATAAAGGAAAAAAAATTATATAAATAAATACGAGTATATGTAGGTATAGTGTACGATGAAAATGCAATAAGTGATCGTGTGTGTCAAACGTGATCATACAACACTCATAGATATTGTCCGCTTTGGAAAGCCGATTACCATTGATGACGACCAAATCAAGGCTATCGATCGAGATTTGATCGAGAATAACCAGAATTCTACGACATGAAAGATTGCTGAGGTACTGAAAATATCGAAAACCGTCGTCGATGAGTATTTAGTGCAATTTTGCGTTTATATTTGACATAAAATACGAAATTGCTTTCCCGATAATCCAATATGTGCGTGTATATTATATTTTCATACAATTTCTTTATATTATTATCCCACAAACGAGTATTTCTTGATGTTTTTTCATGTCTTTGTATTATTATCATACATACGAGTACTTTTTGATTTTTTTATCAAATGACTTTTCACCAAAATTTGGTTGTTTCCAGCCAGTGAGCAATATTGAATGGAATACTTCATTGAGAATACAGAATGTGTTCTAGTACCACAAACACAGTAAACTCTCGTTATCAATACCAAGTTAATGAAATCAGGATATTAATTTCATGTATTTAATTCATTAGAAAATATAAACTCTCTTTATACTCAGCAAACGGAGTGAGATAAGTTTGTAAGGAGCGTTTTACCTCAATTCAACGGTGGTCGATATGCCTGTGCTATATAAGGTAAGATGGAAAAGAGGAAACTTGAAAAAAATAAGGAAAATAATAATAGTAAAGAGATAATTTATATAGCACAGTTCAGGAGCAGACTCGGATCACTTTAGCTCGAGAATAGAACACACTGTTATTGGGAGATTAAATATGTCAAAAAATAGTTTAAGTTCAGTTTAAGAATAGGAAGGTAAAAAGCTGTTTTTTTTCGTTTAGAAACACAAATTTGGTATGAAACCTCAGAAAACTTATCAAGGGAAAATAAACATACATAATGTACAAAAGATGTAAGGAATCTTTCAAGCACTGGTAATACGAGATCTCGGCAAGAGGAGACATTACAAGAAGAAGTGATGTATTTTTTTAACGAAATTGTGAAGAAGACAGTGTTTAATCTGAATGTAAATTAAAAAAAATTAAACTTACCAGTAATTTTCGAGTTCAAGAAGTAAGGATCCGGGTGCCAAAGGTTGTCATAAAATTCTGAAGGCAGTGTGACATAGTCGTCTCCTTCCTCAAATATATCATTAGGTAGTTGTAGTCGCGACTCAACCCAAGTTTGTCTGATAAACATGTCAACACTGGAATATAATCAAATCATGTCAACACTGGAATATAATCAAATTATGCCAACATAGGAAAATAATCAAATCATGTCAACATTGGAATATAATCATGAAGACAATGTAATATAAACAAATTTAACAATGTCTTTAACACGCCTTTCAATTACAATTTTGTTGTATTTTTTTTATATGATGTACACGTACATATATTTTGAATTCCTGATGTATAAAAGCTTAAATATGACTGATTGTATTGTTTTTTTTATTATTATTTATTTATTTATTTATTATTACACGTGACAAGAAGTATATATAATTTGCGAAAAAACCACAATTATATGTTTAATTTGGACATACAATTTTAATGGATCTGGGTTTGTTGCCTTTCATTTGTCGTATCTCCAATAAACTAGGCTTTTGTCTGTATCTCACTGAGGATATTTAGCATGAAAAAAATAAATCGATACTTCTTTCGGATTTTTGATTACACAAAAACAAAACCCCGTTGCACGTTCTCATCAACCTGACAAACAGTGACACTCAATTACAACTGGAAACATCATGCGAAATCAAACTCTTCACACATCATCACTCCAGAAAGACCAAAAATGTTCATCCCATAATAAACCGCACACAATCATAAGAATAAAAATAAAAACAAAAATATACAGAAACATAAATATAAAACAACAAAAATTAAAACAACAACAAGAAACCCACACTCAAGAGCCCACACAAATCTTTTCCACACGTCATTCATCCTGAAAGCCCAAGTACTCAAAATCCTGTCGCAATAACAACCACGCTCCGATCGACTGTCTAAATGGTTTTCCTCCCTTTGCCTTTATTGAATTCGACACGCCATTGTATGTCATGGGAGCCAAATAAGCATATCACCTTTGGGCAAAAGAGGTTTTAACTCTAGGGATGGTGAACATTTCATTAGTTGCCATACAAATATAAAGATTTGATAAGATAAATATACTATACTCGTAGTATGGAAAATACTCGTTTATAAATTATTATACCATCGAAAACCCTACACAAAGAATGCTAGTTCTTATCTGAGTGGAGATACGAGTTTTGATCTAATTAAAATAAGCAGATATGGACTAAATTTCATGGACTTTTATTAGTTCATTGTTTATACATGAGTTCTTTCACTTGAATTTTTTTATTCGTTTAAATAAAAAGAATTGATAAAGTATACCTTTAACGATATTACAAAAAATACTAATCGACTATCAAAATATATGCCAAAATTTAGTACATTTTTTAAATGTATGATAATTAACTATTGAATCATGATAACTTTGAGGCACATGACTGCATTGTAGGTCGCCAGTTCAAACCCCGCGCTGTGTATTCCCTCAAGTGATACTCGTACAAGGATTTTTTCCGCCTAATATTCGGATGAATAAAATACAGATAACTTTTGGCATATCTATAATTAAAAAATAAGGATTATTTTGGAAAGAGACGTCTTAATCGGATGTAAAAATTAGAGCTTTAAAACATTAATAAAATGTGTCAAAAAAGATAATATTAAAATACGAGTAATTAAGAATTATTATTTTTTTTATTTTATTTATATGGAAGATATATACAGGATGAAAAAAAAACACAAATAAACCAAACAATTTCAAGTAGACACTTAAATGATATGGATATTATAAGTTACCCGGTTCGCTAACACAAATTTTAATCTTACTTATCGTGAAAAATTGACGTTTGTATGTTCCTTAGACTTAAATCAAATACTTAAAATATAAAGGTAATATGTATATTTGTAGAATATATCGAATTGGTATAAAACTTTTTGTAGTCTAAGATAATCTTTAAATAAATAAATATTAATTATTTATATTTATTATTTATTATTTATTATTTATTATTTATTATTTATTATTTATTATTTATTATTTATTATTTATTATTTATTATTTATTATTTATTATTTATTATTTATTATTTATTATTTATTATTTATTATTTATTATTTATTATTTATTATTTATTATTTATTATTTATTATTTATTGTTAACTATTTATTACTAATTTATTTGCTAGTTATTTATTTATTATTTATTTAGATAATCTCATTTGTTTTGAGGCCTTGCAGCTGTTTTGTAGCCTAAGATAATGTCAACTGTTTTGTATCCTAAGAAGATAATGCCCACTGTCCAAACGAAGTTCGAATCTCACTTCTGATTATAGTTTCATTAAATGTTTGCTTTTTTGGTTAAAAGAGCAATTTGCAGAATATATCAAATTGGCATGAGACTTTTTGTAGCCTAATATGAAGTCAGCTGGTTTATAACCTAAGATTTATACTGTTAGACTTTTGTTTAAAAAGAAAGTTTTCATTACGTTATAATAGGATTAACATTTATTTAAGCAGTTGACATTTTTTGCGTTATTCCTTTCAATATTTGTTAGTTGATGAACACCCGAATAGCGACAAGTAAACAACTTTTTCCCCTACTAAAGTAACATATATTAATGCGGTTAATATGCTTACGACATATGAATATCAAACAATGGTTGTGGATAAAGATGAAAAAAACAAGTCATAATAAAATGCTGGACTTACCGAAAATCCATATCTTCTACATTGATTGAATTGACATCCACAACATAAATGCTGAACTCAACCGTGACTGGCTGACCTTTTCTTGATGGCGGACGAACCTCTGTAAAAAAATATTTTCCATAAAGCAATACTGTGGTTTACAATTTATATAAAACATCATTGATGGACTAATATAAAATAGAATATATTTTAGAGAAATGCAGAAAAATGTAATATTCAAGAATCAATATAAATGTGAGTTTCTGACTGTTGACAGCCATGGTAAGAAGTGTTTAGTGATAGATGAGATAGTAAGTAAATGATAACAAAGAAAACACCACTTTTAGAGCACATACTCGTATAATATAACACAAACTTCATAAAAAGCACACCTCAATCGCTACTACGTAAATTCAAGTGGAATGGTTTCTAAAAGCATGTTTAAATCCAAAATTATACTACTATTAAATTATAATAACGAATATCAAGTAAACTGTTAAATTATAATAACGAAAATCAAGTCTACTGTTAAATGTGTTGTGCTCTTGTATTGCATTACACTTTTGTTGTATATAGTGAAATCTGGTGAGTTCTTTACTATTATATATAGCAACCTTTTCAAACCAGTCTGAAAAGTTTTATAGAGGCCTCAAACTAAAACAAGACTGGAATTCTTTATAAAATTAATCGGTGAGATGGGGACAGATGGGGATCGAACGCGATACCCCAGGGTTGTATGACAGGCGTTTAATCAAATAATTCGAAGGTCATTCTAAATTTAGAAAAATTTAAAAGATCAAACAAAATTTAACACGATAAAATTAATTAAAATTCTGTAATCAGGGAAAAAGTGCATACAACCGTAAAAAAAATTCTCATAAAAAAGTATCGACATTCCGATTCATTTCGTCAATATCTATTAAATACCAATCGATGTAAGACAAGTAGAATAGTGAAAAACACCCGTTATATTTTGAACAGAAACATTTAAAGGTCATGGTGTGAGTCCACAGGGTGAAAGTGATCGTCAGCACAATCAACGATCACCAGGTCGTGCTCAGCAAACTTCAGGTCAAGGAGACGCCCACTCGCATTCTGATTGTGGTTTTACTGCAATATATAGTACCAGTAAAGTATAACATCAAGCGACTCTCGTGAATTGTCGCATAACAGATATAATTCAGAATTTAAATCAATATGTGGTTGGTTGTAGTCACCATAGATAATTGTTTTAGCATCCGGATGGTGATTACTTAAAAATTAATGTCTTCACTGTGATGCTTGTAGATTATCAAGTCAGATTAGGATGGAATGCAGACGCATCCTAAGATTAACTTAAAAGGTGTTGCTGGCATATGAGCAAAAATCTGAATGAATCAGTTTCAGCTCTCTGGATTGATAGTCGCTACGAACTGAGATGAGGACTCCTCTCCACGCTTTTTATTAGTACTCTCGGCATTACAATATCGTTTGTACACTGCGTGACCACAAAATTTTACCTCGGAAGAGGTGACGAAGAAATTAAGCCAAGTTTTGGATACTAAGACATAGTTATATAGAAGAAGGGGAAATGTGATTGACATACAAAACAATTAAGTCCTCATGCCTCCGACATTCTGATATAAACAAGAAATATTCCTAAGTTTTTTAAGGTCTTATGAAGTTTTCTACAATCTTCGGAACGCCATTCATATATTTTATAATAATAATGGCTTTAGTAGCCTCTTTTCTAGCTTCCAGTGCATTCCTCACATCTGCGTACATTCTTCTCTCCATCCGAGTTTTGTCTGGTCCAAATGATAGATATAGCGATCTAAAAATGTTATTTAATTGTTTAATTATTATACTCGTAGAATATAAAATTTATATTTATTTTGGGCACTACAAATGAGATTACATCATTTGTATTTTTGTCTAAAGCGCAGTTAAAACTGCTATGAGTCCAAATAAACTGCATTTTTAGGACACATTTGAATTAACGTTTTTTTTAAATCAATTTTTGACAGTATTGCATTAAAATTGTTATTTTTCAACACTTTAGAAAAAAATACTTTGTTATTCTTCTAATTAATATTTATTAAAACGATATACGAGTATATAGATATTTCTACCTCATGTGCCAAGGTTATCTTTAGGTGAAGTTTTAAGAGAGACGAGGGGCGTAACATATTCGTTTGTCACGGTGAATAAACGTAGTCAAGGAAATGCCAAAATAACTTATAGTTGTAAGTTCTAATACGGAGTTCCACAAAGTTAAAAACGAAACCAATAATAATGATCAATTTATTTATGCAAAAGAAAGAAAATGAACAATGCTTGTGATGATGATCTCTAAGAGTTACAAAAAATACAAGGATTAAATTAAAATAAAAGCAACATATTAAAAATATACGACTATAGCATATGTATAAAAAAATATACGAGTATAACATATGTATAAAAAATCTGGACAGTTATATCAACTATCGTCATTAAATATCACAAATGCCCTGACCACCATACTAGCGTATTCTCGTCATATCAAAGCGGCATAGGATTCTCGATTATATTCTTTTCTCTCATATTTCAATACTATTCCCCTCATTGTAATTGTTAGGTGAACATTATAACCGTAAAATATTTGTATAATCCATTTGAATATGTCTTTCCTTACACAAAATGTGACAAACAAATTGAATACAATTTGATTTGATAGACTGAATATTGGAGCTAAGACCTTCTATTATGGGGGGAAAAGCATATTAGAGAGTATGCCGGTCACAATAGGTATGAATGGCCGCTCATTCCTTGACTGTTGACAGAAGTGAAGTCATTAATCAATATCATACATCACGTGTATGACTTGCAAATTGATTTACGAGCACTTGAATTCAACGAAGAGACGGCATACTGTGGCTGCCCATTTCGCTATTAACCCTTGAAGTGAGGGTCTCGATCAAAATAATAGAGACGCTGGCAAAAAATACTTGAAACGCAAGTTTGTGACATGGGCAACGAATTAAAATTAGGTGCGGATGTTATAAATTTGTTGAGTGCATTTTGTTAGTTATAAATGACGATACTTACTATATTTAGAGATATGGGTAGCATGTGCAGCTTTAGGAAACACATGTGCAGCTTTAGAAGACATCCCATTTGATAGCTTTCATCAAAATTTATGATGTTATATGAACACTACACATATACGAGTACAACACACTATATTTAAAGCCGAACGTGTTACTATCACATATAGGAAGATCTACAAAGGTTTCTTTCTAGTTAATCTTCCATTAGTAAGTTTTCAGCGGTTTTCTTACCAAATATATATTTCTGAATATATGCAGATGCGGAGAGTACCAAATCTGATGGCCGCAGACACTTCATTTATATCCTGACACTCAACTTACATTTATTAAAGTTGTAATATTTTTGATCTATCAATAGTAGTGGGTTTGAGTCCGAAGTTAAAGCACCCTCGAGGAAAGTTAGCTTTTTAAACGGCGCTTTATAAATTGTTATTTAATTATTATCATTAAGTATGTTGAAAATGAAACCCTCGTGATTAAGGAAGATTGCAATTCAATCCTATGGACGAACAACGTTTTTGATGATGTTTATTTTTTTCACAATAAACTGAAGTTGACATGGATAACGCCAATGATATATGTGCATGTATTGTTTTTATTGTGTCCCAATTGTTTCATATCCCGGAACTTGGGATATGAAACAACTGGAACATAATAATAAAATATTGATCTCGGGATTCAAACGTTTTCAAAAAATATGCCACAGATGCATACTTGTGTGTAAACAGAACAGAAAAGTGATAAGGGAATTATTATATTGCGAATAAATTCGTTTAAAATTAATTATAAAATATACGTCAGAAAGTCGACGAAGTTTGAGAGCACCATGAAAAACATGGCAGAAATAAAAGAAAAATATGGATATACTGAAATCTTAAAAATAGCAGAGCATGGATGTCCAAACGTATGAACGTAAAACAAATGAAAGACCAAGAAAAATAAAATATTGGAAGATATGCTGTCTTTTCCTACTCCAATTTGGTCTGGCGGTGAAATGAGAGTCGCTCTACATGAACAGGAATTTCTGTGGCGCAAGGTGTTGTGGGTGTTCAAATATCTTCCCTTACTCGAATATACGAGTATATGACCATTAAGGCGCAATTCCATTGAGGCAACATGTGGCATGCGGCATTGACGCATGCTACACACAGTCTTTCAATCGAAGGAACACGAAGCGACAAGAAGCAAGTATCTTTGTAGAATGCTACATGTTGATTGTTGTTGCCGGGACGCGTGCGTCACCTCTCGACATGTTTCAGCGTGTCGAACAATGTCACCGTTATCCGAAAGTCAGCGGATCGGTGCGGCTTGTAGCGTGCGACATGAAGTGGAATATTGATAAAACTACCTTGTTTATTGAAGATTATCATAATTTACCGGAGTTATGGAATAATAAAATTAGTGATTATAAAGACAACAGGATAAAAAATGATAAACTGAAGCAGTTAGCGAGTAAATACGATTGCACTGTAAAATCAAGAATTTGCGTTCAGCTTTTCATCATTCCGAGCTTCTTGACTACCAACAAATAATTCTCTTCTCCAACACCGTGGCTTTCTTTTTATTTCTACGATTCAAAACTATTACCAAATATGCAGCCGCCTCGATAGTTTTTAAAGACATAATGTACCAAACTGACGTTGCCTCCATGGAATTGTTTAAGACGCATGCTACACGCATTGACGACAAAGCGCATGCGACTCGGAGAGTCAAAATCCGCATGCGACATTGTTAAAATTTTTGGCACATAGTCGCACACCTAGGAACAGGCAACACTAGGAAACATGTCGCATGCCTCATGTCGTTCAGTGTTGCCTTAGTCGAATTGCGCCTTTACACATACACATAATAGCATATAGATGTAAAGTTTATTAATTTTTCCCCATTGTTAAACTACTAAAGATTTAAAATATACGTGTGGCGATAGGAAACAAAGTGATAATGGAGCACTAAAACATATACTATATACTCGAGCCGGATAGTATCAAAATTTTCAAAGATTACAGTCTACAAGAGTATTATAGAACAAACTTTGATATATGGGAGGGAAACGTGGACTTGGAAAAAGACTGATAAGAGCCGAATAAATGCTGAAGAAATTCATGTATTTTGAAAACATTAGGTGACAATGTATAACAGAATGAAGTGATAAGGGATGAATACGAAGTTTAGATTCGTGTGCTGAGTAAGATAACCAAGAGCACTCTGAAATGGTTTAAGCACATGGAACAAACGAATTAAGAAATATTCATTAAACAAATATATAGTGTAAATGTGAGTGAAAGGCGTGCTAGAAGACCAAGGAAAGTATGGTTAGATCAAATGGAAAGATAAATATTTTGAAAGAAAAAACCATAAGATAACAAAATTAGTAAGTAAGTAAGAGAAATCATATGAATTGAATGAAAAGGTGTATATGATAAAAGTGGAAGAGATTTAATATGTGTGTCGAGATAAGAAATTCTGGCGCAGTCGTTTCTGCCTACCCCAGTAGAGAAACGGCGTAATTTATATATATAAATCCCTTAAAATATATATTTTTATAAAATTTTACGCTTGGTAATTTTGGAACAAGGAATTTCCATTAAAATTGGAAATTGACTGCATCCAACCATGAAGTTCATATTGAGTTCCTACTGCGGGTATACTCGTATCGTAACCTATGGTATAAAATAACGGCAGGGTCTTTAAGTCATTATGTTATTCAACATGAAGTCCATAGGCTGTTAACTTAATACCTCATAACTTACATTTTTTTGAAAGGGACATTGAAAGAAAGGTGGTGACAGGAAACAGGGAAAATGGAGCACTTAACAAAATATACATCAACCGCGATGTATCTTCTTTTCGAAGTGACATGTCCTGTCGAATGTTGGCCACGATCAGGGCAATCCGTATCTGTTCACCATAGATCATAATAACTCGGTAATAGTGTATGCTAACCATTCCCGCAATTTTTTGAGCCAAGTCTTCTTCCTTTTTAGTGATTTATTTTTCCCGTTATATCAAAAGTAGCAAAAATGACAAAACATAATACTGCATGGCAAGATGTATGAACGTGGAGATTACAAAATTCCTGTGCTTGGATAGATGGAGATATGTTCATTTTTCCAACCTCATAAGAAACAAGGCATAATGATACATATATAAATATATGTACGAGTACATATTAGACTTTTAATAAGAAAAAAAACCGTTTTTATTTCAAACTCGATATCCTCTAAAGAAAGATAAATATTCTTCCGATTTGATCTTTATTTCATTATTTTTTAAGCACTTGACCAATCTTCATAAATTCTAAGCGTATTTCCATTAATGTACCCTCATTATTAGCAATCACAATGGTATTATCTGCAAATAGTCTATTATTGAAAAGCTTTAACTTTCCATACTTTCGGTAATTTTCTCATAAATGGTGCATTCTCGCGCTCAATATTACTCTGAAAAGGTCAATATTACTCTGAAAGGGTTGTCATAAAAAGCTTCTGTTTTAATATATCGATTTAGATTTTCAATAAAAAAACAGCAATGATATCTTAGTCAATCATACTGTATATTCACCATAATTTGTAATGACTTGTTGCCATTTATCAGATAGTCCTTCGACACCTTTTGAGTAGAACTATACTAGTTTTGACGTGGAAAAGTTTTCATTAGAGATTTTTTTCCCCATCTAAGCATTTAATATCGATTGAAATAAATAAAATCGGATGATACAAGGTCAGGTGAGTATGGTGGGTGAGGTAGAAAAGACCAGCCAAGTAAAAATGTTTGCCTATGTTACTCTGCTGTATGGGGTCTTGCATTGTCATGGAAAAGAGCAATATTTTTCGAATTGACGAGCCCAGGGCGCTTTTCGATCACTCTTTAATGGACACGCTATAGCTGCTAGATGCATAAATCTGGATTTACTCTTTATTACGATTTAAAAGCTCAAAATGAATAATACCGCGACGATTTCACCACACATACAAATTAGTTTTCTTCCATGAAGCTCGAGCTTTTGGGACCGGATGTAGAGATTTATTTCCAGTATTGATTTTATCAAGCATCGGGTCGTTTATCTGTCTTGAAAGAAGACTCGTCGCTATCGATAAACGATATGTCTTGTTTATTTCATTAAGAGCGTGTGGGACCCAAACACCTAGTTTGCTGACTTTCCTCATGTTTTCTAAGTGGCGGCATTTAGGGGACTGTGAGGTATTTAACTTGTTTGCTGAATCTCGAGTACTTTGGTATGCATTGCATTCCACCGATGATTTTAATTCTTCATCATCAAAATCCGATGACCGCCCCGTCCTTCAATGACGTATCTCCAGAACGAAATTTCACAAAGCAGTTTCGCACTTGCCAATCGGTTATGGTTTTATTCCCCATACACGTGTCATATTTATTCAGATGTCTTCGTAGCATTTTTCCCTGCTTAAACTCCCATATGTGACGTGACGAATATGCACTTTCAGTCCTTTCATTTCACTCAGTGATAATTTATTATTTTAATATGATGTGTAAGCTGTCACTGTCGTGAAAAGTAAGTCATTGTCATGATAAAATTGAGGGATACTTTTTTCTGCAAACATATAAAAATTGTCAAGAATGGTGAATCATTAAGATCACTAATGAACCATTAGAATTTATTCCCAATAACGGAAATTATTTTTGACTCAATCCAAAAAATGCAATCCTACTGTGTGACAAAAAAACCTGCTGATCAGTGTTGAATTAACTAGTTCAATGGTTCAAAAAGTAAAGTCGTAAGGTAACTGCATCGAATCTTATAAATAGTCAAACAGCTTTAAATAAATTATCTTGATGAGTATGGAAGTGAAACTTCGACTTAGAAAATAAGGTTAATGCTATGGAGATGCGTGCGCTAACAAAAAGGTGAAGTTTCAAAGTATTAAAAAAGGTGAAACGAAGACATCAGAAATGAATTTATGTATAATAATAATGTTTTAAGTAAGGTGAAGAAAGGACCATTAAGACAGTTTGGACACGTGGAGAAAAAGATTGAAGAAAGAATGACTAAGTGAGTAATACAAACCCAGAAGTGTAAAGTGTACGTGAAAACAAGGCTGGATCAAAATGAATAGATTTTGAAAGAAAGTAAAATTAAATAATAGAAGATTCACCTACGAAATGAATGAATGTGAGGAGGCGAAATGTGTATGCTTGAATAGAAAAGTTTGAAGATCTGCTCACTGTTTATAACCCGCAAGGATCACGACGTTATGGTGTTTCTGTATGTATGTTAGTATTGATATGTTACAAAGGATTTCAAACAAATTCTTCTGATTTCTTGAATCGAAGAAAAGGCGCTTATTTCATTATGTGGTGTCATGTTTATAGATTTTTAATAAAATAAATGTAACACTTATTTTTATTTCGCATTTACCACTGTTTTATTTGAGTGCACTACCGGTTTCAAAGACCTTCGTTTTCCTCAATTCAAATGTTCAAATAAAACAGTGTCAAAATTCAAATAAAATAATGGTGAAGAAAAAATAAGTGATTTATTCATTTTATAAAAAAGTATAAATTATTTTGATTTAATGTTACATATTTTTCTTTATTGTCTTATCAAAGGTTTTACAAAAATGGTAATAGTCACTATTTACAATTAATCACCGAGACATATGTTTCTAACTTGTATATACTGAGGATTAAAGCACGCTAAATTTACATCAAAATATAATACGTAGTGAATTAATTTTGATTATTAATTTATTTACTTATTCGTTCTTTAACATACATTTGTACCACAATATTTACAATTAATTACTGCCGTCGAGAGGTAATAAATCTATCACAGTTTCGCTGTATCTCTTGCAACCAAGCAAAGTTGTGTTAAAAAACCTTAATTAAATGCCGGACTTGAATCCTTTTTATTGGATTTGGTTAAAAGCGAGAACCGAACCCACAGCCAACTGACGACCGGCGACTTACCAAACAGGCTGTAAGGAGGTCATCAAAATTTTGTGACATTTGCAAATTTTTGTTTCTTGCACGTCAAGTTGTTATGGGAATTTTATATTTTACATTTTTTATAAGACATCTTTCACCTAACTTTTAATCTGACACAGTCAGCCCGCAGCCCAGCACTTCTCTTCCTCTTGCCTTATAATAAAGCTAGTGGAAATACGTTCATAAGGTTATGGTATCCCATAAACAAAAACTTATATTTATAAATATAATTAATATAAGGCGACAAGAAACGAAGTCAATATACTACTTAAACATGTACGTATACTCGAACCGGACAGTATCAAAATGTGCTTAGATGATAGTTGATAACAGTATTCCAGTAAAAATATTTTTGTGTGGAAGTGAAACGCGAACGTGGAAAAAGACTAAAAGGAGATGAAAATGGTAAAGAAATGCTAGCACTAAGAATAATATATGACAGAATACGGAATTAAGTGATTAGAGATGAGTGTGAACTGTTTATGTATTAAGCGAGATGAAGAAGAACATTCTTAGATAGTTTAGTCATGTAGAATGTATGAATGAAGAAAAATGAACAAAATGAGATAGAGGGAAACCAAAGGAAGTATCGTCGGATCAAATGAGTGACATTTAAAAACAAAGAAATATAAAAGGTCAAAGAAATCGAAAGAGTTATGTGAGAAGGTGTGTGGATGAATAAGGAGCGAAAAATGTGTGTTGCGATAGGAAAGTCTGGTTCTCTGTCCTCTCTGCTCTGACGCCAAAACAGTTTGATGGTATTTATGTAATTTAAGGTGTTTTTACCCCCGTTTTTACGTTTAACACTTCGTAAATTCACTATGTGCTTGACGATATTCTATAAAAAAACATATTCGATGTATAAAGCAAACATAAAGATATAACACGGTTCGTGTACAACTCCGTTTACTACGCGTTATCGAGATAACCACAAAAATAACAGTGATGGATTAACGAGGATAAAATTGAAGAATAAATTAAACACTTCACCGCCCTTCTCTTTTGTAATTTATTACAGATTTGGTAAAAAAACACCTTGAGGGTTTATTATTTATTCACGTCATGGGCAGAGTCCGCCAAGTGACACGAACCGGTTTTAGCTGACGTGCTTGACAAAGGGTTAATAAAAATTTGCATTAGCCGCCATCACGTGACCGCGTGCCCGCTTCTGTCATTGCATAAGAGAATAAACTCTTCCTGCCGTCCTCTGTGGTCACCATGTGCGAAATGATGTATAGCATAGTTACATATAGCTGACATGGGAATGTTATCACATCGATGAAAATTATACAGAAAAGCATAAACAAATTATGTTTGATTACTTATATTATAACCAGCGTATTCTCCCAGTACTTAAGTATGGCTGTGAGACATGGATGCTCACAGCAAATAACACACAAAAACTCCAGACAGCACAAAGGAGCACGAAGATATGTATGTTGGGATACACAATTATAAAAGAGACCGTAAACGAAACACCTGGAATCGCAACAAAACAAAAATAAATTATATATCATACAACTGGAATAGGTTCAGAACTACACATATTTAGGATAACTTATTTCACCCGTAGGAGGCAAAGCGGATAACATACATAGAAGAACTAAACTAACAAGGAATTTATTTGGACATATGAAAAATAACAAAAAGGACATTCCTATAGACGTACGAATTTCTATAATATCCACCAGACATAAAATGTCCGTAAAGAAGACCGAAGATACATCGGAGAGACGACGTGCGGAAATTTGGTGGCCTAATGTGATCAGGACAGGAAGAAGTGGCGAATACTGGGTCAGGTCTCGGAATAATATCGTGAAGATGTAATATGTACGAGTATCCTACAAAAAATTTAGGTTAGAATGAAGACAGTCAGAAAATTCTTGACACGTTTCGTCTAGTTTTAATATGACCCCTAACGCTTATTACTCTATGAGTATCTATAGTATGAAGTATCCCTCTATCATTATACTAAGCAAAAACACTTCAAAGTGCCTAACCGTCTTATACATTTTTTTATTATTCAAGATACAGTGTTATTTAAAAACGCATAACTTTATCTAGACTTCATGTCTGGGGTATGGTTATTCCATCAGGTTTTTAGCTTTAAAGTAAATAAGAACGATTGTCCGCCACACCATTTGTTGGATTTTCTTAATATATACAAAGAACATAAATGGTTCAAATGTGTCCAGACTAATGTGTATAATTTGGATGTTATCATTTTTTTTATTCTAAAAATATCTTATTCGTTATTTATTTACAGCCTATTTTGGAAAACTTTTTCACGCTACCACTGTTAAAAAAATACTAAAACAAAACAAATTTGTTAAAATGAAATAATAATAATAAAGATATCTCGCTCAGTCACTTGAAACCACGATAAAACAAGTCAAGAAGTCTTTAAAATTAATCAGGTTTTACTGTATTTTTATTTTGCGTGTACTGCGACTATTCTTTTTTCTTTATCGCCATCTGTGATCATAGCTGAAAATTTACAAGGTGGAGTTTCGCACTATTATTTTTTCATTTTCACTTTATTGGACGCTTATCAGAAACCTCCGCGCCATGCCTTGAAGATAATGAAAGGGTTTTAACGGTTAAAAGCTCACGAACAGGGTTAAACACGGTTATAAAAAATAGGACGTAGAAATACACGAAATTCTACTCAATAATTCACGAAAAACAAAAAGTAATAAGGATGATCCATCCTTGATTACTTCACGCGCACATATCTATCTACAGACAATTGATTTTCACGTGAATCAGTTTCAGTAATCAAGTTTAACACGAAGATTAATTAACTATTCAAGATGATCGCAGCGCTTCCAAAGTATTCATTAACAAATAAATCATTCCAAAAAATATTTTTCCTGTACCTAAACATTTGGCACAGACAATCGAACAAATAACGCTATTATTTTGTATGATTTTGGAAACTGAGATCCATATTTAAAATCCATCTACCATTTCTTTCCAAACGAAAATAAATCAACAGATTGCTATATAACATATTTATCATAAAAAATATTTAAATGACTGAGCATTCATATCTAATTGTTAAAATATTCAGAAGTTAATATAGTTGCTGGAGGGTGAGGTCTCAGTTTGGAAGACCATAGACTCCCTGTGTATTTATGTTTCATTGGATTCGCATAATAGTCAGTATGCAGGATTCCATTTATATTATATATGCGAAATGTTAAGACGACAAGATCCTTTTTGGAATATATGTTAATGAGGACAACCGCTTAGGATTTCTTCTTTTTTATCCAGAAATATTTCATTTGGTTTTTAATAATAATAAAAGAACGTGGTTTAAAAAGAAAACTCTCCTCAAGGGCGCCCTAACTTCGGATTCGAGCCCGCTATATTTGATGAATCAACATAACCTTACCTAACCTAACCTAACATTGGATACGAGCCCACTATATTTGATGAATCAAAATATTATTTAAAAAAATAGTTGAACATAAGAATAAAAAGGTGGAAGCTGTGGATGTAAGATTAGGAACTTTCCCACCTCTGTATTGTATTACACTTTCGTTGTATACAGTATAACCTGGTAGGCTTATTGCTATGTGTCAATCTCTTCCAACCAACCAGAAATGTTAAAAGGAGACAGGAACAGGGAGGTCGTCTTACCATATGCTTATGTTAAGAAAAACATATTTAATAAGATAAACGCAGAAAACTTATCAAGGGAAGACGAACTATAAAGAAACGTTAATAGATCTTCCAAAATGCCATAGAACATATTCGGCTTTATGTGAAGTGTAAAGTATATGTTAAGTGAAGAGAATGTGTGTAGTTTGAGTATGTGTGGAGTGAAGAGAATGTGTATAGTTTGAGTATGTGTGGAGTGAAGAGTATGTGTGTAGTTTGAGTATGTGTGGAGTGTAGAGTATATGTATAGTTTGATTACTATGATTTAGTTTGATTTCTATGATTTAGTTTGATTTCTATGATTTAATTAGATTTCTATGATTTAGTTTATTCTTATGATTTAGTTTTAGTTGAGTAGATATGACTAATTCAATAGTAATATTAGAAATAGTAATTCAATAGTAATATTAGAAAATCATACTTTATAGTTTAAGCTGCCAGATATGATTCTAAAGTTGCATGAAATTTGGTATTTCCATTTTTTTAAAACACTAAAAAAACTTAAAGTTACAAATTTTATGCGACAATGAAATGAAATACAGAGTGCACGTGAAATCAACAATGAATTCAGTTTCCTTAATACAGAATAAAATTTTCTGGGCTGATTTTTCAGCAACTCGTGATATGTTTAAATTTTGGAAGATCCAGCATTAGTCAAATTTTACTCGACGTGAGATTTTATGAGAAACATAAAAACTCAATTCAAATACACACCACCTGTTTATAATTTTTTAAGCTGCCTCCAATAGTATCCTTACGAATAGCAGACAAGGGATGGACAACTTCAGATTTCAAAAAATTCATTAAACTGAAACTTCTTTCAATGAATGCAAGATCAAAACTATTTTAAATACAATACATAATAAATTAAGAAGGAAATAGAAGAGCATATGTTTTGCATTAAATTGGAATTTCCACAGTGCTGCTTTTTTTTGCTAAATAAGGCTCTGACACCTTTTAGCAGAACCAAAAATTGAAATAGACATGTTACTATACGTTTTTCATTATGTTGTTTAAAGGTTGTGATACCTTTTAGCAGAAGAAAAAATGGGATTTCCATACTACGGCATATTTTCCATAATGTTGTTTAAGGCTATGATAATTTGCTGAGGAAACACTTGGAATTTTCATTCTACTATAGGTATTTTTTAGCAAAGGAATGAATTCGAATTTCTATATTATTGAATGTTAATTATTCTGTTGATTTGGGCATTGACACCTTTTTAGCAGAGAAACAAATATGTAAAATACATAATTAATAAATAACGTATAACATAATAAATAAATACTTACATTGATCAATATGATCCCACAAATGAGTCTGATATTTTTTGTTCCTTTCGTATTAGGAAAGATATTTTGTAACAATGACAAAATATGAAAGAATATATATGGTTTATAGATAATAACTAAATTCCAAAATATTTAATAAGTTGTAAACAAAAATCAGATTATTATCGTTACGTAAATAGAAAATTTAGTGAGAGTTGGTGCAACATTTTTACTGGCATAAATGTGTGCAGGACATGTTTAATTTATGGAACTGAGATGTGACGGGGAATCAAAATCTGTACTATACATTTTTCTATACCAGACAGTTCCCAGACCTTTGGATAAATCATTAAGAATTGAAATTAGACGAATGTGAACATATTCTGTGTAGGGAATATGAAGACTTGAGGCTGAACAACTTGTTACAATGGTAAGATGCTTGAATCGAATCTTAAACTAACGTTCCAATGAAATCCTGAAAATTATTTCGATGGTAATTGCCTGCTTTAGCACGTTATTCAAGTATTTAAAGTTATTATTATAATACATAATTTAAATAGTGTTGTCATAAAATTTTAGCACTAATTTAAATGTGCTATTCAAAATCAAAGGTATCTATAGCAAGCTCATGATTAAATGGTGCTTTTAAAAATCATTGTTTTAAAAAACATGAATGGTTTAATAATTGAAAATTAAAACATTTTATTTTTTAGTCTATCTTAAGCAAGTTCATGACTACAAGGTGCATGTCCTCAATAAGACAGGCAAAAGCCTAGCTTACTGGGGACAGGACAAATGAAAGGCAAAAAAAAAACAGATTCTTTAAAATTGTGTTTTCAAATTACATTACCTATTGTTTTTTTCGCCAAGTGTGTATATATAGATTTATTGTCATGTGTAAATAAAATAAAAAAATAATTCATTAATTAAATTGATTGTTAAAAATAACATAACCTGAATAGTTTTATCATTTAAAATTGTAACTCATTCAAAAATCTCAAGCAAGCTGTTCATTAAACAGTGCTATATAAAATTATTGTAATTAAATATGAACAGAACATATTTTATTGCAATCATTGAATGAATTGTTTTATCACATAAAATTGTAAATCTATTTTTTAAAGGTTTAGTATCTGTGGCCGCGATAATGCGATAATATCTTCTTACAAGAAATTCGCAATTTCGCTTTCTTCGCACTAGATAAAACGATTAAACCCAAAGGTCAGGGGTCGCAGTAAATGAAAATGGATTGGGCATAAAGTGTATTACCTCCAGGTGATTAGTGATAAGAAGTCTGCGCTGGTGATAGGATTCCACTCACCTTTCACATAATGATCTGGCAACACGACCCTGGGTCGCAATGTGTGATTTCTTTTCGATGATACTTCGCCGCAAAACCTGGAATTGGGGAAAAAACAAGGAATAATTAGGACTAATCAAAAAACGAATACAGATAATAAAAATATGGTATGATTTATCCTTATCGTAAGTTTTAGATCAATCTTGGAAAATAATAATTTATTTGAGATAATTATCTTTGTTGTTAATGATTAAATACTAACAGATTTCATATAAAAGTTTTTTGTGATTTTTTACTTCAGAATTTTCCATTAAATTTAAATTATCGAGTTATTACTCGATATGACTCAAGCAAATAACATATATTGTTTACGACCATATTCGCGTATATTTGCGACCATCGCTTACTATATTTTGTTTTGACTGATGCTGTCGATTTCAGTGGCCTAATTTGTAAGCCGCTTTACTTCCATCCATTTCAGGATCGATTCCCAGTGACACCCGAAAAATATTTAAAAAAAGGTCTCAGTCGAGTAAAAGAGTTCGTCTGGTAACAATGCTCATACGCGTTAGATATATGCGAGTGTTGTTACCTCTTTGCGTGCGGTAATGTTGCCAACACCCATGATGACGCAATACGATTTTCGTGCTTAAATTGATTACTAGAACCAAAAACAATGTTGGCCTCTTCAATTTAGATATGGTGAAGGTGCCATACGAATGAATAAATTAATATAACAGAAATGCGAGTTGAATCAATGCAAGACATGTACAAATGTGTGCCATAATTTAAAATATTTTCAATTAACATATGAAAAGAAAAAAATACATATAATTTATTTTTTTTAATCTTATGGGACACATTTTTTCCGAAAAATATATAAAATTATCCCGCGCACCTTTCGTTTTTTACGTCGTCCTTTACTATACATGTACCATAGTTACCAACTAATATAAAGCTCGCTCTATAATTAGCATGTTTTATAAAGCGAATGCTTTTGATTTTAAGTCAGTAATATTACTTGTGCTATTCCAGATTATCTATTAAATAAATAAAGAATAGATTTATTCATAGCAACATATGTGTAGTATGTAAATTTATACGAGTATCATAAAATTACAAACATATGTTAAGCTGACGAAGACATAACACATTTGAGTGAAAAGCTATCAACTGATATGGGCTTCTCACAAAACATTCTCCCATTCGAGATACACCCCCACCAATAGAAGGGCGAACCTGACGGCGAGGACATCGGAGGATTTTCACTCCACACCTTTTTACACATATGGTATATTATAATGCAAAAACAGATAGGTAAGTAGTTAATTCTCATTGATAAAAACTCAAAAAATATGTTGAAAATTGTTAAAATATAAACTTGCACAAACATTCCCAAATTCACTGTCTCCGTAAAGAAAAAAAATAAGAACCCAAAAACAGAGTAGCTCTCCAGAATCCTTATATTTTTCCTTTAATTGATGATATTTCATTTGTATTATTGTAATTTATATTGTTTCTGACTTTTTCACCAAGTGATTTTAATTTGAATAATAGTTACGTAATTTAAAAAACATAAAGACATAAAATAGTCATAAGAAGCAAAAAACAAAACTCTTAATTTCAGATCAGTAATTTTACATGTTTGCTTCCCGATTTTCCTTTATACTTCAGCATCCCTTCCTTTTACATTTGATTGATGATATTTCATTTGTATTATTGTAATTTATATTGTTCCTGGCTTTTTCACCAAGTATTAATTATCGCGGCTAGTTAACATACGTAATAAAAAACATGTTGACATAAAATAGTCATAAGAAGCGAAAAACAAAACTCTTAATTTCAGATCAGTAATTTTACATGTTTGCTTCCCGATTTTCCTTTATACTTCAGCATCCCTTCCTTTTACATTTGATTGATGATATTTCATTTGTATTAATGTAATTTATATTGCTCCTGGCTTTTTCACCAAGTATTAATTATTGCGGCTAGTTAACATACGTAATAAAAAACAAGTTGACATAAAATAGTCATAAGAAGCGAAAAACAAAACTTAATTTCAGATCAGTAATTTTACATGTTTCCTTCCCGATTTTCCTTTCTACTTCAACATCCCTTTTTTTTACCTTTGATTGATGATATTTCATTTGTATTATTGTAATTTATATTGTTCCTGACTTTTTCACCAAGTAATAATAATTGCGGCTAGTTACGTGATCTAAAAAACAATTTATAAATTGACATAAAAAGATATAGAATTTTTTTAAATTTCATATCAGTAATTTTACATGTTTCATTCCCGATTTTATTTTGATTGAGGATATTTCACTTTTGTTATTGTTATTTAGAATATTAGTGAATTTTGCAGAAATGAATAACAATTTGAATCGTTTTAGAGACCATCCTTCATTAATTTCATTGCTAACCATTTTTTAGTTATCGAATAGAACGTCAAATAAAATAAAAGGACATTTTTTACTAATATATTTCGCTTTGTATTTTTGCAGTTAAATCCGGTACTGAAAACGGCCTTCTGAAAGCATCATTTCGTTCGATCAAATTTCCGACTTTCGTGATACTTGTAATTTTCTTTTACGCGCTTTAACTTGGTTAAGTGCCCCACTAGAAGACCATAACAATTATTCAATACAATAAACTCACTTTAGTGGCAACACTAATGAAAATATGGATCAAGCAAACCACGGTTGCCAGCTATTTATGTGATTTCGTTTATTTATAGTCAATGAGCTATTTCCAGATTTCTGGCTGTTTATGTGGCCCGACCCATCATCTAGATTGACGCTTACGATTAATCATATTAAAATGTTACATTTGCAACTTGATACTTGAATTCGAGTTTTTATTCAACTCCAAGGACAAATTATACAAAGTTAAATTTAATTATTCATACGAAATATGATTAATTAAATTCTATTTAATACGTTTTTTTATAATTTAACAAGCGTTAATAGTCGTTACAAAAATATTAATGTATTAATGATATTTTTTAAATACTTGGAATATAGTATCAGAAAAGGGTTTTATAAAATGCTTGGAATTTAATATTCAGGAAGGAGTTTTATAAAAAAAATTAGAATGTAGTTATTCAGCAAGGGGTTTAATAAAATACTTGGAATTTAGTATTCAGGAAGGGGTTTTATATAATACTTGGAATGTAGTATTTAGTATTAAATGTAAGTTAGATAATTTTCTTGGACAATATAATTACACACACATGCATATCACTTAATGTATGTATGTACAATTATACTATAATATACTCGTATATTATCACAAAAATATAACTGTACACATACATACGCCTCCGTCGATTAATTTGTATTTTTACATTTCGTTCTTTCAAAAAATGATTTACTTTACCCAATCAAACTTTCCTGTGTCTTCCTCAACCATGACTCTATCTCAAATTTACAAGTACATTTGTTCTATTAGTATTTCTTCATTCATTCGTTTTGCTTGCCCAAACTATCTCAACTATCTCAGAGTATCTCAACTATCTCTCTCGTCTTACTTTATACACCTGCGTTAACTTTACATTCTTGACAAATAATTTCAATTCATATTTTGCCAAACATTGTCTCCAATGATTTTTTTTTCAGTGCACGTATTTCTACAGGATTGTAAACTATTGCTTATTGAGAAATACATTATTTCGCGATACAAACTCAATGCAACCGATTTCAAAAGATCTTTATAATAAATAATTTTCATAAAAAATACAGTCTACATTTTACTGGATGTTGGCTCTAAAATATTGGCTCTCTGATGATCGTCTAGTTAGTAAGGCGCTAGACTTACACCTGGGGGGTTCGTGTTTGATTCCCGATGGTACTCAAAAAATATTTAAATAAAAGGATCCTTACCTATTGAAAAAGTTTATCTGGTAACCATACATATGAGCGCTTAACGTGTGCAAGTGTTGTTGCTTATTCCCGTGCAAGGTAGTATAGCGAACACGTACGATGACGAACTGTGATATATGTGTCTGCTCAAGTGGTTTTAAGCCCTAAAGTACGATGAATGGGACCGACGACAATGTTGTCTCCCGAATATGATTTTCAATGTGTCCCAATCACCAATCCAAATGTGGTTGGTGATTGGGACACATTACATTGCTGTAAAACTTTCAGAACCAGACGGTTAAAGAACAATGGCAATAGGCTGCAGACAATAACTAAGACCTGGGGATGGAACTAACAGTCGAGTATACCGGAGAGAGGCTGCCAAGGAAATCTGGATTGGCTTAGACCGAGTCCGAGCTTTCCACAGTCGCTATGCTTAATTGATGCACAAATAAGACGTTACGAAGTCACTGCCATACAAATGTGATCATGTACATACCACTAAACCTGTGACTACCGTCATAATATGGTTGGTAAGACGCTAGTCTTCCAGTTCGGTGGTTACATGTTCAATGCTCATTGCTATGCGTTTTTTTTTGCAGTCTTGTTTTCAGTTAAGGCCTCTTAAACATCGCTCTGGTTGTTTTATGAAGATTTCCACGCGGAAATTAACCCACCAAGTTAATGATAGTGTAATATAATACATAAGTCAACGTTACCTCATTCATGCATTTTACTACAAATTAAGGACATGCACAGGACCATAACAGAAGCGTTAAACTGGATTAACTATCTCAGAGAGTGTTTCTATAAGTCTTAAAACCATACAAGGAAAAATAAATTGCTAATTAAAGTTTTCAGAATAAATTAACGTAAATATTAATATCAATTAGCTCACTTCGAAAATCAATACCTTGAAATATAATATTCCCCGTTTATAATTACGAAAGATCTTTAAAAAATCGAAATGTTCGTATTAAAAAGTATACGGATTTATTCTGGGACGTTCTCTCAAAGTTAAGGATCATAATCAATAGGATCTTCCACGATCACTGTTTTTAAAGTTATCACCCTTTTACTTCTGTCACCTGATCATTTCATCGGATGAGCACCCATCTCCTGCACCACATCTCTAAAGCATCAATATTCTTTTTACTAGAGTCCACACGGTGTAAGGAAATAAACTGTGACTGTATTGTACTATAGCGTAGGTACACAGAGCGTGTGATTGTGTTAGTCAACTCCTGTGTGCTGATTGGTCAGTTTATAATATTAGTGTGTCATCGTGTCAAAAAAATAGTGTCACCATGATCGAAGGGTATATTGGTTCTAGAAATATGCAGTTTACATTGAATACAGTGGATCAATTATTAATACAAAAAAGTTTCTTTGATAAACTCTGAAGAGTGAAGCAGAATATATAGCCACGTGAAAGACAGAGTCGGAATATTGGGAAAGTTCATGTTTGACCATATAAGTGAAAACCACAATTTAATAATAAGTTTAAGTGAAGCAAGTAATAGTGATTCATCATCAGACTGTGAATAATTTTATTTGTGAAATAAAATGAGACTTTTTTTCTAAAGGTATTTATGTATAATAAATTAAGTTCTTTTTGCATTGTTATGTTTAATGAAACTTCTTAACCAATACGTTTCTAAAAAAATAAATAAACATTTCTATTTCTTTAAAATTTTCCATTATGTATTTGTAAATAAAATATAAGGTTTGTTAGAAATAAACAAAATTTCTTGTTTCTTTCAAATTTTCTTTTTCTGTATCAATAAACAAATATTTGTTCTAAACAAAAAAATCCTTTTCTGCATTTTAAATAAATAATAAATAAATAAACTAAATAATCTGAATATATAATAAATAAAAAATCATGGTCACCCTTCGACACTATTCTTTCCTTACGGCGCGTGGACTCTACACGCTTTGAATGTCTAAATAT